>CM055641.1:38657446-39041448 GCA_029378325.1 Elaeagnus macrophylla
GCACCAGTATTGTGAGTTGTTACATGCAACTTCTTGAAAATAATAGAACTTTTAGATATGTAGTATATGCAGTATGTGTTTGGATTGAAAGTTATAACTGTCTATAGCTTATGTTTTCTCTAATTTTACAATGTCACTCCCTTTTGATGCTTGATAAACACTATTGTGACCTATATTTTGTAATGTTTTTAAGCATTATTTTTATATTTTATTTTATTATTTTCATGTTTTGGAAGGTATTTATGTATTTTGTAGGTTTTTGGACTCTAAGAAGAATGTTGGATTGAAATAACTCAAAAAGAGTGAAAATGGAGTAACAAAAGCAAAAGAATATAAGCCTTACATTGGGAGTCATAAATTATCTAAGGGTTACATACAAGGCTGATGTGCAAATTATAGTACTCGCAAGTGTACGAATCACTCATAGAAAGTGATAAGCAAACCTCCGAGGTCGGTCTCTCAAGGAATTGCAATGGTTCTAAACAACCTTTTTCTCAATCTAATTAGAGTCCTAACTCTACTAAAACACTAATTAAATAGGGTTCTAGTAACACTAAAACTCTAAATAACTAGAGTCCTAAACCTAGTAAAACTGTAAATAAAGTGGGATTGTGAGCAAGATCAATGGTGTCGAATAATTAACGAAAACAATTACCCAAACTCAGAATTAACTCAAATAGAATTAAAATATCAATGGAGAATGTATGGACGTTTAGTTTGGTTGGCCATGCTTGCATTGAAAAGTTATGGTGAATTAACATGAACGTGCTAATAAAAAAATTTTATCGGCTTCCCTTTTAATTACAAAAATTCCTATGATCAGGTAATTCTCTTTGTTGATTAACTAAACAATATCCTACGATCGGGTATATCAATTAGCAACCAAATTATGCACAAGAAAAATATGACAATCAAACTAATGCTATGACTAAGTCATTAATTTGAAGCCTTGATTAAGTTTTTCAAAATATAGTTAAGGTGACGTTCCTAAAACTAAATTCTCAAATTTTTCAACCTAACTATAAATCTCAAATTGGCCCATGAAAATTCACAATTAAATATCTAAACATGCTCTTAATCAAAAGACAAATTTATTTATCTCAGAACAATAAAAACATTCACCACAACAGTTCTAGCAAACATGGCAACACAAACTAAACATCCATAATAAAATTAGCCACTCATGTTCATATTAAAATTCATAGACAAATATAATATGAACATACACTCAAAGAAGTAAGAAGAGTAAAATAACAAGAAGAAACCCTAGATCTAAATACCGCTATTGGATTGGATGACGTTCTTCTCCAAAAGCTTGATCGTCGATCTTCAATGATTTCTTGGATTCTTAGAATTGATTCCCTTGCTTCCTTGAGTGTGGAAAAGCTCCCAAAATCTGGTTAAATCTCTTGTTTGTTTGCAAAATTCAAGTGTATAAAAGTTGTGTTTACAATGGACTCTAAAGGGGGGTATTTATAGATGTAAAGGGTTACACAATTCCTGATTGAAATAGGCATAGGCGTGCCACGGAACGCATTTTTCCCGCCGCAGCACAACAACAAATTTGGAAATAATGTCAAAACTCGAGAGGTGCTCGCCACGGCACACATTTTTCTCACCGCGGCGCGCGTTGTCTTCAATTTCTTCACATGTACCCCTTACATATGTGCTGGCTCGTTATGTACGGCTTACATAATTTGACTCGTGTTGCCCGTAAATTGTGATTCGAGTGCCGTAAGTGTTCTGTCTTTGCGTGTTTGCATTATTCAACTCATTTGACGCTAAAAACACCTGAAATACACTAAAATATACTCGTGATTCTGAATTGATAGATTTGTGAAAATAATCGAATAAACAAGATATAACAAATCTATTTTTAAACAATTGAGCACAATAAATCACGAAATATTGTTGCTTTTCGAGCACTTTTCAAAGGCAAGCACAACAAGGTGCACTGCAGTAAAGAAATATGTGCGCCGCAGCGAAGAGCTCACAGGTTTCATTCTGGGAACCAAAATCAAGGCGCGTTGTGGTAGGGGAATATGTACAACGTAGCAAGGAGGTCCCTATTTGCCCAGAAAATCAAGGTAGGCTGCGGCCCGCTTGCCAAAATTGCCCAAAAATCCTAACACACTTGTGCCACTTCACTCTTCCTATAAATACCACATTATATCTCTCCCAAACACAAGTTTTCATAGCCAATTTCCTCCCCACCTTAGCTACTATGGCAACAAGGGTTTCCACCTAAAATCAAGAGAAGACCCTCCATTGTTGAAGCTACTCCACAGAATTGAGAAAAGGGATCAACCAACTTTAAGGAATTGGAGCTAGAGAATTCATTGGGGGTATTTTTATTGTAATATCTTTTTCTTCTCTTTGATTTTGTTGTTTGCCTCTCATGACTAAATTGATTGACACAAATTTAGTTTTGGTTGGCTAAATTATGTATTTGAGATATTAGTATTGCTTTCAATGATTGGAAGAGTAATTTTGTAAATTAATGATATTTGAGTTTTAGATTTATTTCTTGTTCATGTTCTTAATATTTTTGACTATAAATTAATGATGGACTAAATCTTAATTTGTAGTTAGAGAGAATATGTTAGAATTTAGGCATTAGAAACATCATCTTTGCTTGATTGTGCATTATGAATAAGAACCTAATTTGATTGCATTAATTTGTGTTAGATTAGGTGATTATAATATTTCCTTGAGCTAATTCCAATTGATTAGTTAACGGTCCGGATCAAAGATGTTAAATAATTGTTTGTTTTCTAGGTTTAGCGAAAAATCATTAAATCCAACTTTAAATTGAATTGCTTAATTTGTTCTTTCCATGAATGAATAGCGAACTAAGATTCCTTTTTACATCCATCATCCCTACCTTGGTTGTCATTACTTTTATTTTCATTTTATTTTAGTTATTAAATTAATTTAGGAATTTACAATCTTTTCTGCAACTGACAATTGTTAGAATGTTTAGAATTATTTGTTCGAGTGAATAAGAAAATAAATAACGTTTTAAAACCACTGCAATTCCTTGAGAGATTGACCTCAGAGTTTGCTTATCACTTGCTACAAGTAATTTATACACTTGTGAGTACTATAATTTGCATATCAAGTTTTTGGAACTGTTATCGGGAAATTGGCATTTTAAAGTGTTTATTTGTTTTTTGTTTAGTTTGTTTTTCTTATTTCTTTATTGTTGTGATTTTCTTTTTATTTTTGTGGTTTTTGTTTTGATTTGTTATTTTTAGTTTCTTTCATATTTTTATTTGTTTTAGAGTTCTTTGTTTTTAGTTTGTTTATTTTTATTTATTTTGTTATTTATTTACTTTTTTTGTGATATATATTGTGGTGCTTTGATTTCTTTGTTATTTTTGTTAGTATATGAAAGGTACCGTTCATACACTACATCAACATTTTCAAAAGAGCACTTAATCAGGTTAGATATTGATATCCAAAAGTTGGCAAATATGGAGGAATGTGGCATTTGTGATTTATATGGACATAATGCTAATGTTTGCGCTTTTACAAGTGATTACCATATATCCACTAATCGAGATTTCAATCTTAATGAGGGATGTCACCCACCTTGGAATGATCCCTATACTATATTCCCGAGTTGAGAAATCACCAAAATTTTTCTTGGGAAGAAAACACTAACCCACCTTATGTCCCATACCCCATGCAAGGCTTAGATTTCAATCCTTATGACCTACCAATTCAACCTAAGAAACCAACCTTAGAAGAGAACTTGAATACTTTTATTCTAGTATTGAGAACCAAAAGAGAAACAATAAAAGGTTGGATTCTTTGGAGGATTCTTTGTTAATGATAGAAATGCAAGTTGGACAACTAGCATAACAACTTCTGGCACAAGAAGAGTTGCCCAACCAAACTGAGAAAGGGAAGGATTACACAATCCTTCAAAGTGGTAAAAATTTTGAAAATATTTATTTTCCTAAAAGACCTTTTCCTTTACCTTTCATTTAATTTGGAATGTAGAGAAGATTCAAATGTACTTGTGCAGCCTTACGATGTAGATTCATGCTTAGCTTAATTTAAATTTGTATGCAACTCTTGTGTAATATAAGTAAACTATATGATGCTTTCAAGCTTGTAAGCACATTACAAGAGTCTGTGAATATACTGTGCATAGAAATGAGAGCTTGATGCCAAGAATTTATTGTAGATTTTTATAACTTCTTTATGTTTTATTGATCCTTAAACTAGGGATCATGTAAATATTACATGTAACAATTTTATTTAATTTTTAAATTTTTGTTGGATGGTTAAGAGAAAATTTGAGGGTTCTATCTCACCAAAGAAGTGTAAGAAGAACAAGGTGTTTATTGATAATGCATCTTACAAGGTTGTAACATTTATATTATAGTTATTTTTGTTATGTTTGTGATGTTATCTTCATTTATGTAATACTTTATAATCAAAACCTATATATGTACTGTTACATTAATGTAATGCATATATACACATTTATTTTTGCATGTCAACTGTATAGTCAAATTCTGTTATAAATTTGATTATGCTTAATTTGATGTTGTATTTATTCTTTACATTTATTTATAATTTATATGTAAGATTTACATTATATCTAAATAAATGTACATTATAATGAATTAAACTGTAATTGATTTTTTGTCTCTTATAATAGATTGTATTTGTACTGTTACATTAATGTAATACGTACATTCACATTTATTTTTGCATATAAGCTATACAATTAGATTCTGTTATAAAATTTGACTTTGTGTAATTTGATGTTGTATGTATTCTTTACACTTATTTTATAATTTGTATGTAAGATCTACATTCTGTCTAAATAAATATATGTTCTAATGAATTAGATTGTAGTTGATTTTTTGTCTCTTATAATAGATTGTATATGTGTTACATTAATATAAATCATACATTCACATTTATTTTTGCATATAAGCTATATGTTCAGATTCTCTTATAAAATTTGATTCTACATAGTCTGATATTGTATGTATTATTTATACTTATTTATAATTTGTATGTAAGACCTATATTCTATTTAAATAAATATAAGTTATGATGAATTAGATTGTAATTAATTTTTTTGTCTATTATAATAGATTATATATATACTGTCACATTATTGTAATGCATATATCACATTTATTTTTACATGTAAGTTCTACTTTCAAATTCTGTTATAAAATTTGATTATATGTAATTTGATATCATATGTATTCTTTACACTTATTATTAATATGTATAAAAGATCTACATTCTGTCTAAATAAATGTACGTTATAATAAATTAGATCGTAGTTGATTTGTTTGTCTCTTATAATAGATTATTGACCATGCAAAATCCCAAGTATACGACACATGCACAAGTAATAAGTTTTTAAAGTACGAGTATCGAACCCACAGGAAAAAATATAATTAACAGCAGTATACCAACACGAAATTACTATCACTATTTGGACAATAAAAGATAATTACTAAAATTATAAAACTAATACAACGAAAACATACATGAGAGATATAACCTAGGTAGTCATTAATCCCCCAATCTCCTAAGCATGTAAATCACTAAATTCCTCTCCAATTATTTAGCATAAATTATATGATCAATTAATTCTAAACTATACATGTATTCATTTCTCAAATGAACTACACACAATATAATAACCTACCTTAATTGCATTCTCATGTCAATTAGAATAAATCACTACTCATGAAGCACATCATTTATGGACGACATACACATACACTTAAATCATACATCTTTGCCTAGAAACTATGTATACTATTTGTTCAAGACAAACATACAAGCACTCCTTTATAGAATAATTGATGATCAAACAATTATTAAGCAATTCATTCAGATCAAATAATATAATTATGAATTTGCATATACAAGAGGGAGAATTTAGATCAACACATGTTAAAAAATTAGGTTCATAAGACCCTTAGATTAATAAAAGAATTAACTACTCATTATGTTCATCAAACCTAGATTTACAATTGAAGAAAATATTAAATTACTAGAAAAGAGAAGAAAAGAAATAATATACTCAATTTCTTGAAGAATATCAATCTAAATTCTATACTTTCACTCTTGATCTTATTCTTTAGAAATTGCTACAATTATGCTGGATTTTCCTCTTGAAGGTTGATTACAAAGCTAATCTCAATTCTATTCTTTTTGCTCTATTTGTTCGTAAATATTTCTATATGTTATTCTCTATATGGTTCTCTCTATGATTCTAGGACTCTAACATTGTATTTATAGGCACACATAAATCCTAAGTAAAATAGGATTTGGTTAGAATTAGGATGCTGAAAAATAGGTTCAGAATTAACACAAATTCTTCGTAGGCTGTGGCTTAAACAATCTACCGTTGAGGCACAAGTTGGTATTTTAGAACCACAAGTGTAGTCCGAGAGGTCACCATTGCGGCTTAATGTATACACCGTTGAGGCCTTTAGCTAATCTCCAAAATTGCACACTTTGAACTGAGAGGTCTAGGTTGCAGTGCCAATAGGCTTAGGCCAGGGCATGAGTGTTGGTGTGCATGTTTGCTTGCCTTATCGTGTCATGTGATGTGTGTTTATGCCATTTTAAGGTCAAAATACATGAAATCTATCAAAACAAACCCGATAACTCCAAAATCAATATTTGCATGATAAATCAATAAAACAAACATAATTAGGTCCTAAATTTTTATTTTAATCCTCAATAAGTATAGAATAATTTCATATTTCATACGCGCATCAATTATATATGTATTGTCACATTAATCTGATACGTACATTTACATTTATTTTTGCATATAAGCTGTACATTCAAATTCTGTTATAAAATTTGATTTTGCATAATCTGATATTGTATGTATTCTTTACAATTATTTATAATTTGTATGTAAGATCTACATTTTGTCTAAATAAATGTACATTATAATGAATTAAATTGTAGTTTATTTTTATCTCTTAGAATAGCTTATATATGTACTGTCACACTAATGTAATGCGTATATTCACATTTATTTTTACATGTAAGTTATATATTGAAATTCAGTTATAAAATTTGTAAGTTGTACATTCAAATTCTGTTATAAAATTTGATTCTGCGTAATCTGATATTGTATGTATTCTTTACATTAAATTATAATTTGTATGTAAGATCTACATTTTGCCTAAACAAATGTATGTTATAGATTAGATTGTAGTTGATATTAGTTGATTTTTTTTGTCTTTTAATATTTAATTTACTTGAATATCCAATTTTGTGAAATGCATTTTCAATTTATGTAAAATTTCAAATCAAAAACTAGTTTATATACCAAGATAATAATGTAATGTGCATACACCAATTTAGTTTTTATTTAACTTGTACATTCAAATTCTGTTGTAAAATTTGATTCTGCATAATCTGATGTTCTATGTATTATTTACATTTATGTATTATTTGTATTTAAGTTTTTCATTTTATGTAAATAAGTATACATTATAATAAATCAGATTGTAGTTAATTTTTTGTCTTTTACTATGTCATTTCCTAAGAAAATTATGCTCTATGATGTCACCTTGAGTGAATATCAAATAAGTTCTAGAGTTTGTTGCAGTTGACAAGCTCACAAAATTTCATACATGATAGAGTCCAAATACTCAAACCAATATGCTTTCATACTACAGACCATAAGAGTTTTACAAAAAGGTCAATATATATTTAAGTCAATATTTAAGCTAAAGCAACTTTAATTTTTTCTAAAGTTAAAATTGCACATACAAAAGTAGAAAAATAACTTTTTTCCCACCCCTAACCTAAGATACACATTGTCCTCAATGTGCTTAGTCATGAATAGAAAATAATGAAAGTGAGAAGAAAAAGTTACCCTCCCAACCCCCCCCCCCCCCCCCCCCCAATTTGTTATAGTTTTAGTGATTTTTAAGAAAAAAAATCAAGAATTCTTATAAGTTCTCTACAATAATGTTTAGTGATTTTTAATTATTTTTAAATTTAATTGCATGACATAACCTTTCATACCTTCAGTTTCATTTTTAACACCTTTAAGCTGGCACATATGTGTTTTTTACGACGTAAGTAAATATATATATATTTTGTGAAAACATATGTTTTCGCATGGGCATATGTTTTTTTATAACGTAAAAGAGATATTTTTTAGATTGTTAAAAGTGAAACTAATTATGATGTAAGCCAAAATAACATATGTTAATTGTAAAATATGACTTAATAATAATATGATATTCAAAGTCTCACTAATACATGCTATACATCACTTATATATACTATTAATTAAATAAAAATAATAATAAATAAGAAAATAATTAACTAGATTATTCTAGACTATACTATATTAATATATGTTATTTTTGTCTATATCAAATTAAATAACTGGATCGTGTATGAATCGGTGAGTTTTTAAGAATTGTTTGTTGTATGTTTTTAATAGTGTTCTTCATTTATATATGATATACATAGTCACCATACATAATTATATATGTGCTAGAAAAAGTACTTGATACAAAAGAAGAAGATCTAAGTATGAAATCTGATTAGAAGATGATGTTACTTTTGTTAGTAGGCTAAAGCCAGACTAAAAATATTTAAAGTTTAGCTGGTTAAACAGTTTATTTGGACCTAGCTTTTATCTTTGTGCTAAGTTTCTATTCCAATTTTTTTTTTTTTTAAATTTAACCAATTAATTTGTTTTTGTGTTTTCCACTTTAGTCGAGTAAAACCAATTGAGGACTAAATTAGTACTTTCATCTTAAAAGTTATATTTAGTATGCTAAATTTCCATCTTAAATATTTAGGTCTTTTTTGTTTTATGTTTTGTTTTTAAATAATAATACTATTAAGATTTAAATTAAGATCTTCTACATGTCCAAATGAACTTTGTTGAGTCATCATTAGTTGGCTAAATATTATTTGTCATGTTTGATAACAATTTTAATTTTTGATTTTTGATTAAGTAATTAATTGTGTTTTATAATTCTTTTATTATAAATAATTACCGATATGTTTGGTAATAATTTATCTTTATAATATTTATCAAGAAAAAAATATTAAAAATTACCTATAAGTTGTTTGGTAATGTTTATTGATTTCTTTTTTTGTTTTTTGAACGCTAGATAATTAAATTCTTTTGTTATTATTTATAACAAATGTACTATCTAGAAAAAGACGTTTGGTGAAAATGAAAAAGACATAAATGAGACATTGATTAAAAAAAATATTTTTTTTAAAGATTTATATATCAAAATCAAAAATTGTTATAAAAATCATGATTAAAAAATCACCCAAAACATTCAGAAATCTTTATCTAACGTACATGATTAAAAATCACTTTTAAAAAATTAGAAATTTGAAATCAAAATTGTTGTCATGCACATCATTTGAAACATCTTTTCATGTCAAGTTAAGATGTATTCTTAATTGTTTAGATAGTAGAAGGTGATAAAATGAAGCAGATGTACCCGCTTTGTCACTCAATTATCTTTTGACTCCTAAGTTATGAATTTGCTCTCAACTTGAGATAAATAGAAGTACACTAATTTTTATTTTCTAAAACTATTATAAACATAGGTGGTGAAGTGACGAATTTAAAGGCAAGGACAGAGTTTGACGATGAAAGTAAGAAAATTACCTTTGTTGGTTTGGGAGGAGATGCTATGAAAAACTACAAGGTGCTTAACCCATCATATCTGGCTATTTCAAAAGGTGATGGTCAAGGAAGCTTAGTAAAGATGAGTGTTGAATATGAGAAACTTAACGAGGGTGTCCCTATCCCAAATATGTACCTGGATACAATGATTATTATAATTAAGGATATAGATGAGCACCTTAACAAAGCCTAAAGATTCAGAGTCTTATTTTCTTGAAATCTAGTTCGTTGTTGTGTGAAATATGTAATGTTAAATATAATGAATTTGAAGAAATAAGTGGTTGAAGTAGTATTCCAACCAAAAAAATAATAGGATGCATGTACATTATAATGACTAATATATGAAGCATATTTTAGATTGTGCCCAACTGTATATTGTATCTTTATTTCTTGTGAGGAAGGCTCTATCATTTTTCTCGAATACTTAGGGTGTTTGGGTTTAAGAGTTTGCTAGGAAAGAAAATGGTGGGAAGAAATATGGGAAAAATCTAAGAAAATGAGGAAAAAAAATTCACACATATATATATATATATATATATATTGAGAGTGATCCGGAAACAAATGATCTTAATCAATGAATCTAACAGATTATTTCAACTATAGAATTATTCCAATCAATAATGCAAATGTTAGAATTTTATTATTGGGCTAACATTAATTCGTCCTTTTATTGATTTATATTTATAAATAGGTTGAATTATAATCTAACTGATATGACTGGAAGCTCATTTATTTGATATGGGCTTGGCACATCTTATGGCCATGAAAAAATGGCATGTTATAACACATATTCTGGCTGCAAATCATTTTTTTTTTTCATTTTTTGCGTAACGACATCATTTTTGTGTTGAGAAATTATGATTTTGGCCCTTGCTAATATCTATCATCTAGATTCTTCTAGATCTCATCTCCGTCTCTTGCCAGTTAATCTGCTTAATAATAATATTGTCTGCTTCAAATGGCTACCCTTTTTCTTGATTAGCTCATGGTCACCGATTTTACTACATTTCAGTGCCATGCTACTCCTAGGTTTCGAATTGCTCCTGACCGAAATAGCTCATCATCCGAAATGGTTCTCTGGAAACGTCGTAAATGGTTTCTCTAGAGCTTCCAAAGTCGACTAAATAGGTATAGGTTGTTGCTAGAAAATGGTCTAGGCATTTTCACGTTGGGGCTTTGTATAGTTTTGCAATGGAAATGGGGGTTTCAGGATGGTGTTTGTTAGGTTATTGGGATAAAGGCAATGGTAGGCGAGAACACCCATAGTCCTCATGCATAGGTCATGGTTGTAGGAATACCTAGACCATTTTAGGTAACTCTAGTTCATTTAGATTATTCTATTAAGTTTTCATTTGAATCTAACACTGTGATTTGATTTTTGTTAAGTTAATCATTGATTTTTGTTGATTTTCATTTGAATACCCAGACCATTTCTCTGCTTACTATTTTTGTATAAGTTTTTCTTTTAATCTAACTATCAAAACCTAATTTATTTTTTAGCTGATTCTTTCACGAATTATATGGCAATGGTATTAGATATGATTTCTCACAAAATTGATAAGCTACTCCTGAAGCTATTGATGCTTTCTGCTGTTCTATGTAAAATGTTACATATACCTCTATTATTGTATGTGACATGTTACATACACTTCCGTTATTGTATGTAGCATGTTACATATATCTTTGCTGAATGTTACATACACCTTTGCGATAGTATGTAACACATTACATACACCTTTGCGATAGTATGTAACACATTACATACTTAGCCGATGAGGTCGTCGGCTGAGTTACAAGAACTCCGGTCAGTTTACCAGTAGAGTCGTCAGAGATTCAATGTATTTGTTTGTTAACCCTAAAGGGTATTTTAATAATTTGTATTATTTTTATGTAATCAAAAATCACAATTTTAGACATATTTTTGTTAGTTTTAGAAAGTGTTAACTTACAATCTAAATATAAGCTATTGAGCTCTAGGGGCATTGGGTTAATTATTGATGTGATGGATTTTTTGTACTCTAATAAGGATTAAGGTTTTGTGATGGGTGAAACCTTAAGGTCACCCTATAAATATTTGGATATGTCCCTCTCCATTCTAGCCTTAGAAAAACTATCATGAGACTCTTCTTATTAGAGCTGTTTCTTGTAAGAGCTAGTAAGGGGAAAACGTAACCTTATTGATTATGCTTTTATCTAATGATTTGTTCTTTTTATTAGATTCAATTGGAATTAGGAATCATAGATGCATCAGGTATTTCTTTGATATTGATTCGTGTTCTAATAATTAAATGATTATGTTAATAATATTAGTTACCTGTGCTAATAATTAATTTTATATCAAATAACTTGATAACTTAATTTTAGTATTTATAATTTTTATTATTATCCTAGGCATGTTTTTGATTAATTTAAATGCAACGAGTTTATAAACTGATATATATGAGTATATGATTAGCTTGGATATTTCTTGATATATTAACAATGGTTTAAGCATTTGAAAAGTATTGCACAAATAATTGTATAAATGTAAAATCTCCTTACTATTAATTTAATATTGATGTGTTGTTATTATGTTGTTTTTGGGCAGACTGAAATATGAAATTTGTAAATCATAAATTTGGTCACTTAGAAATTGCTTGCATTTTAGAATGTGCATATAATTGCGTGCTCAAAAGTGATAATTATGTGTCATAATTCTAAGGATATATGGAGTGTCAAGTGAAAATATTTGAATATAAGGATTTGACTTCCCAACAGAGATGAGTTTACTGAAAGTTTAAAATTTTATTTAGTCACTTGTTTTAAATTTCTTGTAATTTTTGTATACTCCATTCAAAGGTGTGTGTGCATTGATACTGTAAGAAATTATTTGTTCAAGAACCTTATTATATGTTGTGTGCTACACTCAAAGGTGAGCATATAATAGTATAATAAAGAATCTTGTGAGAATAATTATTGTAAGTTCATTATTGTTTGTTGATTGTGATGTTTTGATTATCATGTTATTATTCATAACCTATTTAATCCTCATAATATTTATTCTTGGAATATTCATGGGGTCAATGTGTAATAAATAAATAAAAGATGCACACATTAAAAATCATGAAATTTTATTTTATTTGAGACAAGTTTATTTTTTGAGATTGTAAAATGCAATTACTCACCCAAAGGTAGTAATTGTATGCCACGATATTTTCGGTATTGCATATAGCAATCATAAAGATATTTTAACTTAGGAACTTATCATCCCAAATAATATAAGTTTTCCAAAAGTTGGATATCTTTGTTATTTGAATTGTAACAAGGGAACCTTATTGCATGTTCATTTTTCATCCCAAAGAATAGTTTGCAATAGTGCATCTGGAACTCTCGAAAAAATAACTATTTCATTTGTAGTAAAATTTATTATTGAGAATATATAAAGGATTCGTGGTTTAAGTTATATGGTGAATTCATATTATGTGAGTGAAATTTGTTAATCATAACCTTAATTTATAATGTATGTATTATTATTATTATTGTATCTACTTGTAATATAGCTTCAAGAACAAATTAATTAAATCAAATATTTAAAATTGAAGTTCTTGATATATTGAATAGTTATTTTAAATGTCAAATAGTGGTTAAAATTTTAAATTGATTATTAATTGGTCACTTGTGATATTATGTCCTGGCACATAGAATGTAATTGACTTTTTGTACAAATGTTAACAATTTTATGATGCAATAATCAGTGAAAGTACAATTTATTTCAATTATATTTTCTAAATGACTATATATATTAATACTTTGCATATATTGTTGACCTGCATTAAAAAAAATATTTACTTAAATTTTTAAGGAATATTAATGATCATGCACACATGTGGGCATTTAGAGAATCATGAGCATATAGAGTTTATAGATATATTCTCTAGGAAAGTTGTGTTTAAATTTGTTGTTTGGTATGTGAAACAAAATGTAAATGTATGTACAAATTTAAACTTTTAACAAGATTCATTAACTCTTATAGTTAGTGGGAGCTATTTTAACTTTGTTAGTCCAAAAAAATAAATTGTTTGCACATAATTATTATTGGAAATACTTGAATATGCAACTTGGTGTTACTTTAGCTATTATATAAGAAACTTTACCATAAAATAAATTTTAAATTAATATAGCATTTATTATAACTATGGAAATCAATGTAATGAAATAATATTATCCAATTAGTGCTCCTTGGTGGTAGTATATATATGTATTGTGAATAAAATTGGATGTGACAGCGCAAATAGTATGGTCCAAGGATACATGATTATTGCTTGGTGTACATAATTGAAGTTGTATATTTTTTGTTATTTTTAAATTTACATGCTATATTAATATATTCATGTTTTAGAGTATAAACAATTTATATTTAAGCTCTGGATAACGGGTGATAGAAGCTTTGCAATCTACATAAGTGACATCATTCACATGGTAAAATGTTGTACTTACCTTTCCATGAGAGAACGAGCATCTCGTGAGAGATGTGGATACGTTTCTATGAGGAAATGGGCGTCTTGTGACAGAAGTGGATACATTTTCGTGAGGAAATGGGTGACCCCCTGGGAGATATGAATGTGTTTTCATGAGGAAACATGCATCTATTGATAGATGTGAATACGTTTTCATGAGAAAATGATAGTCTTGTAAGAGACATGAATAAGTTTTCATAAGAAAATGAGCGTCTAATGAGAGATGTGGATGCATTTCTGTTATGAAACAAGCATCTCGTGAGACATTTGCACTTTTGTGAGGAAATAAATGTCAATATGTGGATACATTTTCTTGAGAAAACAAGTGTCTCGTGAACGACGTGTTACCATAAGGTAATGTATAACTCAATTTTACAAAGATATGGTCTACTGTGATGAAGACGAAATTTCAACTTTGTTGTTAATATTTTGGTCCCATGAGAGATTATTTGGTGATATTGTGGTTTCGTGAGAACCATGAGAACCAATACAAACCTAATATTGTGGGTTAGATAAGTAGGTTATGTTTGTACTATACTTTACATCAGGTGTGATCATGTCAACAAAATCACTAATGTTATGATTATAGATTAAATTATGCAGTTAATGACAAAATGACATCTATGTTTTAATATTAATGGTTGATTTGGACTAGATCATGATTGAGGTGCTTTGTTAGATTATGTTTTGAGGCCATAACTGTGTTTCAACTTTATTCCAATCAATTTCCCAAGTGGAAGAATGTTGGAATTTTATTATTAAGCTATAATGATCAGGCTTTTTATTGGTTTATATTTATAAATAAGTTGAACTATAGTCTAACTGATATGCCTAGAGGATCATTTATTTAATATGGGCTTGACACACCTTGTGGGCTTGGGCCAATTACTAATGTAATAAATTTTGTGTAGTCCATTTGAGACTAAGAATTTGTAACGGGTGAAACCCTAATGTCATCCTATAAATATTTGGATAGGTCCCCTCTCCACTCAAATCCTAGACAAACTATCGTGAGGCTATCCCTATTAGAATTATTTATCATAATAGCTAGTAAGGAAAATACCTAATCTTGTTGATTTTCTTTTTATTCTAATGATTTGTTCTTTGTATTAGATTCAAATTGGATTGAGGAATCATAGTTGTATTAGGTACCTCTTTGATATTGATTCATGTTCTAATTCATCAATAAGATTAATAAAAATCTTACAATAGATGCTATCACTATTTAAAATTTGAAATTAATTAATTTTCATAAATCAAGAAACACATAAGCACATACAAACCATTGGTATAAGTAGTCCAATATTCATATATCATTGGTCAGATACATATGTTGAAAGTATTGATCTCTAGATCCTAACCCTATATATAGGGTTAAAAAAATAAAGAGAGCAATAATTTTAATAAATATTTGACTAATGATATCTAATTTGTTAGATTCATTGATCTTCGGAACGCTCCCTTATATATATAGTAGAAAGGTGGAAAGAACGAATAAAGAAAAAATTATTGTTATTCTTCTTTTGCATACAATGTTATAGGTTCTATTTATAAGGCTCTCAAAATAATACAAATCTCTATTTGAATTCAAAACCATGATATGATACAGATTAAATCTCCTTTTGAAATCTATGTTTAATTTATTAATTAATATTTTCAATTCTATGGGTATTTGCTATTTAAGACTATTCTTGTCATGGTCTTAAGATTAATAGAGAATAAAACTGTCTACAAATAAAAAATAGGAGCTTTTTGGACTTTTCACTTTCAAAATGAAAATTTGCTCTTTTATAATAGATAATAGATTTATGTTAAGATTTATCGACCTTGTATAATATGTTGAGTATACCCTTAATTGGTTAGAATGATTGGAGATAATATTGTATTTGTTGTTTTTTAATCTATCTCTTGAACTTTAATACTTTACTAAATCGTAATTTATATTGAATTTAACACATATAGTAAAATTATTTAATAGAAAGAAATAATTTTTTTTATATCAGAAAACAAAGTTATAATGTGTGGATTTTTTTTATTAATATTAATATTATTATTATCATCATCATCTTATAAAAGAAAATTTTATTTTTGATGAAAACACAATAGCTCAGTATATAATGGTGGATAAAAGTAAGAAGACAGAAATTAGATGGAATAAAATGTAAACCAAGTGAAATGTTGAATGTAAGTAAAACATAAATCAAAATGTTAATAGTTGTAAGTTACAATTTACAAACGTAGAGGTCTGGTGTCTAGAATTTTATCACTATCATTAGTTGCAAAACAGGAAAACAAATAAGAAAATTTAAATTTTAAGATGAATGTAGAGAATGTTGAACATTAAAAAATGATGGTGATGATAATAACAATAAAAATAATAAGTGTATAAATGATGAGTTTAAGAAGAAGAGCTGGTTGGAATGATATGAGCTTGTATATTTTGCACTTTTGAGATTGCATATTGTGGAAAAATAAAATGTTGAATTTAAGAGTAAGAATTGGTTATAACGGTTTTAGCTTTTATGCTTTGCACTTTGCAAATTGTGAGAAAATATTATTTATGAAATGATGAGTTTGACGATAAGAATTGGTTAAAATGATTAAAGCTTGTATGTTTTGCACAAGATTGGAGATTGTGGAGAATAAAATATTGAATTTAAGAGTAAGAATTAGTTCTAATGATTGAAGCTTGTATGTTTTGCACTTTGCATACGTGGACATGTTTTAAAAGTTTAGAAAAACATTTGGAATAGTTGTAATTATTTATAAATAAATTGATCCGGTATACTGTATTATTAAATTGAATTAAGATAAATTGATCTGTTAAGCGAAGTTGGTTTGTTACTTCATGTTTATTGTTGGTGTAAAGTGGTCTATTAATAATAATTGTTTTTTTATCACAAATGTCTAAAGTTATTTATTTATATGTAATTAGTTGTTAAATCCATAAGTCGTTTAATTTCATTTCTAAGCATGTGATAATTTTTTTGAGCCATGAGGTTATTTATTCATAAATGTTTAATACTATATTGGCTTTTGGTATGACTTTTCTTAGCTATTAACTTTTCTTAACCGTTTAAAGCCATTTCTAAATATGTGGTAATTTATTTTTGAGTCATGTTGTCGTCTATTCATAAATATTTAATACAATAGCGCATTTTTAGTTTATTGGTATAACTTTGCTTATTTATATTTGAGTTTAATTTAAATTGAAAGGTAATTAATGATAATATTTTCAATAATTATTAAGAAACATAAATGATTGACACTTATATACATTAATTTTTTATGTCCAACTTATATTAAATAATGGCAATCTTGTAGATTATAAAAAAATAAGGGTAGTATAGATATTTACTTTTCTAAAGTTCAACTCCCACTTTTATAGTAGATATTATTATTTGCTTGAATAGATTATTATGAAAAATGACGTTTAGATCATATCATTTTTAGAAGTGAATGATTTTTATGTGCATGACTTGAGCTATTGTATTCATATTGACAATGTAGTAATTATAATCTTTATCGTATTTGTAAGGTTTATGAGTGTTGACAATTTTCGTGGACAAAATAATTAATTGTAATCTAGTATCTAGACTCAATTAATTGTAATCAAGTCAATCAATCAAAGTTGAAGAAACTACTGATCTCTCAATACATATGTATCATGTAAAAATATATGTTTCAAGCATACACCATCACACAATAAAGCACGTACTTTAGAAGAATTTCTATGCACACAGTTAGATAGATCGAAGCATTTTGATACTTTGTTCCACTTATCTTGCTTACCAATTTGACCTCATTTAATATTTAAAGCAGAATCCTTATATGAGTAGAATTGTTGTGAAAGTAGAATCCCTGTATGAGTAGAATTATTGTGAAAGTAGAATCTCAGAATGAGTAGAATTGTTGTGAAAGCAAAATCCTGGTATAAGTATAATTGTTGTGAAAGCTAAATCTTGATATGAGTAGAATTGTACTTTATTATTAATTCTCTCTTAGGTCAAATTGCACTCTATATAAACAACCTTTGTTAGAGAAAAACACACCACACTGCAAATAATATTTTCTACATCTGTTAGAGCTTTCAAAGAAAATTATTTTCTCTTCATCTATTAATCTTAGGCTTTTTCTTGATTTAATTGTTCAAACATATTGTGTGGTTATGTTTGAATAATTCATATGCCTAATTACTTTTCATTTACATGATTGTTCTAAAGTTTGCTAGCTGATTTGGTTTTTACGTTGTATGCTATTGAATCTGCTAGTTAAGGTTTTTCATTGTTGAATCTGCTTTAGGACACACTTTGCACTTGTGTGATTTGTGCTAACGTTTCAGGTAGGTGACGTGTTCGGTATTTCGTGTGACTCGAAATTATCCAAGTTGACGGGTTCGATTGATCTTGTGGGACTCAAGTAGATCGGAATGCTGGTCCGGATCTAAACACCTAGCTTGTGAAGGCTGTGAAAGGAGCGATGGCTAGTAAGTAAATTAAATAAAGGGGATCTATCTGTAAAGGGTAGTCTAAGACCTGAGGTTGTAATTGAACATTGATTTTCATAGTGGATAGTTAGGTGGTCCAATGGATCGGTGGTTTTTCTCTTAGGTCATTGTTGTGACCTAGGTTATTTCCACCTAAAAATCTCGTATGTTATTCTTTATTTCTGCATTTTATTTTTATACGCAATTGCATGTCTGGCTATTGTGTTTAGGTTACATAATTAAAATTTGATAAAATTAAAAATAACCTATTCACCCCCCTCTAGGTATATTTGGTTCGTAACTAAAAACTTTTAGTATTATTAAAATTAAAAGCCCGCCATATGAGCAAATAAAATATACTTTGGAGTTGTTATGCCATGACGTATTTGTACTTCAATTTTATAATTAACCATGAACTTCCATAGAAGCATAATAAAATAATGTTAATTAAGGTCCAATTTCTAATTAACATTATCTAGTATATATCCCTCTTTTGATCTTGATGAATAATGATCATTTATAAAGTTATGGATAAAGAAATATATAGGGGGCTTGTAAGATTTGCCTTGATATATTTTATGAGTTAACACAATTTCATCTATAACCTAATAAAAGGTTTGAAAAAACTAAATTATGATGAATTATATAATTTTGCTTAAATTTTTTAAAATTGAGGATAAATTTAATATTTTAAATATATTTCTCAATAATGGTATTCGAGACTGTCAAATAGCAGCTTAAACTTGAATTTTTTTTTAAAAGATCAATCTTATGATTAAAATTGCATAGATGGTGCATATGTTTATCAAAGTATAATGTCACAAATATATTACTAGAAGTCGATATTTGGAAAGCTTCTTTCAATTGATATCGCAAATATAAAATAAATTTGAATGAATAAAAGCTTGAATAATTATCATGCCTAAAATAATCAAAATTGGTTCATTATACAATAAAAAGTTAAATGGTTGTAGAGCATAATCCAAACATTTCTTTCTTCAGTAACTATATGTGTACATGTTCCTAAGGCAAAAAAACTCACTATATTTGACAAAAATTGATAGTAAATCTCATGCCTTTAAAAAATTATCTATTATGAAAATAATATTATCAATCTTATTATGAAACATGATATATTTTGGGTTCAGTTTAATCTACAAATTTATTATTTATAATTGCAAATTATTGGTAAAATAAAGTTGTATTATTCTTATTGTGCTGACTCAACACATTGAGATGACCCACTAGTAAATTTAAAGACATGTGTTTTGAGTTTCAATTATATTGAATATATTGGACCCTTTGAAGGGTAAGTAGGCATACTGATAATAAAATATAAGTTTTTCCATTAGGGGAGAGAAAAAAGATAATAACTTGAAATTACTTAAAATGCATTTATCTTATGGAACATAAAATTTCAAAAATTACTCGATTATAGAGTACTATATATTGTCGATGCATTTAGATGATTAAAAATTTAGCTGTAAAATGCTCGAATAATAATTGAAGTTCTTATAGGATAATGAAATGAAATAGCAGCAAATATTCATAATTTATCTATAGCTTGCTTATTATATTGGTGCAAAATTAATACAATTATTGTTGAAATAAAAGGAGTTATTCTTCAAGAAATAATATCAAAAAAGATTATAACAACTATTGAATTCTAATCTCAAATACCTGATATAAAATAATATCATTTTGATTATGTGGAGAAAGAAAATATTAATATATTAATATTATAAAACATATTTTCTTTCATATCTCTCTTTAATAAGAGATGACAAGGATCCTTAATATTAATAAAAGTTATTAAATGTTAACAAAAAAAAGTATTGGCCAAATACAAAATATTACTTTAGGAACATATTTATTTACTTATGTGCAAAATAAGATAGATATAGTATGAACACCTAAGATGTTCATTATATTTTTATGAGAACTAGTTTGTCGAAGTGCCTAAAAATATAAAATGTGTCAAAAATACATAAATTTATATAAAAAATGATAAGGTTGTGAGATACAAATTTTTTGCTCCCGTATATCTAAGATGACTTTAAAATGTAACTAATAGTAACATAATATTGATTTATATAGTTACTAATATGAATAAATTAATAATACTTGTTGCTTACAAAAACATTAAATTTAAATGTCATTTATTGTTATGATAATTCATAAGCATGTAACATTACAGTATGTGAATTACTGCATGAATTTTAATTGATATGTAGTGATTTCACATTAGTATATTTTCACATGTTGCATGACTTTGTTATGGATATGATTTATTCTACGTGCTCCTAAAATATAGAAAAAATAAGTAATTATCTTAAAGAGAGATAAACTTGTACTCAATTACTTCTTATGGATAAAACATATATGCACAATATATATCCTGTTATTATTTAGTTGCGTGATATAAAGATTGCTTCATATTGTTCTTCATTTTATAGTCAGTTGGTACTATTTAGTAAGATAATTGATGCTCAGTGCATTTATTGACCTTGATGAATGTTATCAAAGCATATTTGAATGTTGAATCTTACAGAAAAATAAAATGACGAGTTTTATTATAAATTGGATATATAAATTATCATCATTGCTACAGTATGTTTTACAATTGTAAGGTTTCTAATTAATTTTATAATGACTGATAAAATAAGCTATTTTCTAAAATAACATGTACCTTACAAATTACTATTTAAATATAACATGTTATTAAAGTAAATACATTTGGCCTACAATTATGAAATTGTACTACATATGAAGTCAAGTGACAACCAAGTAGGCTCACTCGTCATGGTTTATTATATTTACTTTAATATTTGAGAGATTGTCATAGTGATGTTAAAATGTGTCAATTAAAAGAATATCTCATGTTGAACGATTGTCATCATCAAGGGGAGCACATTTGTATACGCGTTGTACTCTTTTTCCTTTCCACATTTTTGTACCACTGAATTTTTTTGAAAAGGTTTTAATGAGGCAACTTAAGCATATTGCATGAAAATAATGTATTTTTTTTTCTTTGCTAGCTTTTTGTCCCATTGGATTTTTCTAACAAGGTTTTTAACGAGGCAAATTCTCAGTGCATTTGATATCCCGTGGAGTGTGATAATTTAGATGTCAAATCATAAATATGTTATTATATATCTTATAGTTAGATTTAATTCAAGTGAAGATTTATCTCTATTATATTATAAATTTATATTCAATTAGAGATTTAATCTTTATCATATCTTAAATTTAAAATTTATATTGTATCTTGTAAATCCTATAAATAAGGCCTTTAGTAGTGTATTATAAACACAAGTGTGAGGTCCACTAGTGTTGGCAGTTTTGCGAACATAATTTTCATGTTGTATTGTTTTAGTTATTAGGACTCATCCCAACAAGTTTCGAGATATCATAGCTCTCATAGTGGTTACAACATTTTAACGACCAATATTCAGGTAATCTGCATACATATCTAAGTGCATTTCATATAGGCTTTTGTTCGACTAATTTATGATATTTTGAATGACTTTTATGATCCTTTTTAAATAGCCGGATCGATCCCCCCTTGAGATGGATCGATCCAAGTACAAATCGATCCCCAAACGATCCCATACAAATCCTCCCCTGTTGCGTAAAATTGAACTTTACCGAGCTGGATCGACCCCCTATATCTAGATCAATCCACCTATGGTTGGATCGTTCCCATTTCGATCCTCAACCGATCGTGCTCAATCTGTGCAATTTTATTTTTGAGGTCTAGAGAGACAGATTGATCCCACCGTAGACAGATCGATCCCCCTATAGGTTGGATTGATCCCCATATGTGTTGGATCGATCCAAAGTCTCGCTAGCGTTACCATTTTATTGACGGATCGATCCCCATCCATGACGGATCGATCCCGCCGCCTATAATTAGGTTTTAAGAAGCGATTTTTAACCCTAATCAGCCTTCAATTGCCTATTATATTTTGACACATTAACAAGTGATGTATTTCTATTAGGTTTCCATAAGAGAATACAATACATTACAATTTGCTTATAAATAGAAGCCCATGCTCTTGATTAAAATACACTTGCTCATTTTATGATTCATATGCTAGGCTTAGATTCATCTCTTTATATTTTTCTTCTATGTTATTTGATGCCTACTTTATCCATTGATCTTTGATCTGTTATATTTGCATGATTACATTAGATTTAAGCCTATTTAATATATCATGAATTTCTATGCTTAAATCATATTTGTTTTAGATTTTCAATTTGCTTATACTTTCATCTAATTATCTGACTGAAGCATTTGATAGGATTGTTTATTGCATTAGTCCCTCTAAAACACGCATTGCACTTGTGTTATTTGTGCTAACCTTTCAAGTTGTTCCATGAACGTGTTCGAGAACTTGAGAAGAGTTGTTCAAAACATTGGTCCAGATCCATTCACCTACCTTGAAGAGACTTTGAAGAAAAGAGTGACGACTCGTAAGTAGAGTACACAGGGGCATTATTACTGTAAGGGTAGTCTAAGACCTCTTGTACTTGAACATTTATTTTTTCATAGTGGATAGGTTAGGTGGTCCCAGTGAACCAATGCTTTTCCTCTTAGGGCGTGTTAACCTAGGTTGTTTCCACCTAAAAATCAGTGTGTCATCTTTTCTTTATTTTTGCAATTATTTCGTAACTGCATGTTTGACAACAGTGATTAGTTTAGAAATTAAAATTAATCATAATTGTTATAATAAGCTATTCACCCCCCTTTTAGGCTTATTAGGTCTATAACTTAGAACTTTCAATTGGTATCAGAGCCTACACTAGACATACTTAATGATTCGATTCATAAACACACATATGGACCAAATGAAGGAAGGTAGGTCATCTGTTAGAACCCCGCTCTTTGATGGGTATAATTACCCTTATTGGAAAGCTCGCGTGCAAGCTTTTCTCAGACAAGATGAAAAATTTTGGGACTCTATTCTTGATGGTTGGGAACCACCTTCGGTAACGAAAGATGGTGTAACAACCATAAAGAAAAGAAAGGAGTGGACCTCTGAAGAATGCATCCTTAGTAGATCAAATCAAAAAGGTCTAAACTCAATTTTTGCTGCAGTATCGATGGATGAGTTCCGTCACATCTCAGATTGTTAATCTGCTAAGAGTTCTTAGGATGCTCTCGCTTTAGCACATGAGGGTACCTCCCAAGTGAAACAAACAAAACTAAGAATGCTCACCACTCAATTTGGATCTCCCAAAATGGGAGAAAGTGAGACATTTAATGAATTCTATGCTAGATTCTATGATGTTTCTAATGCTTGTTCAAATCTTGGAGAAAAAATTGAACAGGCAAAGCTGGTCAGGAAAGTTCTTAGTTCTCTAACAGAACAATTCAGGATGAAGGTAACAGCAATATAGGAGAGCAAAAATGTTGATACATTAAAATTGGAAGAGCTAGTTGGGTCAATACATACTTATGAGTTGTCCCTTGAACCACCAAGGAAGAACAAGAGCATAGCCTTTAAAAGTACAAAAAAGGAATCCTCTGATAGTGATGATAACATGAATGATGAGTCACTAGTCATGTTAGCATGAAATTCAATAAATTTCTCAAGAAAAAGAGTAAACAAGACAATCAATCTGGGAAGGGACAATGAAACCACTTTAGAGACTGAAAGATCAAAGAATCCAAAGCTCCCAACATTAAAAGTAAGAAATCTAAACCTACTACTCCTCAATGTTATACTTGCAGTGGTTTGGACATATTTCTGCAGATTGTGCAAACAACAACAAAAAAAGGTTGGAAGAGCCTTCAATGCTACACTCACTGACACAGAGAGTGAGGACAATAATCCAAGTGACTCAGAAGATGGTGACACCAACTATCGAGCCTTTACAGCGACTAAAGATAATAATTCTAACTCTAGTTCAAATGAAGATAATGAGGGAGTAGATTCTGCTTCTTTACTATCTAAATTTAATGTTTTAAGCTTTGATGAATTATTCATGGATTGTTTAGGTGCAAAAAAGGAAAAAGATAAATAAATTACTTATTGAAGTAACTAAGAATAAATTCTCATAAGAAACACTCATCTAGCTAAGAGAAAGAGAAGAAGGAATTATTAGAACATATTAATTCTTTAAATCTGAGTCTTATAGGAACAAAGCAGGAGAACGACAAGCTTAAGCAATAACTCAGTACTCGCAAGTGTACGAATCACTCGTAGAAAAGTGACAAGCAACTTCCAAGGTCGGTCTCTCAAGGAATTGTAGTGGTTCTAAATAACCTTCTTCCTAATCTAAATAGAGTTCTAATGCAAATAAAACACTAATTAAATAGAGTTCTAGTGAAACAAAAACTCTAAGCAACTAGAGTCCTAAACCTAGTAAAACTGTAAAAAGGTGTTTGTTTTGTGACGAGATCAATGATACGAACAATTAAACGAAAACAATATTGCAAATTAACAATCAATTCAAATGGATTAAAAATCAATGGAGGATGTATGGACGTTTAGTTTGGTTGGCCATGCTTGCATCGAAAAGTGATGGTGAAATAACATGAACGTTCTATATAAACAATATTACCGGCTTTCCTTTTAATTACGAGACTGCCTTCAATCGGGGTAAATCTCTTTGTTGATTAACTAATTAACTGCCTTCGGTCGGGGTAAATCAAATAGCAATCAAATTATGCGCAAGGAAATTCATGCCAATCAAACTAATGCTATGACTAAGTTACTAATTTGAAGCTTTGATTAAGTGTTTCGGAATAAAGTTAAGGTGACGTTCCTATAACTAAATTCTCAGATTTTTCAACCTAACTACGAATATCAAATTGGCCCATGAAAATTCATAATTAAATATCTAAACATGCTCTTAATCAAAAGGTAATTTATTTATACTAATTCAATAAAACATTCACCATACACAATTCTAGCAAACATGCCAACACAAACTAAACATCCATAATGAAACTAGCCGCTCATGTTCATACTAATATTCATAGACAAATAAAATATGATCATACACTTCAACGAAAGAAGAAGAAAATATAATTCTATAACAATAAGGAAAACCTAGATCTAAATACCGCTAAATGGATGGGATGACGTTCTTCTCCAAAAGCTTTATCTTCGATCGTCGACGGCTTCCTTGGATCCTTAGAATAGTTTCTCTCGCTTCGTTTAAGTGTAGCAAAACTCCCAAAACTGATTGAATGTAGTGTTTGGTCGCAAAATTGTAATGTGTAAGAGTTGTATTCGAGTTGTATGTAAGGGGGAGTCTAAGGGGGTATTTATAGATGTAAGGGTTTACACAAATCCTGATTGCAATAGGAATAGGCGCACCGCGGCATACATTTTCCCCGCCGCCGCGCAACACAAATTCTGGAAATAATGTCAAAATCCAAGAGCTCCCCCCCGCGACATGACTTTTCCTTGCCGTGGCGCGTGTTGACTTCCTTTTCTTCATGTTTACGCCCTTACATATGTGATGGCTTGTTTATGTAAGGCTTACATATTGTCTCGTTTAGCCCGTAACTCGTGATCTGAGCGCCGTAAGTGTTCCGTCTTTGCATGTTTTCATTATTTGACTCATTTGATGCTAAAAACACCTGAAATGCACTAAAACATACCCGTGATTCCGAATGGATAAATTTATGAAATTAATCGAATAAACAACAAATAATAAATTTATTTCTAAACAATTAAGTGCAATAAATCACGAAATATTAGTGCTTTTCGAGCACTCATCACAACCCCCAACCAGTTTCTTGCTAGTCTCTAGCAACAGGAGCGATCTAAAGATTAAAATAAAATGAAGAAACTAAACTAACTAGAATCACTTCCGTAAATTGTCACGGTTGCATTTAGAGTATGCAACAAGCCTTTAATCCCCTAGGTGGCCCTAGTGGACGAGTTATAGTCTTGTGAGGGTTTCCAGTGATGATACCCACAAACATCGTAACTAACAAAACTAAATAAAGACTCTAAACATACTTGAATCAATCCATGCATATGTCTCAAAAATTGTCAACAACGAATGGCATACGAAATATTTAAAAATCACTTAAGCTCAAAAACAGTCCAAATATCAAACCCATCTTAGTAATCAAATTTTGAACAACCAATCAAACCACAAGCCAGTTAGCTATACTATTTGATCGTGTCATGCATGATATTCATAGATTACATTTTAACATCTCATAAATGTGCAAGTAAAATAGGAATGAGAATTTTGCACTTCTAACCTCCATATGCTCACTTTTCAAATCTATCTCCACTAATATAGAAATCAAATTACTTAGAATCAATAGGACTTCATTAAGCTTGTAAAGTTGTGGTTAGGTGTGTGATTATGAAAGTACGGAAATGATATTTTCAGTAGGATAAGAGTACTTTTTATTTCACAAACTTATTTTCAACTTTCTCCACCAAGTGCTCTTTTTCATCCTCCTATAAACTCCATATGTTCATTGGATCTTTTTGCTTGATTTTCTTTCTTTACTTTTCTTGCTTATTATTTCAATCATCATCATTTTTTTTTATGATGAAGCAAGATAAATACAACATAATTGCTTATGAAAATCAAGTATTACATTGAGTACTCTTATCACTAAGGGTAGTACAACGTATGTCAATATTGAGTTCGAGGGTGTACTATGGATAAAATAATACGGGGAGGCATGAAAAGTCAAACGGTCCAAAGATGGCCTAAATCACTTTCTAAGTGGCATTTGATTCTATTATTTCGCTTCAATGGGTTTTCAAATGAGTTCTAGAGCTTGTTGAGACTTAAAATATATCATAAACATGCATACATTACACAAACCAAAATAGTCATACTAATCATGCAAACTACCACATATATCACAAAATCCTCAAATTAAATGAATCTAACATTTATGTGCTTCGTTGCTTAGGTAAAAATTTAATTTCTTTCATATATCACCGTTATTACAATCATGTTAATATCATACACATCCAGATTGATTCAAGTAGACACGACACTAACCTAACACAATTCAAGTGACAAAAGTTAAAAATTTAAAATTTGGTCATATTTCATGCTCATGGAGTATTTTTTTTTTTTACCCCCAACCTAATTTATACATTGTCCTCAATGTTAAAAAGAAAAATAAAAGAAATTAAGAAAAAGTGAGAGAAGTTATCCCCTTTTGTATGAGATTGTGTATACAACACGTACGCTCTGGTTTATTATTCTTCGCTTTTCTCATGATGAAGCAATTAGTGTGCAAAAAACATGTATGAACCCTCAAAGATATACATCCCAATTCAAATCCAAATTTAAATTAAAACTAAGTCAAATGAAAAATAGAAAACATTAAACAAAGTTAAACAATTCAAACTAAAATAAAATAAAGGAAAATAAAACTAAATAAAAGAAAAAGAAAATTAGTCCAAAATAAAAAAATAAAATTAAAATTAAACCAAAGAAAATTACAAATGGGAGGCTCAGTCCTCCATGTTTTTCGGTTGATCATTGTCCTCCTCGGGTTGATCCGCCGGTTGTCTAAAAATGAAGTCATGGCCCGGATATTGTGGAGGTGGCTGGAATTGGGTGAGGTCTATTCCACTATGTGTCAATTGGTAGCTAATCGTTTGGTGGAGTATACCTTGATACTCGTGTTGATACTTCATGTGATCACTGAGCCATGCTTGTTGTTGGGTTTGGTATTGACGCATTTCATTAACCTTCGCTTCTAGGTTTACCAACCTGTCTTTTGTAGAAGCGTTCTTGGAAGAGTCACCTTTCCTACTTCCTTGCCCAGCCTTTGTTCCGCTCGTAAAGTGTTGCATGTAAGCAAAAGTTAATGTTTCAGCCGGCTGCAATAAGACCTCGCCCGTGTCGTATTTGACTCCGTGTTTGACACAAAGGGCGGTTATGAGTTGGGGAAAGAAATAGCTAATGTTGTGGTGCTCAGCTGAGTACACAACCCTCTGTTGTATCACCATTCCCACGTCTATGGACCGCTCAGTCTCTATAGTAAATTGTAGGATAGCCCGTTCCCGATCGACTGTACTGTAATGCCTAGTCGGCATTAACCTAGAGCAAACAAAATATTGCCAAATTTGGGAATGGGTCCTTAGGTGCTTGGCTTGAAAGATATTTACCATTTCCCCCTTCTTCCCACTCACTGTAACCATCGGTCAGGGTATTAATTACTTCATCGTAATCAACCTGCGTTAAGTAGGTTTCATACGCGCTATTATGAATGTCCCTTAACCCATAATATGAGTTGATCACAGTCCTATTGAAGGGGACTTCAACGCCCCTCACCCAAACCATTCCATCTTTCGCTTCCAGGACATTCGCGTAGAATTCCCGAACCAGTGAACTCACACCTGCCTCCGGGGCGTATGCAAATTTTTTCCATCCTAATCTCTCAACTATGTCCGATATCCCCATTACTCCTACTTGCCCGAATTTCATTCCTCTTTCATTTACAAATCCTTTATTCCTTTTGGCGGCACCTTCGTACCGCTCTTGTACTTCTCAGCTAACAAACCAAGAGGCGTCATACATCCTATCCTCAACCACCTTTCCCTTCCCTTTGGAACGACTACTTTCATTAGCCTTTCTTTTAGGAGCCATTTCAATCCTTAAACCAATTAAATTCAACTAACAACTTAAGTTTCAGATAATGCAGAAAACTCCCAAAAATTTGCTCCTCTCTTATCCAAAATTTTCACTTAATTCCAAATTCAGACAAAATTTCACAATTTTCAGAAAATTAATACTGAATTGAAGCAGAAATGTGATGAATTTTACCTCTTTGGAATGCAATTGAAGTCTTGAAGGAAAACCCCCAAATTGTTCTTGAAACCCTAATTCTTGAATTGGAAAGAAACTTGATCCTTGGAGCAAATCTTTTGAAATTGATGGATGAAAATGTGTTAGCAATGTTGGATTGAAGAATTGGTGGAGTAAAGTTTATATTTTGGTGAAGATTTGGAAGAAATTGGAGAGGAGAGTGGAGAGAAAATGAGAGAAAAAGAGAGAAAGTGTGGGAAAATTTTGAATGAAAATTTTGAAATGAATGAGATTTGTCCCGAGTGCCCTTTTCTGCCCATTTTATAGAGGCGCATCGAGTCATGTATTTTTCCCCGCCGCGGCGCGGTTAAACTTTTTGAAATTGTGCATGAAACAGAACATCTCTCGCAGCGGCACAACTTATTCCCGCCGCAGCGCGCACATTTTTTTTTGAAAATTAGGTTCAAGCCAGAAAGTCCCTCGCCGTGGCACAAATTTTCCCCGCCGCAACACACATATGTTTTTTTTGAAAAATTTTAATTTTTTTTGGATTTTTAGAAAACGTGCAATGTATCCACCCCCAACCAAAACTTGGGAATGTCCTCATTACCTTGAAAAAATTTTAAAAATAAAAATTTATAAAAATAATAAAAGAAATAAAAACAATGAAAGAAATACAATACCGAATCGATGCCTCCCATTAAGGGCTTAGTTTAACGTCTTAGCAAGACGTGGCTGCTCTCGTGTTTTATTCATCGAGGAGATGTATTAAATCGATGCTGTTTAAATTGTTGTCTCCTTCCAAGTATGGTTTGACATGATGCCCGTTTACTTTAAACGTTTCTTTCGTTTTCAGATTGAACAACTCGATTACTCCGTGTGAAAGTAAGTTTGCAATTGTGTACGGTCCGCTCCACCTAGAATGAAGTTTTCCTGGAAACAAACGCAAACGTGAATTATATAATAGAACTTTCATTCCGGGAATGAAATACTTACCGAGGAGCCCTTTGTCGTGATAGCGCTTAGTACGCTCCTTGTAGATTTTGGCATTTTTGTAAGCTTCGTCCCGAATTTCCTCAAGTTTGCTCAGTTGGAGTAATCGTTTTTCCCCAGCTTGTTCCATGTCCATGTTGAGCTTCTTAATAGCCCAATAAGCCCTATGCTCTAGCTCAACGGGCAAGTGACATGCTTTGCCAAAAATTAGCCGGTAGAGACTCATACCAATTGGAGTTTTATATGCTGTACGATATGCCCACAAGGCATCATTTAGTTTAATTGACCAATCTCTCCTTGAGGGGCGCACTGTGCGTTCCAATATCCCTTTGATCTATCGGTTGCTCACTTCCACTTGCCCCGAAGTTTGGGGATGGTATGGGGTAGCCACTCTATGAGAAATGTTGTACTTTTTCAAAAGCCCATCAAAGAGTCTATTGCAAAAGTGGCTGCCTCCATCACTAATGATCGTTCTCGGTGTGCCAGATCTACTAAAAATATTATCCTTCAAAAATTTAACAACAACGTTAGCGTCATTAGTTTTAGTGGGTATCGTTTCTACCCACTTTGAAACATAGTCAACAGCGACTAATATGTAAGTGTAGCCAAAAGATGGGAGAAACAGACCCATGAAGTCAATTCCCCACACGTCAAACAATTCTACTACAAGATTAGACGTCAAAGGCATTTCGTTACGCTTACTGATGTGTTAAAATGTGTACTCGCAAGTGTACGAATCACTCGTAGTAAAGTGATAAGCAACTTCCAAGGTCGGTCTCTCAAGGAATTGCAGTGGTTTTAAATAACTAACTTTTTAATCTAAATAGAGTTCTAATGAAAATAAAAGACTAATTAAATAGAGTTCTAGTAAAACTAAAACTCTAAGTAACTAGAATCCTAAAGCTAGTAAAACTGTAAAAAGGTGTTTAATTTGTAACGGGAACAAAGTACGAGCAATTAAACGAAAACAAAATCGCAATTAAACAATCAATTCAGATATATTTGAAGATCAATGGAGGATGTATGGACGTTTAGCTTGGTTAACCATGTTTGCATCGAAAAAGTATGGTGATATGCATGAACGTCCTATATGAATTAAACTACCGGCTTTCCTTTTAATTACGAAACTCCTTTTGGCCGTGGTAGGTTTCTTTGTTGATTAACTAATTAACCGCCTTTGGCCGGGGTAAATTAACTAGCTATCAAATTATGCGCAAGGAAATTATGCCAATCAAATTAATGCTATGACTAAGTCACTAACTTGAAGCTTTGATTAAGTGTTTCGGAAAAGAGTTAAGGTGACGTTCCTCTAACTAAATTCTCAGATTTTTCAGTCTAACTACGAACACCAAATTGGCCCATGATTATTCATAATCAAACATTTAAACATGCTCTTAATCAAAAAGTAATTCATTCATAAATCAATTAAATACACCATACACAATCCTAGCAAACATGGCAACACAAACTAAACATCCATAATAAAACTAGCCAGACATGTTCATATTAATATTCATAGACAAATAAAATACGAACATACACTCCAACGAAAAAAGAAGAAAAATAGAATTCTACAACACCAAAGAAAACCTAGATCTAAATACCGCTTATGGATCGGTTGACGTACTCCTCCGTAAGCTTTATCTTCGATTGTCGACGGCTTCTTTGGATCCTTAGAATGGTTTCTCTTGCTTCGTTTTTGTGTAGCAAAACTCCCAAAGTTGATTGAATGTCGTGTTTGGTTGCAAAATTGTAAAGTGTAAGAGTTGTGTACCAATTCGAGTTGTGGTTGTAAAGGGGGTCTAAAGGGGGTATTTATAGATGTAAGGCATTCCTGATTGCAATAGGAATAGGCGCGCCGCGGCATGCATTTTCCCCGCCGCGGCGCAACACAAAATTTGGAAAATATGCAAAAACCCGAGAGCTCCCCGCCGCGGCATACAATTCCCTCGCCGCGGCGCGCAATGCTTCTATGTTTTCAGGATCAAACCCGAGAGCCTCACGCCGCGGCATGCAATTCTCTCGCCGCGGCGCGCATTGGTTTCCTTCTTTTCACGTCCCCCCTTACATATGTGATGGCACATTATGTAAGGCTTACATATTTGTCTCGTTTAGCCCGTAACTCGTGATCCGAGCGCCGTAAGTGTTCCGTCTTCGCGTGTTTTCATCATTTGACTCATTTTGACGCTAAAAACACCTGAAATGCACTAAAATATACCCGTGACTCCGAATGGATAGATTTATGAAAATAATCGAAATAATAGTCATAATAAATCTATATATCAATCAATCAAGCACAATTAATCACGAAATATTAGTGCTTTTTGAGCACTCATCACATACCTATGTTACCAGTTCTTTGACATCTATCACATCTCACACAAAACATGTTAGCATCTTTAAATAATGTAGGCCAATAAAAACCGGATTGTAATACCTTTAGGGCCATTTTCTTACCACCAAAATGGCCCCTGCAATGTAGCTCATGGCAAAAGGTTAAGATGCTCTCATGTTCCTCTTCGAGCACACACCTTCGGATGACTTGATCTTGATATAACTTGAACAAATACGGGTCATCCCAAAAGTATTGCCTACAAACACTGAAAAACCTTTTCTTTTCCTGAAAAGTACTGTTAGGTCTCAAAATACCACTAGTTAAATAGTTAACAATGTCAGCATACCATGGATTCTGACCTATTGTAAACAATTGTTCATCAGGGAAGGTTTCAATGATTGTATCCTTACTTTCACCATCAACATATTCATACTCAGTAATAACCTAGACAGATGATCAGCTGCTACATTTTCAGTACCTTTCTTGCCTTTGATCTCTAGGTCAAATTCTTATAAAAGTAGGATCCACCTAATGAGTCTAGGCTTAGCAATCGATTTAGTCAATAAATATCTCAAAGCAGCATGATCCGAATGAACAATAACTTTAGTTCCTACCAAGTAAGACCTAAATTTATCAAGTGAAAACACAACAGCCAATAGCTCTTTTTCAGTGGTGGTGTAATTAATTTGGGCGTCATTGAGTGTTTTACTAGCATAATATATAATATGTAATCGTTTATCCACTCTTTGCCCCAAAACAGCTCCTATAGCATGATCAGATGCATCACACATGATTTCAAACGGTAAAGACCAATTAGGAGCAACAATTATAGGTGCAGAAGTAAGCCTATCCTTTAAAGCATTAAAAGCAACAAGGCATTCATCGTCAAAATTAAATAAAGTATCTTTGGACAATAGATTACAAAATGGACGACTAATTTTGGAAAAATCCTTAATGAACCGTCTATAGAAACCTGCATGTCCTAGGAAACTTCGTATACCCTTAACAGATGTAGGTGGAGGCAATTTTACAATTAAATCTACCTTAGCCTTATCTACTTCAATCCCTTTGCTAGATATGATGTGTCCTAGCACTATGCCCTGTTGGACCATAAAATGACTTTTTTTCTAACTAAGCGTCAAATTGCATTCAATGCATCATTCTAATACTAAAGTCAATTTATGCAAGCAATCATCAAAGGAATTACCGAAAATTGAAAAGTCACCCATAAATACCTCAATGAATTTCTCCACCATGTCCGAAAAGATTGACATCATACATCTTTTAAAGGTGGCGGGTGCATTGCATAGTCCAAATGGCATTCTCCTAAAAACGAAAGTTCCGAATGGGCATGTGAATGTGGTTTTCTCTTGATCCTCTAGAGCAATGGGTACCTGATAATAACCTGAAAGGCCATCCAAAAAGTAATAGAAATCGTGCCCAGCTAGTCTTTCTAACATTTGATCAATGAAGGGAAGGGGGAAGTGATCCTTTTTGGTGTATAAATTCAGCTTACGAAAATCAATACACATCCTCCAACCCGTAATTATCCTAGTGGGCACTAATTCATCTTTTTCATTTTTAACCACGATTATTCTAGATTTCTTTGGTACCACATGAACGGGACTAACCCATTTACTATCAGCAATTAGATAAATTACCCCTACTGCTAGGAGTTTCAAAACTTCTTTCTTGACTACCTCTTGCATGATTGGGTTTAGTCTCTTTTGTGCTTCTTTAACAGGTTTGACATCGTCCTCTAAATTAATCTTATGCATACACATTGCTGGACTAATGCCTCTAATGTCCCCAATACTCCATCCTATTGCCTTTTTATACTTCCTAAGCTCTCCAATCAATTTTTCCTCTTGGTTTTGGGTAAGTGTAGATGAAATAATAACAGGGTAGGTCTCATTCTCTCCCAAAAAGACATATTTAAGATGCTTAGGTAGTTCCTTAAGTTCCAATTCAGGTGGAGCAATCTCATCATTATGTGGGACATCTAATAAATCTAAGGGTGTACTAGTGTCATCTAATGATATGGCATTGTCTAATAGTTCACTGTACTCCCTAGCCTCATAGTCTAAGATGTCATCTACCTCTCCAACTGTAAGTGATACCTCCAATTTATCATCTAATCTAGCATGCACAAAAGTATCATGAATTATTGGATCTAAACATTCTACATACGAGCATTCATCAATAGTATAGAAGGGTAAGGAGATGAATCAAAAACCTTAAAATGAACAGTCTCTCCCAAGACTGTCATTGTCAACTTTCCATTTTGGACATCAATGATGGTTTGGGTAGTAGCCATAAATGGTCTTCCCAAAAGAATGGTGTGCTCCTTGTCCAAAGATGGATTATCCTACATGTCTAAAACCACAAAGTCAACAGGTATGATTAGCTTATCTACCTGTACAAGTAAGTCCTCAACCATGCCCTTCGGATATTTAACAGATCTGTCCGCAAGTTGAAGGGACATGGTTGTTGGTTTTAGCTCTCCCAAACCTAGCTGCAAGAAGATAGAGTAAGGCATCAAATTGATACTAGCACCTAAATCAAGCATAACCTTAGCTACTTTCCTATCCCCCATAGTAATATCAATTACAAAACTACCTGGATCTTTTAACTTAGGGAGTAAGTTGCATTGAAGCACCGCACTAGCAATTTCAGATACTATTACTCTTTCATTAAGCTCATACCTTCTTTTCTTAGTGTTTAGTTCTTTGAAAAATTTTGCATAAGAAGGCACGTTTCTAATTACATCTAACAATGGCAAATTGATATTAACCTTAGAAAGCATGTTAAATAAATCAGAAAATTGCTTATCTTGCTTACTGTCCTTTAAACGGTGCGGGAATGTTACAGGTGGTCGATATGGCTCCGATGACTTGTGTAGCTTAGGTGGATTAGATGACTCTCCAATTGTCGCCTTTGAAGGCTCTTCATGCTTGTCACCGCTTTCCTCCAATTCCTTAGAAACATTGTTGTCATCTTCTAGTTTACCTGCACTATAAGATAAATCATTAGAAATTTCAGGTAAATTTTTAGTAACGACTTTACCACTCCGAAGAACTGTGACAGCTTTGGCTTGTTCGAGTTGACTGGGCAGCTTTCCCGTCTCTTGTTTGTGCATTTGTTCCGCTAGCTACCCCACTTGCATTTCCACTCTCTTCATTGAAGCTTCCATAGAGTCCATCCTTCCAATACAGGAGTGTATGAAATTATTTAGGGTTTCCTCTACGGTTGGTTTATTTTGTGGAAATTGTCGGTTTACATTTTGGCCTTGTGCTTGGTTTTGGACAAATGGTTGGCTATTGTTTTGTTTCCAAGCAAAGTTAGGGTGATTCCTCCATCCAGGGTTATAAGTATTTGAATAAGGGTCGTTCCTAGGTCTAGGTTGGTACCCTTGCATTAAATTCGCCTCTTCAGTAGTACCTGTATAAGGATCACCTGCAAAAGAACAAACGTTAGCACCATATCCATATGAACCACAAACTCCACATACCTCGTGCTTTGGCATTTGATTAACATTGGAAGTTGTGAGAAGTTGCACTTGTTTTGCCAATTCAGCAAGTTGCATGGCCATTTCATTGTTGGATCCTAATTCAGGGACTCCAGCTCTTCTTCCTCTAGCGCTCTTTTGTTGGGAATTGGCTCCCAACATCTTGAATAATTCGTAGGTTTCATCCGCTGTTTTCTCACCCATAGCTCCTCCTGCAGCATTATCAACTGTGAATTGACATTGTAGTGTCAATCCGTCGTAGAAAAACTAATTCTGTAGCTGTAATGGGAAGTGATGATGTGGACACTGTATCAAAAGTAATTTGAATCTATCCCAAGCCTCGTGGAAGGGTTCTCCGTCCATCTGCGAAAAAGTAGCAATTTTTGTTCTTAGGTCAAACATTTTTTGATGGGAACAGAACTTACCCATAAATTTGTTGTAAACATCGTCCCAAGTGGCCAAAGAATCGGGTGCCAATGTCATGAGCCAAGACTTAGCTCTATCTTTGAGAGTGTATGGAAAACACCTCATGTGTAGTTGATCTTCGCTAAGTCCCTGCAGTGGAAAGGTTTGCACAGTAGCATATAATTCACATATAAAATTTAAAGGATCTTCATTAGGGATACCGTAAAAGGAGGGAAGCATGGAATAATGAATATTTTTCAACTCATAATTCCTAGCTATGTTGTCACCCATTGCTGCTTACAATTGTTGTTGGACTTCTTCCTCTTGAAATTGATTATCCAGTTTCTTTGATCGATGTTTGACTCTATGAATGTTGTCAATGAAAGGAGATAGTTCCTTGTTAAGTGATCTCCTACCCTGCATGCACAAATAAAAAGCAAACAAAGATCAAGGCAGCAGTGAAATTATAATTTAAGCACTATTTTTTGATTTTTTTGTATTTTTGAATAAAAGATAACAAATAAAATAAACAAATAAAAGTAATTCAAAAACTCTAAAAATTTTAAAAAAAATTATTTCAAACGCTAATTCCCCGGCAACGGCGCCAAAAACTTGATGTGATAAATTTAGTACTCGCAAGTGTACGAATCACTCGTAGAAAAGTAACAAGCAACTTCCAAGATCGGTCTCTCAAGGAATTGCAGTGGTTCTAAATAACCTTCTTCCTAATCTAAATAGAGTTCTAATGCAAATAAAACACTAATTAAATAGAGTTCTAATGAAACTAAAACTCTAAGCAACTAGAGTCCTAAACCTAGTAAAACTGTAAAAAGGTGTTTGTTTTGTGACGAGATCAATGATACGAACAATTAAACGAAAATAATATCGCAAATTAACAATCAATTCAAATGGATAAAAAATCAATGGAGGATGTATGGACGTTTAGTTTTGTTGGCCATGCTTGCATCGAAAAGTGATGGTGAAATAACATGAATGTTCTATATAAACAATATTATCGGCTTTCCTTTTAATTACGAGACTGCCTTCGGTCGGGGTAAATCTCTTTGTTGATTAACTAATTAACTGCCTTCGGTCTGGGTAAATCAAATAGCAATCAAATTATGCGCAAGGAAATATATGCCAATCAAACTAATGCTATGACTAAGTCACTAATTTGAAGCTTTGATTAAGTGTTTCAGAATAAAGTTAAGGTGACGTTCCTATAACTAAATTCTCAGATTTTTCAACCTAACTACGAATATCAAATTAGCCCATGAAAATTCATAATTAAATATCTAAACATGCTCTTAATCAAAAGGTAATTTATTTATATTAATTCAATAAAACATTCACCATACATAATTCTAGCAAACATGGCAACACAAACTAAACATACATAATGAAACTAGTCGCTCATGTTCATATTAATATTCATAGACAAATAAAATATGATCATACACTTCAACGAAAGAAGAAGAAAATATAATTCTATAACAACAAAGAAAACCTAGATCTAAATACCGCTAAATGGATGGGATGACGTTCTTCTCCAAAAGCTTTATCTTCGATCGTCGACGGCTTCCTTGGATCCTTAGAATAGTTTCTCTCACTTCGTTTAAGTATAGCAAAACTCCCAAAACTGATTGAATGTAGTGTTTGGTCGCAAAATTGTAATGTGTAAGAGTTGTATTCCAGTTGTATGTAAGGGGTAGTCTAAAGGGATATTTATAGATGTAAGGGTTTACACAAATCCTGATTGCAATAGGAATAGGCACGCCGCGGCATACATTTTCGCCGCTTCGACGCAACACAAATTCTGGAAATAATGTCAAAACCCGAGAGCTCTCTGCCGCGGCATGACTTTTCCTCGCCGAGGTGCGTGTTGACTTCCTTTTCTTTATGTTTACCCCCTTACATATGTGATGGCTCGTTTATGTAAGGCTTACATAATTGTCTCGTTTAGCCCATAACTCGTGATCCGAGCGTCGTAAGTGTTCTGTCTTTGCGTGTTTTCATTATTTGACTCATTTGATGCTAAAAATACCTGAAATGCACTAAAACATACCCGTGATTTCGAATTGATAGATTTATGAAATTAATCGAATAAACAACAAATAATAAATTTATTTCTAAACAATTAAGTGCAATAAATCACGAAATATTAGTACTTTTCGGGCATTCATCACCACTCTTCAAAGAATCTGTATATTCCAATCTGTCATCATTGTGGTAGGAAAGGACACATTAGACCTAGGTGTAGATTTCTTTATAACTATCGATCTGTCATGAATGCACATTTTCCTAGTACACGTCAAAGAAATAATTTTACTCTCTCTAGAAACAAACAAATGAAAGAATATGGAAAATTTGTAGTTTCAACTTTTAAATCCATTCCAATTGATATTTCCAAAACTAAAAGGGGATGGGTCAAGAAGCCTGAATTACACTGCTTGTGGCCCACTAGTTTTTAAGTCTAAATCCAATAACGCCTGGTATGTTGATAGTGGATGTTCTAGACACATGACTGAGGACCGCTCCATTTTTAAAACCTTTGAAGAATACAACGAAGAAACGGTCACCTTTGGAGATGGTAAAAAATCAAAAATTATTGGAAAAGGTTCGGTTCAAATAGAGTTCCTAAACTTAATGAGGTACTATATGTAGAAGGACTTACAGCCAACTTAATTAGTATAAGTCAAATATGTGACAATGATTTTTACGTACAATTTACTAACAATTGCTACATAGTGACTGATAAAATGGGAAAATGCATGTTTAAAGGAACTAGGTCACATGATAACTGCTACTACATAGACACACCATCCACAATAACATGTAACTTATCTAGAAATGATTCAATCACCTTATGGCACGAAAATTTAGGACACATAAACTTTAAAGATCTCACTAAAATAAGAAAGAATAAGATTGTGTGTGGTTTACTCATTCTCTCCAAAGTTGAAACTACTATTTGCGGGCCATGTTAAATGGGTAAGCAAACTCGGATTGCTCATAAGAAGATTAATAGCATCAATACAAGTAGAGTGCTTGAATTGTTACATATTGACCTTATGGGTCCTATGAGAACCGAGAGCCTTGGAGGTAAGAAATATATTGTGGTAATAGTAGATGACTTCTCTCATTATACTTGGTAGATTTTCTTAGAGAAAAATCAGATGCTTTTGATTCTTTTAGTTCTTTGTACAAGAGTGCAAGTTGAAGCAAGTAGTAAAATTGTGACCATCAAAAGACTAAGAATAGACCATGGCATAGAATTCAAAAACTCCAAATATGCCGATTTTTGCAAAGAACATGGCATTTCTCATGAGTTCTCTGCACCTATCACACCACAACAGAATGGAGTAGTAGAAAGAAATAACAGAATACTTCAAGAGATGGCTAGAGTAATGCTACAAGCAAAAGGAGTTCACAAGATTTTGGGCTAAGGCTGTATGTACTGCATGTCACATTATAAACCGTGTTTATCTCCGTCTAGGTATGAACCAAACATCCTATGAAATATGGAGAGGTAAGAAACTAAACTTAAAATACATGCATGTCTTTGGTAGTAAGTGTTACATTCTTAGAGATCGAGAACAACTGGGTAAGTTTGGTCCTAGAAGTGATGAAGTTATTTTTGTAGGATATTCCTTAAATAGTAGTCTTTAGAGTCTATAACTATAGAACTAACATTATAATGGAATCCATAAATGTTGTTGTAGATGGTATAGGCAAACAGGTTATAGTTGATGAATTTGCTGATAAAGGAAATGTTGGAGACTCTCAAATACACTATTGAGTGACATTGATGAAACAAAGGATGAGGAACTTAAAGAAAAAGAGAAGAAAGAAAACAAACAAACACGCACATCAAAAAATCATCCTCTTGAGGACATAATTGGAGATCCTAAGGCAAGCATGGTAACGAGTCGACAAGTAAGTGAGGTAAGTCACCTATGCTATATCTACCAATTTGAACCAAAAAATGTAAATGAGGCCTTTAAGGATGAACATTGGATAAATTTCATGCAAGATGAATTAGCTCAATTTGTTAGAAATAATGTGTGGGAATTAGTACCGAAACCTAAAGATAAATATATTATAGGAACTAAATGGGTGTTTAAAAAAAAATCTAATGAGCATGACATTGTTGTTAGAAATAAGGCTAGATTGGTAGCTCAAGGCTACACTCAAATAGAAGAAGTTGACTTTGATGAAATGTTTGCACCTGTAGCTAGATTAGAGTCAATCATGATTCTGCTTGCAATTGCTTGTTTCATGAAATTTAAACTCTATCAAATGGATGTTAAGTCCACCTTTCTAAATGGTTTTTTAAATGAAGAAGTGTTTGTAGAATAACCGAAAGGTTTTCTTGATCCCAAATTACCAAATCATGTTTATAAACTCAACAAAGCACTCTATGGTTTGAAACAGGCCCCTAGAGCCTGGTATGAGAGACTTACCAACTATCTTTTGAACAATGAATTTGTTCGAGGGGGAGTTGACAAGACTCTTTTTGTTAAAAGACGTGCTAATGATATCTTTATTGCCCAAATCTATATGGATGATATAGTCTTTGGATCAACCTGTAACTCAATGGTGGACGACTTTGTGCATGTTATGTCTAATGAATTTGAAATGTCCATGGAAGGAGAATTAAATTTTTTCTCGGTTTGCAAATCAAATAGCCACATGATAGCATATTTATCTCACAAACCAAGTATGCTTGCAAGCCTTTTAGAACCCCTTTAGGCACCAGTACAAAAATTACAAAGGATACTCAAGGAAAAAGCATTGATCAAACCCTCTATAGGAGTATGATAGGTAGTCTACTTTACCTTACTACTAGTAGACCTGATATATGTTTTAGTGTTAGTGTGTGTACTCACTATCAAGCTGATCCTAAAGAATCCCACCTAGAAAATGTGAAAAGAATAATAAGGTATATATCAGGAACGAGTAATTATGGTATAAGCTTTACTGCTGACACTACTTGTGAAGTAAGTGGCTATACAGATGCTGATTGGGATGGAAATCAAGACAATAGAAAAAGCACATTTGATGGGTGCTTCTACATTGGAAACAATCTAGCATCTTGGCACAGTAAGAAACAAAATTTCATCTTCCTTTCTACAACTGAAGCTTAATACATTGTTGTAGGAAGCTCCTGCACACAAATGCTTTGGATGAAAAACATGCTCAAAGACTATGGTCAAAATCAAGGTACAATGCCCTTATACTGTGATAATTCTAGTGCAATATGCAACTCTAAGAATCCAATTCAACACTCTAGAAAAAAGCACATAGATATTAGGCATCACTTTATTCGAGATTTGGTTGAAGACAACATAATCACACTTGAATTTGTACCTACTAAAAGACAGCTAGCTGATCTATTTAATAAAGCCATGGACACCCAAAGATTCGAGTTGCTTAGGAGTGCCTTGTGAATTTCTCCCTTAACCTAGACCTCCAATGCCCTTCTTTCCCTATTTTCTAGTTAATTTAAAATTAAAAAAAAAAAAGGGAATCAATTATTTCATCATTAATTGTGTTGACAACATGTAAGGACTTTGTTAATTTATCACACTCACACACAAGTTCCATGAATATGTCTTACATGCCATCTAATGATAGTCATTTTTTCCTTACACAAATTGAACAATCTCTAAAGTGGGATCTCTCACCTCATTTACTTAAGTTTCGACATACCCTAAGAAAATACTATAATTGAGAGGACTACGTACTACAATGTGTGAAGCTAACGTAGTGAGCAAAAAGAGCTACCTCATAGATAGTGTGAAAGTCATCTTTTATGGTGAAATGCTCGTGCAACTTAATTGTGAAGAACTTTCCCAAAAAAATAAACAAAAAAATGAGGATAAAAATGATCCTTGTTGCACAAAAAGAAAGAGTACATCACATGATATAAATATACTTCTAAATATTAAAAAAAAACCTCACTTAGGCCAAAATAAATTTTTTAAGTATTATGACCGAAATGTGTTCCTCTTCTACGAAGTTTGCTTTTAATGTAATTATCTTCGAATATATCATGGATGAACCTATATGACATGTTTATATAATCTTGTTTCGTTTTAATAACTTGTGAAAATTGATATGCTTTACATGTTTTACATACTGTTTATGTGAAAATTGATTGTTTTAAAAAAAATATTTCACATTTAGGGGTAGTTGGATTGATCCAACTTGAACAAGGATCGATCTATGTTCATGATTGATCGATCGCGATACACTGGTTATATATAGCCCGTAGTCCGGATCGATCCCACACGTTCCCTCTCCCTCCAAAACTCTCAAATCAATCAAATCTTGTCCAAATCTCACATTTTTGGTATCCATCAACTCGAATTAACGTCCCCTTACAATTTATGTGGTCAAAATTTTCCAAAAAATATGATTCACGCCATAAATCGCCCAAAGATCGCTCGATTCTCCAATCTTTTAAAACGCTAAAAACTCACATTTTGTGCATTGTTTTCACCATCAAACACCCATTCTACATCACCCATTACCTAATCTACAAAACCCATCCCTCCAAATCAAGAAAATCCAATTTTTTCAAAAAAATTTAGATTTGCCCCAACTCTCTAAATATTTACAGTTTTGCCCTCTCCTACAATCTGATCCCGATGGCTCCCCGAAGCACTCATACTTCTAGGAATGCCTCCACCGTCACCGGACCTCACAATGAATGCTTTCTTCATTCCAACGGTGCACAAAGGTACAAACTATTTTGTTCTCACCCAATATCTATTGAACGCAAAATAATCCCTGAAGATTTTCATGAACTAGGCATTACTAGAAAATTGATGGAATTGGGATGGCTTCACCTATTTAATCTTGATCAAATAGGTTCTCAAAACTTGTTTTGAGAATTATATGCAAATATATCCTTAAATATAAGTGACCAAGGTCCTGAACAGCATCAAGTGTATGTTCGAAGTCAATTTGTACCTTTTACTGGAGATATCATCAATCACCTTTTAGGTATCCTTCCTGTCCAAAACCCTAATTTTGATCTACTACAAGTGTCTGATGATGAATATAATGCTGAAATGGGAATTCAGAATACTCGGGTTGTTAGTTTGGGAAAGTTTAGTCAGTACAGCTTAAAACCCTTTTATAGGGCTCTAAACATTCTCATTAGTGCCAATATAATTCAAAGGAAACATACTGCTGAGTTTTGTGCTATTACAGCCAAACTCATGTATTGCATTGGCATCGATAGATTCGTTGACATTGGCCAAATCATTTATGAGCGGATAATTGCCAAGTATCGTCACCACCAGAAGAACGTTGCCTTACCTCATGCTTGCTTGATCTCACTACTTCTTCATGAGGCCGGTATCACCTTTGGACATAATGTACCCAAGCTTGAGGGACTTGGACCAATCAATAAATCTTCACTTTTAAAGTCCAACACCCTTTCTATGGCCAGCTTGGCCAAGCATGGTCTTCATCCACCACCCACTAAGGAGCCCGAAGATGAACCAATGGATATCCCCCCATCGCAAGACCAATCCACTGCCAGACCATCTGGGCTCAACCTACGAATTCTAGCACTTTACACAGTGATGTTGCCTATCTTGGTGAACAATTGGATATGTTAAATAATAACATGAAATCAATAAACTCCAAACAAATTGCTTTTGAGGATGAAATGCGAACAGAAGTGAGGGCCATACGCACCGACGTCACTGCCCTCTCTGATCAATTCATGAACTTTCGCATAGACCTACAAGTGTTCTGATGAACACTATTTTGATCTACTATTTGTTATATTTTTAAGTGTTTATTTTGCGTTTAATCTCGATATAATCTTGTTTTGGAGGGTATTCTATTGTTTTGCAGGTCAAAGTAGGTTTGGAAAGAAATGTGGAAAAGAGAGCAAAAATGAAGTAAAAATGTTTAAATATGTAAGCCTTACATTAGGTGCCATTTCATTCTGTAAGCCTTACATCGATAACCAACAAAGTATGTACAACGCATGTACATAAATGTACATACCATGTACACTGTTACATGCAAGGCGCGCCGCGGCGAAGGAATTGTGTGCCGCGGCGAGAGGCTCTCGGGTTGCAATTTGGAAATCATGAAAACATCGCGCGCCGCGGCATGGAAAATGTGCGCCGCGGCGAGGAAGTTTCTGTTTCGGCTCATAAATTGTAAAAACATTGTGCGCCGCGGCATGGAAAATGTGCGCCGCGGCGCGCGCGCGCAGATCACAACCTCCTCAGCCACACACGCACGAATTCTTTTATGGAAACCCTTACATATAAAAGAGACCAAAAGCAACCTAGCAAGCATACAACACTTCTCCAGCCTCCAAACCTTTTATCAGCCTCCTCCAACTCGTGAACAGTGTGAATTCAGATTTTTCCTACAATTTTGAGAGAGAAGTTACTTCATCAAAGCTATTCCATTGGAGCCTCATTAAGAGACTTGAAATAGGGGATCATCCAACATCAAGGATCTTGTTGCAAGAGTGAAAGTGGGTAGATTCTTGTTTGTAATCTTTCTTTATCTCATTAGAACTCTTTTGATGTTATTTATAATGAAGAATCTGGATTTGAATCTGATCATGTGTAGCTAAACCCTTTTGTGTGGGATTTTAGGGATGTGACTTTGAATGGATAATGTTTATGTGGTTTGATTTTTATTTGAGTGATTTGTTTCATGTTCATTGCTCTTCACATCTATATTCATCAATTATTTTTGGCCAATCTAGTTTATGAATATTTGAGACTATTTTAGGATTGAACTTTAGAAACGCCATCTAAGTCCAATTGGGCATTATTGAGCATGAACTTAAATTAAGTGCATTGACTTGTCTTAATTTAGGTGATTAAACTACCTTTTCTAAAAGTAATGCTAATTAACTAATTAACGATCTAGATCAAAGAAGCTAATTAATTAATTAAGGGAGAACCACCATGGATTTGGGATTTTCTAGGATTAGTAAAAGGAATCAATAAATTCACTTTATATGCTTGATTGAGGAGACCACGTAAACCAATTTATCCATACTTAGTTCACTAACTAATTTCCCACACTCATTCATCTCATCGTTTCAACAAAACTTTCACGCATTTACTTTTATTGTTTTAGTATTTTTATTATTTTAGAGACTATTTTCAGAACCAACCTTTGATAGAGTGTTTAGGATTTATTTTATTGTCACGTTTTAGATTGCAATTAACTCTTTCGAAAACCACCGCAATTCCTTTGAGAGACGATCTTGGGAGTATACTTGTCGCTTACTACAAGTGACTCGTGCACTTGAGAGCTTTTATAAATTACAAAATTTGGTTATCAAGTTTTTGTGCATCATGTTCTCAAGTGACATCAAAGATTTCATGAACTTTCACCGTGGTGCTCCACCTCCATCTTAGATTTTTTATTTTTTTTCTTCTCTTTTTTTTTTTTGAATTGTTTATTGTTTGGTTAAAACTTTTCATATTTTGGATGTTGTGTTTATCTTTATTTGTTCTTGTTTTTTTTTTTTTTTAATTATTTCTAGCTTTCTTTGGCCTTTCTTGTGACTAAAAGGGGAAGTAAATAGTCACACATGTTACCCTTCATATGCTTAACGGGTTTATTTTCGATCTTATGATATCTCCTATGCCCTGATTGCTATACTATACTTTTACATGATTTATTACTACTAACCGCTTTATACAATGCCTTTGCAAGCATGTGTTTTTCTCTTTGTCATTATAATTCTTGATAAGCAGTATCAAAGCAAAGGTGTCTACTGTGTGACCTACATCATCCTAGATTAGTTCCACTATGGAAATTAGGATTAAATTTCATTTATATATCTTTTGAGTGAACTTGTATTGAGAGAGTGTTTTGTCCAACGAAAATGCCAAAGGGGGAGTTTGTGAGGTCCACAAGTGTTGGCAGTTTCGCAGACATAATTTTCATGTTGTATTATTTTAGTTATTAGGACTTCTCCCAACAAGTTTCGAGATATCATAGCTCTCATAGTATTTACAGCATTTTAATGACTAATATTCAGATAACCTGTATACATATCTAAGTGCATTTTATATAGGATTTTGTTTGACTAATTTATGATATTTTGAATGACTTTTATGAGCGTTTTAAATAGCTGGATCGATCCTCTCTCGAGACGAATCGATCCAAGTATAGATCGATCCCCAAACGATCCCATATAGATCCTCCCCTCACTGCATAAAATTGAACTTTACTGAGCTGGATCGATCCCATCTCGATCCTCAATCGATCGTGCTCAATCTGTGCAATTTTATTTTTGAGGTCTGGAGAGACTGATTGATCCCACCTTAGACGGATTGATCCCCCTATTGGTTGGATCGATCCCCATATGTGTTGGATTGATCCAAAGTCTCTCTAGTGTAACCTTTTTATTGATAGATCAATCCCCCTCCATGATAGATCGATCTCGCCGCCTGTAATTAGGTTTTTACACATGATTTTTAACCCTAATCAGCCCTCAATTGCCTATTATATTTTGACACATCAGCAAGTGACGTATTTCTATTAGGTTTCCATAAGAGAACACAATACATTACAGTTTGCTTATAAATAGAAGCACATGCTCTTGATTAAAATACACTTGCTCATTTTATGATTCATGTGCTAGGCTTAGATTCATCTCCCTATATTTTTCATCTATGCTATTTCATGCCTGCTTTATCCATTAATCTTTGATCTGTTATATTTGCATGATTACATTAGATTTAAGCCTATTTAATATATTGTGAATTATTGAATACGGATCTTTGCTTAAACCATATTTGTTTTAGATTTTCAATTTGCTTCTACTTTCATCTGATTATATGACTGAAGCATTTGATAGGATTGTTCATTGCATTAGTCTACTTTCATCTGATTATCTGACTGAAGCATTTGATAGGATTGTTCATTGCATTAGTCCCTCTAGAACACGCATTGCACTTGTGTTATTTGTGCTAACCTTTCAGGTTGTTTCGTGAACGTGTTAGAGAGCTTGAGAAGAGTTGTTCGAAAAGTTAGTCTAGATCCATTCATGTACCTTGAAGAGACTTTGAAGAAAAGAGCGACGGCTCGTAAGTAGAGTACACAGGGGCTTTATCAATGTAAGGGTAGTCTAAGACCTCTTTTACTTAAACATTTGTTTTTTCATAGTGGATAGGTTAGGTGGTCCCGGTGGATCGGTGGTTTGATGAGTGCTCGAAAAGCACTAATATTTCGTGATTAATTATACTTGATTGATTGATATATAGATTTATTATGACTATTATTTCGATTATTTTCATAAATCTATCCATTCGGAGTCACGGGTATATTTTAGTGCATTTCAGGTGTTTTTAGCGTCAAATGATTCAAATGATGAAAACACGCGAAGACGGAACACCTACGGCGCTCGGATCACGAGTTACGGACTAATCAAGACGAATATGTAAGCCTTACATATAGTGCCATCACATATGTAAGGGGGGACGTGAAAAGAAGGAAAGCATTGCGCGCCGCGGCGAGAGAATTGCATGCCGCGGCGTGAGGCTCTCGGGTTTGATCCTGAAAACATAGAAGCATTGCGAGCCGCGGCGAGGGAATTGTATGCCGCGGCGGGGAGCTCTCGGGTTTTTGCATATTTTCCAAATTTTGTGTTGCGCCGCGGCGGGTAAAATGCATGCCGCGGCGCGCCTATTCCTATTGCACATAGGATTTGCAGAATCCCTTACATCTATAAATACCCCCCTTAGACCCCCTTTACAACAGAACTCGAATTGATACACAACTCTTACACTTTACAATTTTGCAACCAAACAAGAGATTCAATCAACTTTGGGAGTTTTGCTACACAAAAACAAAGCAAGAGAAACCATTCTAAGGATCCAAAGAAGCCGTCGACAATCGAAGATAAAGCTTACGGAGAAGTACGTCAACCAATCCATAAGCGGTATTTAGATCTAGGTTTTCTTTGGTGTTGTAGAATTCTATTTTTCTTCTTCTTTTGTTGGAGTGTATGTTCATATTTTATTTGTCTATGAACATTAATATGAACATGTCTGGCTAGTTTTATTATGGATGTTTAGTTTGTGTTGCCATGTTTGCTAGAATTGTGTATGGTGTATTCTATTGATTTAATATAAACGAATTACTTTTTGATTAAGAGCATGTTTAGATATTTGATTATGAATAATCATGGGCCCATTTGATGTTCGTAGTTAGATTGAAAAATCTGAGAATTTAGTTATAGGAACATCACCTTAACTTTATTCCGAAACACTTAATCGAAGCTTCAAGTTAGTGACTTAGTCATAGCATTAATTTGATTGGCATGTTTTCCTTGCGCATAATTTGATTACTATTTGATTTACCCCCGCCAAAGGCAATTAATTAGTTAATCAATAAAGAGACCTACCCCCGCCAAAAGGAGTCTCGTAATTAAAAGGAAAGCCGGTAGTTTAGTTTATATAGGACGTTCATGTTATCTCACCATACCTTTTCGATGCAAGCATGGTCAACCAAGCTAAACGTCCATACATTCTCCATTGATCTTCAAATATATCTGAATTGATTGTTTAATTGCGATTTTGTTTTCGTTTAATTGCTCGTACTTTGTTCCCGTTACAAATCAAACACCTTTTTTACAGTTTTACTAGCTTTAGGATTCTAGTTACTTAGAGTTTTAGTTTTACTAGAACTCTATTTAATTAGTCTTTTATTTTCATTAGAACTCTATTTAGATTAAAAAGTTAGTTATTTAAAACCACTGCAATTCCTTGAGAGACCGACCTTGGAAGTTGCTTATCACTTTACTACGAGTGATTCGTACACTTGCGAGTACACATTTTAACACATCATGGTTTTCCTCTTAAGTCGTGTTGACCTAGGTTGTTTTCACCTAAAAATTTGCATGTCATCTTTTCTTTATTTTTACAATTATTCCGTAACTGCATGTCTGGAAGTTGTGATTAGTTTAGTAATTAAAAATAGTCATAATTGTTATAATAAGCTATTCACCTCTATAACTTAGAACTTTCAACAAAATTAATAAGAATTATTTCTTTTATTTACTTTCTTTCTACATTTCTTCTCTTATTTTGTTTAGTTTTATAACAAAAAGATAATTTTGAGACACATACTAAAAGTATTAAAGCACGTTAAAGAAAATGATCATAAATGATAATTTCACAAAGTGGCTCAACTTTAATTAAATATTTTAAAATAAAAAATCTCAAGCTTAATTGATCAATAATAAATTTAGCACAAATAAATAATTTTAAGTGTTGTGAAAATGTGATAGTGAATGCAAGATATTTAATTATATGTGATAGTTATAAAATATATTCCTAAAGTACAACTATCTGGACCTCGATTGTTTCTTTGGCTTTGATCAATTCACTTAAAAATGAACCTAGATGTTAGATTATAATCAACCATTTTTTTTTTCAAAAATTGCCAACACTATAAACCTTACAATAGGCATTAGCTACAAACTCAATTTACATTTTTTCCTCCATAAATTTATGGATGAAGATGTGCAAATTATAATACTCGCTAGTATACAAATCATTAATAATCTAGCGATAAATTTACCCTGAGGTCGATCTTTAATGGTATTGCAATGGTTTTAAACTAGTTATTTATTTTCTTAAAACTAATAATTTTTGTTTTGATAAAAAAATTAATTAAAAAAATTACTAAGTTAACTAGAAAATTAATAAATTATTAAAACAAAATGAACCTAAACACTCTAAACAAATTACTGAAAAGTTGGAAATAAAATAAAATAACTAATTAAATGACTAGGTTAGCGAAAAATGGTATTAAGCAAAATTGACTATTGATGAAAAATATGGGCATTTAGTTAGCTAACCAATCATGAATTGAATTAATTAGGTGAATTTAACAATTAATCCTAATTGGGTAATATTATTTTCCTTACTTGATTTAGAAAACTCCAATGATCATGATAATTCTCATCTGTAATTAACTAATTTATTCCCTTGATTTAGGCTAATTACCTAATTGAATCATAATAAAGAAAAAACAAACAACTAAGTTTAGATTATTAATTTTTTCATAAAATTAGAAACTTTAATGATCATGAAAATCTCAATCACAATTAACTAATCAGTTTCTTTAAATCAGATAATTAGTTAATTAAATATAAATAGCACAAGAAAATATTAATTATCTAAACTAACACAATAATCATGTAATTAATTTAGATTTTTGTTCAAGATAGCACAATTAGGCATAGATGATTGGTTTAAAATCCTAATTCATAAATATTCACTTTAATCATAAATAGAGATTTGATCCATCAATTATTCATAATTAAAAATTTTAAGAACCAATAACTATAAATAATCTCAAACTTTATTTAAATAATGATTCACCTAAAAAATTAATTCAATCATGTAAGCAAAGATAAAAGGGGTTAGGTATTGTAATGGTGCCCAAGTTAATGAACTAGTACCCATTTTTACCTATATTTTCAAATAGTTACAATTTAGTACCATAATCCATCAATTGGTTCCAACATTACAAAATTGAAACAGTAACCTCATTTAATTTGGGGATTTTAATAGGTACAATGCACATGAAAAAAATTCAAGGGCAAATTTGTCATTTAGTTTTTTTCATTATTTTTCTCCCTTCCCTTCCTCTCCTTTTTTTCTTCCCCCAAAATGACCGGTGCCAGTTTCCAGTCATTTTGGTATGCGTTAAGCAACAAGCAATATACCCAGGAGGTAGTCTCTGGTTCAACACCACAACACCTTGCAAATTCGATGCTGAGTGCTCCCTTGCTTTGGAATTTTTAGTTGGGATCAATCTGTCCGCTACCATTGTTTTCCAACTACTATATTGCTTTAACTGTCATATTTTCCAAGGCTTCCTCCAACACCATCATCGCCATTGCTTATTGATTTCAAACACCATTGCTCGTTGGTCATTCTAGAAAAAAGAAAAGAGAAAAAGAAAGAAGAAGATAGTAAGAGAGGAAGGGGAGGAAGAAAAAAAAGTTAAAATAAACTACTCGCTAGTCATTTTAGAAAGAAAAAGGAAGGGAATGAAAAAAATAAATGACAAACTTGCCCTTTAATTTTTTGTCATGTGCATTGCACATCTTTAAATCTCCAAATTAAATGGAGCTACTATTTCAATTTTGTAATATTGGAACCACTTGATAGATTATGATACTAAATTAGAACCCTTTGAGAATATAAGTAAAAATGGGTACTAATTGATTAATTTGGGTATCACTACGATACCTAACTCAGCTAAAAGCTCATAAATAAATTAGCCTAACATAACTAAATCTAAATTCAAGAAGTTAAATATAAAAAGAATTATTTCTATAAAAAAATTGTTATCAAATTTGAATAATTAAATTTACCCTTGAAGAATGCTATCCAAGTCTTGAATTAGTTGAACTTCCTCTTCAAAATACTTGGACAAATGTCCAACAATGGTGCAAAAAGAATAATGGCTGTTGTTGCTTCCTAGGGGTATTTATCCCAAATTTTCTTACAAAAGTTGGCTTAAATGGGCTTAAAATGATATAAATAGGTTGCATATTAACCTAGGAATATTTTGGAACATTATGATCAAAAACTGATGGCTAGGATGATTTTTCCTTTAAAACGCGTGTTGGGGTGAAGTAGGGTAGAAAAAGAATGAAAAACAATGTCTTTTAGCGAAGAAAACTCATTAGGTACTTCAAATAGTGATTTAATGACTTGTTATAGCATTGAATTGAAAATTTTAGTACTTTTTTCCTAATTCGCTTCACGGCGCCGTTTTAATCTTTCTTTTTTACAATTTTGCCCTTATCACAACCACCAGTTGTTCGTCACTCTCTCTCTCTCAGAGTCTCAATCGCTCATCTATGTTCTTTCTTCTTTACTCCAACTTCGATCTCATCAATATTCCACCTTAAACAAATCTAACGTCTCACTTTGAACAGTTACAGTTAAAACTAAAATCAATAAACAAATCTCGTCCGAGTTGGGAATCGATAATGGTGATACGAGTTTTGGCGAGGTTGGTTATGATAGGTGTAGAAAGGTGGATCAGAAATTCAATCAGAGGAGAACCATTGAGTGGAAGCTCAATTAGAATAAGTTTTTGTTCACCATTTGATTTGTTTGGAAAAGCATAAAAGGAGGTGAAGATGAGAACAAAGCTTCAAAAATAACAGATGGTAAATATAAGCCAGATGACCATTAGTGTCTCCCAGATGTTAGAGCAGGTAATATTTGTTGAATTTTTTTTCTCAGAACTTCCAAGGAACAAACCTCTTTTCTCAAGTCTCTTTATATTAACCAAAGAACAAATTTTAATTTGAGAATATAAATGGTTATATTCTTTCTATTCATCTGCAACCATTATCTGAACTCAGTAAAAAAATCCAAACTATTTTTTTTGAGTCAACAATCTGAACTTCTATTTTGCCTCCCCTTTATAATCATTTTGATTATGGCATGACTTTTCCAGTCTACTTTCTGCTCTATTTGATAGAGTTGCTAAATACAGTTTCCTCCTTTATCGGTAGTTTTTTTTTTTTGTATGCTCACTTTAGAATCTTGGATTCTAGAGTTTTGACTTAAGGATCAGTGCTCTGTTGTTGATGCTATACTGGTGCTGACATGTGTTTTTTAGTTGAATCTTGAATATTTTGCAGATAACAATAATTTGGAAACCAGCATCCTGTCAACCACAAGTAATATAACCAAACGTACAAATTTCTTTCAGGAAAAGGTAACAGAACAGCTCCAATGCAAAAAAAATTAAAAAATTCCAGATTCAACTCTTATTGATGAACTTCATGATAGTATGTAAATTGATTTACATACTATGTAAATCAGTTTACATAGTATGTAAATAGGTTTACATACTATGTAAATAAGTTTACATAGTATGTAAATAGGTTTACATACTATGTAAATCTATTTACATAGTATGTAAATCTAATTTGTTCAAGGTACATGTCTCATTAACAATACATTTTCTGAATGTTAGAGCTAATTGGTGGTTTTCTTAATGTAGGATTGCCCAGTGTTCTTTGGGTATTGCCAGATTCATACATTGATGTTAAAAATAAGGATTATGGAGGTTGGTTTTTTTGCTTTCCTTAATGATGAAAACACCCAAAATGAGTTTTATTTTACTATGTGTTTGAATTTTGATATAGGTGATAAATATATTAATGGTGAGATAATTCCTGGAAACTACCCTATGTATCAACCAAAGAAACAAAGGGAATCAAAATATCAGAACAAAAGATATGAAAGGCAACGTAGTGGTCCTCCTCCACGAACTGAACAAAGGAGACCGAAACAAAAAGCAAGTCAATCTGAATCTGGATGAAGAGGAGTTATTCAAATGTCAAAATTAAATTAATTTTTTTGTATTGTTTTAATTTATTTTAACTCAGTCTGCTTGTTTAAATAGTACGTAAATAAATTTACATAGTACGTAAATAGATTTACATACTATGTAAATTACTTTACATACTATGTAAACTGATTTACATACTATGTAAATCAATTTACATACTGATATTACATATTACATAACTAAGGATATTTTTGTAATTTATTTAATTTTAATGTAATCAAAACTCACAGTTTTGATCCTATTATTGCTAGTTTTGGAAAATTTAATTTTTTAACTAAATGCATGCTATTTAGGCAAATAACTCTCAAATAGTGGCGTCGTTTTGGCACAAGTTTGCTAAGATAATTTATGTTAATTCTATATGCATCCAAGTATGACTAATATCATCCACCTCCATGCTATACAAATCCACCCAAGTCTTTTTTAAATGATTCTGGGCTTGTTTTATCTATTCTAATCCACATGCTTGTATCTCAATCTACAAGCTTTGATAAATTGATATAAAAAATACATAAAAATTTCAAAAGAAATTTCTCAAATATATATTTACCTATAAAATGACAAAAATATCTTCAAAGTAGAAAAATAATTAAATAAAATGCAAAAATAATGCCTAAAAATATAAAAAAATATTATGAAAAATATTGGTTTATCAAATTTTTGAACCTAGACTTTGTTAGTCCACTAGCAAATAAGAATAAAAACTAAATAAAATCCTAAAAATAACCTAAAAACTTAAATCAACAAATTTTTTATGCCTTAGTTTCTTCACAGTTCATAACCCAGTTTCGTGCGTAATTATGTTCAACCTCTCAACATATATAAAAGTTTATCAAGTAAATCAAATTCACTTTGTTCATTCATATCCCAATGCTCCAACATATTCATATCAAATCTCCTAAACTTAATAACAAGAATCCAAATTCGCTTTATTTCTAAGTCTCACAAGATTCACTCTTTATAGTACACAGATCTTAGATTCAAGCACTTATCAAGTATATGAGAATGAAGGTTATCTAAACAAGAAAAATGAAATATTTTCATGTTTATAAAGAATAAAAGTTCAACCGTAAAAAAATTGATCTAATAGAATAAATCAAAAATTAGAAATGTGAATATATTATATTGCTGAAATCATGTCAAACTTCTCAAGCATGTAGTATCCAGCAAGTACCCTTAAATGAATAAAGGAATTTGACTACAAAGGGTTACAATAACATAATTTATCACAAAATATGATATTTGTTATAAAACTAAAGAAATAAGAGAAGAAAAGTAGAGAGAAAAGCAAACAAGTAGAAGTAATTCTCATTTATTGTTGTGTTAATAATACACTGCTAAAGACCCTATTTATAGGGTTTACAAGATACAATATGAATTTCAAATATAAGATATGATAGATATCAAATTTCTAATTATTTCCAATTAAATACAAATTTATGATACAATAGAGATAAATATTCATTTGAAATAAATCTAACCATAAGATAGATATAACATATTTAAGATTTGATATTCAAATTATAACACTTCCCCTAAATGTCAAATGTTTTGAGAATATGCCTCGTTAAAAACATTGCTAGAAAAACCCAATAGGACAAAAACTAGCAAAAGAAAAAGAGTACATTATTCTCATGCAAAAAACTTAAATTGCCTCATTAAAACCTTTACAGGAAAACGCAGTGGGACAAAACCGTAAAAAGAAAAAAGAGTACAACGGGTATACAAATGTGCTTCCCCTGATGATGACAATTATTCAACATGAGATGCCCCTTTAATTGGCACATTTAAACATCACTATGGCAATCTCTCAAATCTTGAAGTAAATGTAATAACTCATATCGAGTGAACCTAATTGGTCGTCAGTTAACTTTATATGTAGTACAATTTCATAGTTGTAGGCTAAATGTAGTTACTTCAATAACAATAGTATATTTAAATACTAATTTGTAAGGTACATGTTATTTTACAAAATAACTTATTTTGTCAATCATGAGAAACCTTGCACTTATAAAACATACTACAATAATGATAATCATTAATATATCTAATTTATCATAAAATTCATCATTTTGTTCATTTGAAATGTTTAATATTTGTATATGCTCTAATAACATTCATCAATATTAATAAAATACACTGAGCATTAATTATCTTACTAAATGGTATCAACTGATTATAAAATGAAGGAAAATATGAGATAATTTTTATATCATGCAACAAAATAGTAATTGGATATATAATGTGCATATGATTTATCCATAAAAAGTAAATTAATATAAGTTTATCTCTCTTTAAGATAATTATGTATTTTACCATATCTTTTTTAAGAGCACATGCAATAATTAACATGCTTTGTATCCATAACAAAGTCATATGGCTTGTAAAAATATTAAATTTTAATGCTATTGTGAATGCAGAAGATAATATTAGAACTCATGTAGTCATTCACATTGTTTTAATAGTACATGCTTATGAATTATCATAACAATAAGTACTATTAATTTATTCAAATCAATAACTATATATAAATAATATTATGTGAGCATTAGTCACATTTTAAAGTCATTATATATATACGGGAGTAAACTTTTATTTCTCAGAACCTCATCATATTTTATATAAATTCATTTGTTTTCAACACATTTTACATTTCTAGGCACTTGGACAATTAGTCCTTATAAATATCTAACAAACATCTCAGGTGTTCATACTATATCTATTTCACTTATCGCATAAGTAACTGGATATATGCCTGAAATAATATTTTGTATTTGGCCAATAGTTATCTTTGTCGACATTTAATAACTTTTAATATTATTTAGGATCATTATCATCTCTTGCTTATTAAAGAGATAATGAAAGAAAATATGTTGTACAATATTAATATATTAATATTTTATTCCTCTTATCATCAAAATAATATCAATTTATATCAGGTACCTGAGACTCTATAGGAGTCAATAGTTATAATTTTTTTCGATATCATTTCTTAGAGTATTAACTGTTTTATTCCAACAATAATAATATTATTTTTGCACCAATATAATTAGCAAATTTTAGATAAATTATGAATGTTTGCTGCTATTTCATTTCATTGTCCTATAGGGACTTCAATAATTGCTCGAGCATTTTGTAGCTAAACTTTTCATTATCTAAATGCATCAACAATATATAGTACTCTATTATTGAGTAATTTTATGAACCTCATGTTCCATAAAATGAATGCATTTTAAGTAATTTCACCCATTAACTTTTCTCTCTCCCCCTAATGGTGAAAATTATTTTTATTTATCAAAATTATATAATAAGCTTGCTTACCCTTCAAAAAGTTCCATATAAATGAAACGCAAAACACAAATTTTTAAATTTATTAATGAGCCCATCTCAATGTTATGAGTCAATGCAATACGATTAAAGCAACTTTATTTTGCCACTAATGTAAGTTGCAATTAAAATAAATTAATAATAAATTTGTGAGTTAAACTGAATCCAAAATATATCTTGTTCTATAATAAGGCTGACAATATTATTCTAATAATATATGATTTTTCAGAGGCGTGAGATTCACTATCAACTTTTGTCAACTATAGTGAGTTCATTTTGCCTTAAGAACATGTAACACGTATAGTTACTGAATAAAGAAAGGTTTGGACTTTAGTCCACAACCATTGTATAGTGAACCAATTTTAATTGTTCATGATAATTATTCAAACTTTTATCTATCAAAGTTTATTTTATATTTGCGATATAAATTGGAAGAAGCTTTCCAAATATTGACTTATAGTCATGTATTTGTGGCATTATACTTTAGACCAACACATGCATTATTCATGCAATTTTAATCATAAGATTGGTCTTTTGAAAGACTTTTCAAGTTAAGCTTCTATCTGTGACTTTATATATCATATTTTGATTGTAGTCTCGAATGTCACTATTGCTAAATATATTCAAAATATTAAACTTTTCATCAACTTTGAGAAATTTGAGCACAATTATATATAATATAATATAATTCATTAAAATTTAGCTCTTTAAAGCCTTTTATTGGATTATACATGAAATTGTGCTAATTCACATATTATTCAACAATAATGAATATTGTTGCATTATCTTTGAGACACATAAGTGTTTACCATTTAAATTGATAGACAATAGTTACAAGCTCACTTTATATTTTTTCATCCATCATTATCCCTCAATATCAAAAGGGAATATATACTAGAAAATATTGATAAAATATTAAACCTTAATTAACATTCTCTTGTTCTGCTTCTATGGAAGCTCAGGGTCCATTATAAAATTGGAGCTCAAATACATCATGATATAACAATTCCAAATAAATTTTATTTATCTGTATAAGTTTTCAATAATACAATAAAATTGTAACTACCACATTGTTAATATTAATATAATAGCTTAAACCAAGTACATGATCATCATATAATATTCACTTCTAGTAATGATATAATCAAAATATCTTTATTTTCTTAATAATTTATACAAGCACATAATATTTAGATATATGTGTGTTTCTCTATTGCTATTTTATGAGCAAATTTTACTTGTAAAGATAGCATATGAAAGATTTATAATTGTTGCTAATTTCACTCTCAATGTTGCTAAGTAAGCATACACGAGATCTATGTATATATTTCTTTTGGCTCTCAATAAAATTTATGATTGAATAACCCTTTTTTTCTACAAAATTTTTCAAATAAAAGGTTAATGATATTAAGCACTTAAAAATCTTGAATGATCAAGATTGGATAGTAATTATCAAATTAATCACTTACAATCTTTCAAGATATATTTTTCTCCTTTGATTATATTCAATTCAATGCCAACATCAAATGACATTCATTTCAATTATCATATAATTAAAATGTCATTATATCCATAATTATATTTAGGATATATACTGTTTATATAGATGCTATTATCTTGCTATTTTAATAGCATATTTTACTTATAAAATAATATATAAATATTTTTATGATGTCAATTTTGCTCTCAATAATGTTACTTAATAGCATACACGAGGTACTTAATATATTTCATCATATGTTATGTTAGCATTGTAGCATGTTGGCTCTCAATCAATGACAAAGATGTAATTCTAAAATATTAAATTTTATAATTTTAAATATATATTTCTATTAGCATCATAGCCTGTGGGCTCTCAATCAATATTATTACAATTCTAAAATATTACATTTTTGAGTTTAAGAGAATAATTAAATCCCTTATTTTCTTATATATATGTGAAAATTTTTTTTGAATACTCTAGCAATGTAGTAACACAATTAATATTCACTAAGAGTGCTCCCAGGAAAGAATGGTAGGGCAAGGCCTCCTTAAAAACCATCCTCCTAGACAGAGCAATGTTCCCAGGAAAAACTAGTGGCACAAAAGCTTTCAAGAACTAGCCTTCTAGACAGAACTCTCTTAGATCCTATTATTTATATAACCACACAATAAATAATATGAGATGTGTAAATCTAAGTAATTCAAGAGCATCAAAATTTGCTAATTAATAAACCATAACTCCACAGCTAAAAGTCATATACCATGTTCCTGCTTATTCCCGAAACTAGAATTAATTGAAATCATATAATCAAGAGTCATATACATAACTTCTTCTTATTCTTTTTTTTTTTTTATATATAATTTTTCTTTGTACATCTAAACAAAATAAAATTAAAAATTAATTTATGTTATACATATGCATGTATGGATTAATCCAATGCTAATTAAATTAATTTGATAATTAATTCAACCAATAAGTTCAATCATAACAATTAATACACATATTTTAGAATTGATAATAATAATATGACTCAAAGGTTATCATATATCATATTATTATTTATCTAGTATAAAAAGCAATTAAAGATAACTAATAACATATAGCTTATTAAAAGTATTAGCATAAATCTTAATGATCAATTATACTATTTGCATGTCAACCTTAAATTTTTTTTAAAGGAAGCAAATAAAATATATATGGCATCAATTTCATACGAAAATAAAATTTTATAAGTTCATAAGTAACCCAAGACAATCATCATATGCAAAATACATAACAAACGAATCATATATCATTTATAAGAAAATAAATTGCGTGTGTCAATCAATGATAGAGAGAACTTTAATATTCCATTATTTCACTAAATTTCATGATATTGATTCATTAATAGCAATATATATATCACTTTAGCAACATATCAATTTTCAAAAAAATATCAAGATAAGCACGCCCATACATACAATTTAATAAATAAATAAATAATTGTATAATTAAGGTATCATCAGATTACTTTTCACCCCAAATTTAATAAAAAAATCTAGCCACAATTTTAACCATAAATTGGTTCAATCAATATCGATTTTTCCATAATTAAATTTTACAAAAATTTAAAATTGTCAGAAAATAATACACAACATAATTATACATGGAAGCAAATTGCTTTCGTACCCATTGTTAAAATTATCAATCACAAACAACAGAATATTACTTGTTTCAATAATGTAACATATGATTAAAATATAACATACATACTTTGTAGGATCGTTATAGAAGTTATTGATCTCCATTAAATCTCAAATAGTATACCTGCAGAACTCCATCTTTGAATAAAAAGAAATAAGAAGAGATGAGACTACAATATATATATATATATATGGATATTTGTATACAAACCAAACAACTTAATAAATTTAAAAGGCAAATAAACTATAAAAATTATTGATTTGTGATATCCAATTAAATCAATCTATAAATAAATAAATAAATAAACTTGATAGATTTTGAATGAAAATACGATTTAAGTTTAATAATAAAGAATACAAAGATTCAAGAACTTGTAAATTTTGTGATATGACATTATACTACAAAGTTTGTAGTATATTATGGCCAAGGTCATTTCACATGTATAAAATCACAAGTCTTGAATAAATAATCGTGCTGATAACGTGTTATAAAACTAAAGAAATAAGAGAAGAAAAGTAGAGAGAAAAGCAAACAAGTAGAAGTAATTATCATTTATTATTGTGTTAATAATACATTGCTAATAAAGACCATATTTATAGGGTTTACAAGATACAATATGAATTTCGAATATAAGATATGATAGATATTGAATCTCTAATTATCTCCAATTAAATACAAATTTATGATACAATATAAATAAATATTCATTTGAAATAAATTTAACCATAAGATAGATATAACATATTTAAGATTTGACATTCAAATTGTAACAATATTTAATTTCTTCTTTTCTTTTGTGGTAATAACCTTTCACCTCTTAATTGATTTAGGGCCTCAATTTATTATTATTGTTATTTATTATTTTTTTATTTTTAAACTTTTAAAGCTCAAGTAGCCCATATTGATATAAGCATAAGCACAAGCTCAACTTACTTACTCAAGTCAATTAACCAAAATTATGAAATAAACAACATAACCCTTTACATGTATATAAAATCCTAACATTTAATACAAAACCTATAAAGATTATCTAACAATTTGAATCACAAGAAAAGATGTTTAAAGAGTAAAATAGAATTAATCTCTCATAATGAACAAGTTAAAGGTTTAAATATCTCACAAGGTATAGTGTCCACTATTTGTTTTTATAACATTACATTTAGGTTCATCTCAATTTTAATATCAAAAGCATGGTTTATGAATTATGACTATGAGCCAATCCTTAGAACAAACTTTGAGAATGTTAAAGAAAATAAAATATAACATGCATAATATACTCAATTATTGACCCTAAATCAACAATAAGCAAAAAAATTTGTCTCGATTTTTTTATTGGCACCTATACACACATTCAAACCTAAATTAAATATTATTCTCAATGTTTTTAATTAAGTATATGCTCAAAAAGGCAGTAAAAAGAAAAGAATTACTAAATGCAACTAAAAAAAAAGGAAAAGATACCAATATGATGGGTTACCTTCCACTAAACGCTTGCCAAATATGATGGTTTACCTCCCACCAAGTATTTTCTTTAACATCTTAGCAAGACAGAAGTTGTTCTTGTCAAGGAGGTTTTAATGTATCCTTGAAGTGCTTGCTCCTTCATTTATCTTGGTATTTCTCAAACCAAGGCTTCATGTTATGTGAAAAAGAATCAAAACGAGTGTTACATACAAAAAATTTCTTTCCATTATAAAAGAATTCATAAATCGAGTTTTTGTTATGGAAGTACTTAATGCTTTCTTTATAGATATCATATTGAATTATTTTTATTAGTGTTTCTTTTTCCCTCCTTTTAGTAATTGAGACATTAGTTTTATTATTTATATTTTTCTGAAAATTAGTGTGACAAATATGTGAGTTAATAGAATCAATAAAAGCACATTTATTTACAAGAGATAAAAGTGGAACAAGTAAGGGTTTAAATACTTTAAACTTCACAGTCTCTCCTAAACCTGTCATTATTAACCTCCTCTTATGAACTTTAATAATTGTCTTGGTTGTGGCCATGAATGGTCTACCAAGAAGAATATTCTGTTTTTTATCCTTAGGTAAGGTATCCTTCATTTCTGGCACCAGAAAATCTACAGGCACAATTAGCATGTCCATCTGCACTAACAAATCATCAACTATCTCTTTCTGACATTTGACAGAGTCATTAGCAAGTTGAAGAGACATAATTGTTGGTTTAAAAAACATAGTTGCAAGTATATTGAATATGACATGAGATTTATACTTGCTCCCTAGTCTAACATAACCTTGATCACCTTCTTATCTCCTATAATGATGTCAATGATGAAGTTTCCTGAATCTTTTAACATGGGAAGTAAGTCCTGTTGAAGCATTGAACTAGTAAACTATGACACCATCACTTTCTCATTTTGCTTTTTTTTACATTTTTTTTGTAATGACATCTTTAAAATTGAAAGTGGAGAATTTTATGCTATATTACAGGGTAAATCACCATTGTCTGTCATGATGATTTGATTAAAGGACAAAATAGACATAACACATCATACGAACTAGCGTTGTCCTAATAAAAAATTATGATTAATTGAATATTGTCAAATATATCTATATAAATATCTCACAAATGAAACAATACATACACACCATAAACTATTTTATTTATTTGTTGATATTAGAGATGGCAATTTTACCCATCGGGTCGGGGCCCCACGGGTACCCGAACCGTTTGGGCAAAACGGGGCGGTTCAAATCGAGGCCGGTACGGGGCGGTAAAATATCCAATTTGTTTAATAAAACTCGGGTCGGCAACGGATCGGATCGGGTACCCATTCGGGTACCCGTTTGAAACCACAGTTAGGGCATATGAAATCAGTATCAGAATCCATTTTCCTCTGCCCGTGTCCCGTGAGCCCATTGTTTGCCTCTGCGCAGTGCAGCTCCGCCATCGCCAGGCTCCCACTTCCCGTCGTTGCCACCGCCACCGCCAGGCGCCATCGCCATCGCCATTTCCATCGCCATCGCCTCTGCTGGTAAGCTCTGATTTCTATTGGGTTGTTTTGATTTCTTTGCGGGTTGTTTCGATTTCCTCGCCATTTCTGGTTGGTAAGCTCTGTACACGATTTCTAGTTGGGTTGTTTCTCAGTATCATTGAACTTCACCATTCGGGTTGTTTCTGGTTTAAGTTTGTAGATGGTTAGGCTTTGTAGCATCTGCAACTGAATTCTCTGCAGTCTTCTGTCTTCATCATTTCTGGTTGCTTTTGATAAACTATAACCCAAGTCAAATGAGTTCTGGGCAGACTAAGTGGTAAGGCTGTAGTTTAGGCACGCCCACTGTTAAGAATCCAACACTGTTTATTTAGTTTTGTTTGTGTATGTATTAGTCAATGGATATGGGTTGATATGCCCAGGATGGTCATTTGTTGCCTTGAGCTTGTAAGACCAGTCATTCTGTTAAAATTGTTAGCTAAGAATATAAATCCGATTATTTCAACAAAACAAAAAGGTTATGATGTTAGACTTCAGTTCTATTCACAAAACCAAAGTATTGTATACAGGAGTTTATTCTATCAGTTCATGGTCTATTTTATGAGTTGCAAAAATAATGAATATGAGCCCTGTTTACTAATGTTAATTTTCTTATCTATTGCTAATAAAAAAAAATATTGTGAGGTAATGTGTTGTTATGTGGTGGTGGCTTACTTATTATAGAGATTTAACGGTAATGTGTTTCTGGTTGGGTTTTTTTTGTTGCTACAAGTGGGAATCGAACCCAAGCTATTGTTTGTAGACCACACGCTAATCTAGTTGCGAACAAGTCACAAATTATTCTATTAGCTTTGTAGGGATGGAGGATCTATCTGAAGAGCCTATGTCTCCTGTTCGTATTCGTGAAGAAGAGCAAGATCATGAGTCTGCTAAGAAGTTAAGATCGACGTATTGGAATAATTTTGATAGAAAAAGAATTAATGGAAGAATGAAAGCAATATGTAAAGCTTGTAAGAAGGAATTGAATGGAGAGACATGCAATGGCACCACACATTTAAAAAATCATACTCTAAGGTGTCCAGTGAGAAAATCAGAGGTAAATCAGATTTCTAGTAGAGGAAGACAAACTCCAACTGTGACTTCTTCTTTTGATCATGAAGCTGCTAGGATAGAATTAGCTACTATGATAATCTTGCACGAATATCCTTTATCTATGGTGGAACACATTGGGTTTAAACGATATTCTAATGCCCTACAGTCATCTTTCAAGGTAGTATCACGTAATACAATAAAACGTGACATATTTAATAGGTATACACTGGAGAAGGGAAAGACAATGCAACAATTGAAAAATAATGAAAGTAGAGTGGCAATTACTACTGACATGTGGACCGCCTCCAATCAAAGAAAAGGATATATGGCAATTACTGCTCATTACCTTGATCACTCTTGGGTTTTGCAGAGTCGAATTTTAAGGTTTGCATATGTTCCATGTCCACATAACACATAAACTATTGCAAAGCTACTGTTGGAGTGCTTCTCTGATTGGAATATTTGTGATAAGTTATCTACTATAACGGTAGATAATTGTAGCACAAATAAATCAGTTATTGATGTTTTGTTGGAAAAAATAGATAATTCTTCACTCTTATTGGATGGGTCTATTTTACACATGAGGTGTTGTGCTCATATCTTGAATTTGATTGTGAAGGCTGGGTTGGAAGTTCTTGGTGACGGGCTTCTTAGGATTCGGGAAAGTGTTGCTTATTGGTCACTTACTCCTAAAAGAGTTGAGGAATTTAGAGAGGGCGCCAATAAGACAAGAGTTCAACACACTAGGAAGTTGATACTTGACTGCAAAACTAGGTGGAATTCTACTTATGAAATGCTATCCATTGCTATTTCTTACAAGAAGGTATTTATTCATTTTAAACAATGTGAACCTCAGTTTAAATGTGCCCCTCTTGATAATGATTGGACCTTGGCACAACAAATTGTAAAAAAGTTAGAAATTTTTTATAGAGTCACTCATAAGTTTTCTGGGACACAATATCCTACTACAAATTTGTTTTTTCCAGAAATTTGCCAAGTAAAAAAGGCATTATGTGATTGGCTTATATCACCACATGAGGAAATTAGAACTATGGCATCAAGTATGACATCAAAATTTCAAAAGTATTGGGATGACATACATGGAGTTGTAGCTATGGCAACTGTATTGGATCCAAGGTACAAAATGAAACTAATTGAGTTTTATTTTCCTCAAATTTATGGAGCTGATAATTATAGAGATCATATGGATAAAGTGTACAAAACTTGTGTTGATTTGGTCAATCAATATCAACAAAATGATATAAGACAAGAGTCTTCTAATTTGTCATTTTCTATCTCTGAGGCCAATGCAATGAGTTACGTTGATCCTTTATTGTAGTATGACTTATTTGTATCAAGTAGTAGGACTACAGATTTGGTAAAAACAGAGTTTGACATTTACTTGGAGGAAGGAGTTTTACCTAGAACGGAGAACTTTGACATACTTGCTTGGTGGAAGACAAATGGTATTAAATATCCCGTACTACAACGAATTGCTAGAGATCTACTAGCTATTCCTGTTTCTACTGTTGCATCTGAGTCTGCTTTTAGCATAGGTGGCAGGGTTGTGTCAAAGCACCATAGTAGATTGAAATCATCCACAGTAGAGGCATTAATGTGTGCCCAAGATTGGCTTTGGCCTCAATTTGATGGTTTGAATTTTTTTTTTTGTATTATATCATTATTTTTAAATTTATTAGTTTGTTTAATTATTAATAATTATTATTGTTTGTTTCATTGCTAGTGAAATCTGTTGCAAAGTTTCCAAAATATGATATTAGCGAGTTTGAAGATGTGGAGGATATTGATTCTTCCGATGAAGATGATGGAGACGAAGAAGATGATCAAATGACTGTTGATCTTTCTTAAGTGACTAATAGATTACAAATTGATAGATTAGAGGATTTATAGTTCTTGAGTTTAGTTTTTATGTAAAGAAAAATATTTTGTGATCATTGATATATCATTGATATACTTGTTCTTTAATTTTTTTTTTTTCTATAAAATCTCTTTTAATTAAGAAAATTTATTTATCATACTAATTTATTAGAAAAGTAGGATTACAATTTTTAACTTGTGTTGTAGGTGGATAGGGTGATAGATTTCCTTGTCAATTTTCATGGTTAATTTTGTATGTTCTATCTATTTGGATGTTTGGAAACAAGATGATAAATGTTTTATAAGGAGGTTATATGAACTGTTTGGTTTCTTCTTTAGAAAGATGTCGATCCCAACAATCTTTTGGAAGATACTTTGCTTATATTTCACAAGTAGAGAATAACTTAGTCTTCTTTTTTATGCAATTATTAAGTTCGAGAGGATTTAGTGAAAGATAAAGAGATATAGGCCATGGAATCTCATTCTTATGCCGTGAGAAAGATGTTGGTTTACTTTAAATATATATATATATATATATATATATATATATATAAATTTTTAAAAAAAAAAAAAAAAAAAAAAAGGTCAACGGGTCAACGAGTCGGGTTTTTGACCCGTGGTTATAACCTGACCCGAATCCGAAAGATCCAAACCCCACCGTTTTTTTTTGCCCCACGGGTCGGATCGGATTTGACCCGAACCGCCCCATTGCCATTCCTAGTTGATATAACTACTTTATTCGGAAGCGTGAATGTCATTTTCCAATGGATAATTATATCATTTTTATGATATAACGTACAAGTGGTGGACAATCGTATTTGGCGTTTTTTACTAAAGTATATGTTGACAACTTTTTTGTTTTTGGATTGATATAACTACTTTATTAAGAAGCGTGAATATCATTTTCCAATGGATAAAGACGCTGTTTTATGCTTTCTATGATTTAACGTCAAAAAAACAATCGTATTCAACTTTTTCTCTAAAATATACGTTGGTTTTTAAATTTTAATTAAATTTATATTTAAATATATAAATTTTATAATTTAATCTTTAAATTTTTAAAATTTTATGTATAAGTTTCTAAACTTTTAAATCTTACAATTGAGTCCTAAATTTTTAAAAATTTATACATATATTCTAAAATTTTAATTTAAAAATATGTATTTTAGTACCTAAAATAATAACCAATCAAGCGGTAGTCTAGTGGTTTGGACATCAGAGTTAAGGCGTTAGGTCCTTGTCATCATACGGTAGGGCGCGGGTTTGCATCTTGAAGATGTTGGGAGTTACACATGTGAGGCACTAGGACACCAGTTTCTCTCGCTCTCTGTCATCGAGCTCCAATTCCCTAGTATCATCTGACTTGCTCCTAATCGATATCAAAACAAAAATAGCGATAATCTTTAGTGGTATGGTGCTGTGTGATAATAACTCTATCCTCCCTAAACTTAAAGGAGCATTATTTTTCAATAAAAAAAATAGTATCCAAAATAATACTTGTGTAAATTTTTAAAGATATAAGGATTAAATTTAAAAATTTAACGACTAAAATATAAATTTAATAAAAATTTAAGTATTTTTTCCCAAATATTCCTGAGTATTTTTTTTTCTCATTTTTTGATAAGAAGTTTTTACTCAAAGTTTAGAGGCACAATAATCGAAGTAAATAAATGACTAATATATTATAAGAGGTATGATATCATAATAATTTAAATTATTATTATTATTATTATTATTATTATTATATTTTATTAATGATAATTATATTAATAATATTAAAATATAATTAATTATAAAAATAAAATATACTATTTATATTCATTTCTTGTGTAATATATATAATGGTAAAAGTGGAACTGTTTGGTTAAAGATACTAGTAGTCGAGGTTTAAAGTATGGGTGATACTACTATCACAATTTTAATTATTATTATCATAATAATTATTAATAATAACTTATTAATAATTTTATTTAATAATAATGATAATAAATATAACTAATAATAAAAATAAAAATGAACTTTTTTATACCTTATTGTGTTAATATTATTACCCATAAAGTATGGGTATTTGAAAAAATCAAAAAAATATTTGCACGAGTACCGAACAAGGATATATGATTACATCTATATTGATTTGTAAAGTTATATTAATTAAAAAATATATTAAAAACATCAACCTAAATTTTTTTATATTATAAAATTTATCAATACTAGTTTTGCAAAACGGAAAAGGCACGTCCATTGTATAATATAAAATGAAATAATTACATAGAAAAAGAAAATGAATTTTAATTAATCATTTACTTATATTAAAGAATATTAATACAAAATTTTAAATTATTTATAAAAATGAATAAAACTACTTAACTTAAATTCATATTAATTATTTTCTTAAATCTTCTATTTCAATAAAAATAATGTAATCAATTACTGTTATACGGTAATGTAATCAATTGATTTAGAGAAAAGTTCCTTCATATTATATGATTTATATTATTTAATTTTTTAGATTATAAGTGATATTATTTGTCCTTTAAATTATAAGTAGTATTATTTAGTCCCTTAATTTTTTTTTAGAAAAAGAAGACAATTAAAGACAAAATATATAATTTTAATAATTTTTTAATTAAAATATTATTTTTTAAGAGGTCAATAAAAATTATATTTTAATATTTTTGATATTGAAATATTAATTTAAAAAATAATATTTTAATTAAAAAATCATTGAAATCATGTGTTTTGTTCTTAATTGGCCCATTTTTTAAAAATTAAGGGATTAAATAATACCACTTAAGGACTAAATAATATAATTTAAAGAATCTGTTTGGCTCCACTCTTATTAATTTATGCTTGCATCTTAAACAGGTTTTTCAGTAATTTTTTTTTATTTTTTATAAAATGTTATGGTTAACAGTTTTCAGTGGGTGTCCCAATTAGGTTGGCACCTCCTTAGCACCTTCTTCATTAAACTACTCAACAACTAATATTATTAAATATTAATAAAATTAAGCATACAAATAAAAATTTTCAACAAAACCTGCCTCTTTAGCACCTTTTTCAGTAATTGATTGCATTACTTTTGCAATAACGTATGCACTTTTTCAGTATTTAATTTATGCTTGCCTCTTCTTTCCATTTTAAAGTAACAATGGAAAACGCTAATATTTCATCCATTTAGAAAAATGGAAAAATATCCATGACCAACAATTTAAAAGAAAAACAAAACTATAGTAGAGAACAAATCATATGAAAGCTTCTATAAATCCTAAAAAAAATTAGAGAGTGCACAGTTTGGAGAAAAATATTTTAATTAAACATTATAAAAAGAAGAAACGGTTACATTGGGCTAATCATTATAGGTGAAAAAATATTCAATATTTAATAACGATAAATGCTACTTTTAATTTCAAAACAATGCTATATATATATATAATCACTTTTGGAAAAACAGATCATTATGTCATAAAATTAAAAAATAAAATAAGAGAAAAAAAAAATAGAGAGAAAATAAATAGTAGAAGTAATTTCTATTTATTGTTGTGTCAATAATACACTACTAAATGCCCTTTTTATAGGATTTACAAGATACAGTATGAATTTTGAATCTAAGATATAATAGATATTAAATCTCTAATTATCTCTAATTAAATACAAAAATATGATACAATAGAGATAATTAAGTCTTCATTTGAAATAAATCTAACTATAAAATAGATATATCGTATTTAAGATTTGACATCTAAATTATAACACTCCCTTGAATGTCAAATGCATTGAAAATATGCCTCATTAAAAACATTGCTACAAAAACCCAATGAGAAAAAAACTAGCAAAGCAAAAAATAGTACATTATTCCCATGCAATACGCTTAAGTTGCCTCATTAAAACCTTTACAGAAAAACCCAGTGGGACAAAACCGTGAAAAGAAAAAAAAAGTACATCGTGTATACAAATGTGCTCTCCCTGATAATGGCAATCATTCAACATGAGATGTCCCTTTAATTGGCATATTTTAACATCACTATGACAATCTCTCAAATATTAAGTAAATGTAATAACTCATTTTGAGTGAGTCTCTTGGTCGTTACCGGACTTCATATGTAGTACAATTTTATAGTTATGGACTAAATGTAGTTATTTTAATAACAATAATGCATTTATACACTAATTTGTAATGTATATGTTATTTTACAAAATAACTTATTTTATCAGTTATTACAAAATTAATTAGAAATTTTGCACTTATAAAACATACTGCAGTAATGATAATAATTCATGTATCCAATTTATAATAAAACTCATTATTTTGTTCTTCTGTAAAATTTAACATTTGTATGTGCTCTAATAACATTTATCAATGTTAATAAATACACTGAGTATCAATTATCTTATTAAATAGTGTCAACTGATTATAAAATGAATAATAATATGAGATAATTTTCATATCATGCAACCAAATAATAACTGGATATATAATGTGTATATGTTTTATCCATAAAAAGTAAATCAATATAAGTTTGTCTCTCTTTAAGATAATTACTTATTTTGCAATATTTTTAGGAGCACATAAAATAAATCAACATGCTCTGTATCCATAACAAAGTCATATGGCCTATGAAAATATTAAATTTTAATGCTAATGTGAATGTAGAAGATATATGTTATAACTCATGTAATCATTCACATTACTTTAATAGTGTATGCCTATAAATTATCATAATAATATATGGCATTTGAATTAATGCTTTTATAAACAATAAGTACTATTAATTTATTCAAATCAATAACTATATATAAGTAATATTATGTGAGCCTTAGTTACATTTTAAAGTCATCTTATGCATACGGAAGTAAAATTTTATATTTCATAGCCTCATCATATTTTATATAAATTCATATGTTTTCAACACATTTTACATTTCTAGGCACTTGGATAACTAATATTTATAAATATCTAATAAACATTTAAGGTGTTCATATTATATCTATTTCACTTTGCACATAAGTGAATGAATATGTGCTTGAAATAATATTTTGTATTTGGCCAATGCTTTTCTTTGTGACATTTAATAAATTCTAACATTATTAAGGATTTTTATCATCTCTTGCTTATTAAATAAAGGTATGAAAGAAAATATATTGTACAACATTAACATATGAATATTTTCTTCCTCTTGTCATCGAAAAAATATCATTTTATATCAGGTACTTGAGACTCTATAGGAATCAATAATTGTTATAATCTTTTTTCGATATCATTTTTTAGAGTGTTAACTCTTTTATTCCAACAAATAGTATTAATTTTGCACCAATCTAATTAGCAAGCTTTAGATAAATTATGAATGTTTGCTGCTATTTCATTTCATTGTCCTATAGGGACTTCAATAATTGCTCGAGCATTTTATAGCTAAACTTTTCACTATCTAAATGCATCGTTAATATATAGTACTCTATTATCGAGTAATTTTTTGAACCTCATGTTCCATAAAATGAATGCATTTTAAGTAATTTCACGTCATTATCTTTTTTCTCTCCCTCTTTAAATTTATTAGTGGTCCCATATTAATGTGTTGAGTTGGTACAATAAGATTAAAACAACTTTATTTTGCAACTAATGTAAGTTACAATTATGAAATTTGTGAGTTAAACTGAACCCAAAAAATATATCATGTTCCATAATAAGGCTGACAATATTATTTTCATAATATATGATTTTTCAGAAGCATGAGATTCACTATTAATTTTTATCAAATATAGTGAGTTCATTTTACTTTAGAAACATGTAATACATATAGTTATTGAATAAAGAAAAGTTTGAACTTTGATCCATAACCATGTAATTTTCTATTATACACTGAACCAATTTTGATTCTTCATGACTTATTTTGGTCATGATAATAATTCAAACTTTATCCATCAAAATTTATTTTATATTTACGATATAAATCAAGAGAATCTTTCAAATATTGACTTTTAGTTATGTATTTGTGGCATTATACTTTAGACTAACATATGCACCATCCATGCAATTTTAATTATAAGATTGATCTTTCAAAAGACTTTTCAAGTTAAACTTCTATCTGCAATTTTATATATTATATTTTGATTGTAGTCTCGAATGTCACTATCACCAAATATATTCAAAATATAAAGTTTTTCCTCAATTTTGAGAAATTTGAGCACAATTATATATAATATAATTCATTATATTTTAGCTCTTCAAAATCTTTTATTAGATTATACATGAAATTGTGCTAACTCATATATTGTTCAACAATAATAAATATTATTGCATTTTCTTTTAGACACACAAGTATTCCCCATTTAAATTGATAGGTAATAGTTATAAGCCCACTTTATATTTTTTCATCCATCATTATCCATCAAGATCAAAAGAGGGATATATACTGGATAATATTGATAAAATATTGGACCTTAATTAATATTCTCTTATTCTACTTCTGTGGAAGCTTAAGGTCTATTATAAAATTGGAGCTCAAATACGTCATGATATAACTCCAAATAAATTTTATTTATCTGTATAGGTTTTCAATAATACAATAAAATTGTAACTACCACATTAACAATATTAATATAATAGCTTAAACCAAGTACATGATCATCATATAATATTCACTTCTAGTAATGGTATGATCAAAATATCTTTATTTTCTTAATAATTTATATAAGCACATAATATTTAAATATATATGTGTATTTCTTTATTGTTATTTTATGAGCAAATTTTACTTGTAAAGATAGCATATGAAGGATTCATAACTGTTACTTCACTCTTAATGATATTGAGCACTTAAAAATCTTGAATGGTCAAGATTGGATAGTGATTATCAAATTAATCACTTGCAATCCTTCAAGATATATTTTTCTTCCTTTGATTATATTCAATTCAATGTTAACATCAAATGACATTCCTTTCAAGCATCATATAATTAAAATATTCTTATATCCATAATCATATTTAAGACATATACTATTTATAAATATGTTATTATCTTGCTACTTCAATAGCATATTTTACTCATAAAATAATATATAAATATTTTATGATGTCAATTTTGCTCTCAATATTGCTACTTAATAGCATACACAAGGTACTAAATGTACTTTATCATATATTATGTTAGCATTATAGCTTGTGGACTCTCAATTAATGACATAGATGCAATTCTAAAATATTATATTTTATACTTTCAAATATATATTTTTATTAGCATCATAGTCTGTGGCTCTCAATCAATAACATAGATGTAATTTAAAATATTACATTTTTGACTTCAAGGTAATAATTAAATCCCTTATTTTCTTATATATATGTAAAAAAATTTGGAATACTTTAGCAATATAGTAACACAATTTATATTCATTAAGAGTGCTCTACCAAGAAAGAATGGTGGGGTAAGGTCTCCTTAAAAGCTATCCTCTTAGATAGAACAATGTTTCTAGGAAAGACTAGTGGCACAAAGGCTTTCAAGAACTAGCCTCCTAGATAGAACTCCCTTAGATCCTATTATTCATGCAACCACATACTTAAAAAGTTTATTTAGGTTACAAAACATAAGATTAAAGTCCATTTATTTACTATTTAAAATATCACAAATAATAATATCAATTTAGCATAAACATGAATGCAAAATTTATGTGTATTTAATTAATAAACATAAATAAATAGATACACATAAAAAAAATGATAATTATACTATAAAAATTTATTTAAGTGATTGCAAATTATATCAATACTGAAAAAGTATTATTAATAAATGAAAAAACGTAAGTTTGAATCTATGAGGTAATTACATTTAAATAACTTTCATATAATTCACAATTAATACCAAATGAATATTATTTAAGTAAGATACTATGGGCATTACATTCTAAAAGTTACTTTCAACCTTTTTTTTTATAATTAATATAGTTATCATATATGCATGCTACATATATCATTCATTAATAATAAATTATTAATTTAAAATAAATGTAAATACTAATAGATATTGATGGGACATTTCTATCTATTCATTTAGTATAAAATATTCAAGATTTATAATTTTTTTTAAAATAATAATAATAAATATTTATATTGATAAACTTAAATATATATTTATTATTATATTTATAAATATATTTGTAAAATATTTATATATAATATTATCAAATGATTGTAATATATTGAGCGGGAGAATAACAAACAAAAATTAGATTTTTGCTAATAACAAACAATATATTTATTATGTTATAATAAATTAGTTTCAAATTTTATTGGTGACCACAACATTAGTTTAACTAAAAAATTTATTATTAGATAATATTTATCTTCATACCAATATTGAATTTTAATCTTAAATAATTTGTAGTCTACGAAAAATTAAAAAGTTTACTTTGAGACATTTTACAAGTTTGTTGGCTTACCAACATGATATGTTATATAAGATTATTTTTCAGAATTTGTTAGCTTTCCAACTTTGTTGAATTCCTAACCTGATTTGATATCTGAAACTATGAAAAATAATACTAAAATATAGATATATATAAATATTGATATATAAATCAAACAACTTAATAAATTTTAAAAGTCAATTACAATATGAATATATTTAGATATTGATAAATAAATTAAACAACTTAACAAATTTTAAAAGGAAAATAAATCATAAATATTATTGATTATTATTGGAGGTAATAAGGTCACTCTTGTAAATTACCTAAGCTATATGTGTAACTAAGTGTTAGTTACAAAGCACAGTTGGTTGTTAAGAAAACAACCCATATATAAGTCTTGTAACACAGTGCAATGAGGTAATCAAGAAATTCATTTTTTCTCATTTTCTCTTTTGTTTTATAAAGAACTACAAAAACTTCACAAGGTTTTGTATGGTATCAGAGCTATTTCTTTCCTGAGGATTCTAAAATTTCCTAATTGTACAACAATCTATATTCGACAATTTGAGATTTCTTACAATCTGTTCGACAATCTGAGATTTATTGTTTGTGAAATTAACTAATCTACGAGTTCTAGTGATGGATAATACCAAGATTAATGAAAAGTCAATTTCTCAAGTCTCAATCAAAGAACAAGAACTTGAGCAAGATTTGTTGTCTAAGCAGCTAGCACAATTAGCTGTTACAATTCTTCCTACAAATGTTTTTATTGTTGTGAAACTTGATAGAAGTAATTTCTTAATTTGGAAGGACCAAATAATGAGTTTGTTATCTGCGTATGGAGTAGAGGATTATATCAACGGAAATAATTTGGAACCAGTACGGTTTATTGTAAATTCAAGCATAACAAATCCAGAACATGTTTTATGGTCTCGTATCAATGGAGTCATAGAAAGTTGGATCTATAGTTCAATTTCTGCATCAATGTCAGGTAATGTCTCTGGAAAATTAACTGCTTATGATATGTGGTCTAGTCTTAAAAAGAATTTTGTTTCAACTTCAGGAACTAGAGTGATGGAAATCAAGTTGCAATTGCAAACTACAAGAAAAGAAAATCTGAGTGTTCTTGACTATTTTGACAAGATGAAAAGTTTTGCTGATGAACTTTCTGCTATAGGAATGTTAGTTGATAATCAAGATTTGTTGATTTTAACTCTTGGTGGCCTAGGACCAAGATTTAATCCTTGTATTTGTTCATTAAATTGAGGAGATGTAAGTATTGAACAAGCAAAGAGTGAGTTACTTGCTTGTGAGAATTTACGCATGCAACAAGAAAAAACTTAAGAAGTGAGTGTTTGTCAAGTAAATTTTACCAATATTGGAAGAGGAAATGGTGGTCGTAATAACTCCTCTAGTCAGATTAATTCTAGGAATGTTAACATAAGTAGTAATCGTGGACATGGTGGTCGACATGGTAACTGACTAACCGTGGTGGTAGGAATGGCGGTCATAGTAACATAAAATGTTAGTTTATCTAAAATGAGGCATATTGCTTTTGTATGCTACACACTAAAGAATTTGCTTGAAGCCTGGAGGTAGTAGTGGACATAAGTCTAGTGGTAGAGGTAATAATTCAGCATCATCTTTTGTTGCAAATTCATCTTCCAACACTGAAAATCAAGACAATTCTTGGGTGCTTGACAGTGGTGCAAGTCACCATATTACTAATGATGCATCTAACATGTCCAATGTCACAGCTTACATTGGCTCGGATGGAGTTATTATAGGTGACGGTGGTAGGCTATTCATTTCCCATACTAGTACTAGTTTTTTACCTACAAATAACCATAAACACTTAACACTAAAACTTGTTTTACATGCACCTTCCATTTCCATAAAACTCATTTCTATTAACAAATTATGTAGAGATAATCATGTTTTCGTTGAGATTCATGATAATTCTTTTCTTATTAAGGACACTCTTACAAAGAGGGTTATTCTTTAAGGCCTTGCTGATCAAGGTTTATACAAGCTTGGGTTCAAGCATTCCACTCTCAACTCATCTCACCATGCTGCCTTTCTTTCAAAAAGATCCATTTGGTATGATCGTCTTGCACATGCTTCTACTGGTATAGTAAATAAGGCTTTAGGTAGCCAAGGCGTAACATTATCTTCCTCAAATAGCTTACAATCTACATGTACAGCTTGTGCTTTTGTCTAAATCCCACAAATTGCCTTTTGTTTCTTCCCATGTAAATGTTTTAGTTCCTTTTAAACTCTTGTATTTTGACATTTGGGTCCTGCTCCTCACACTAGTATTAATGGTGATAGATATTTTTTGCTTATTGTTGATGATTGTACTAGATTTTCTTGGATTTTCTTCTTGAATTCAAGATATCAAGCTACTTCTACTTTTTGTAAATTTAAGCAAATGGTTGAATGTCAGTTTAATACTCACGTAAAACGTGTCCAAAGTAATAGAGTTGCTAATGTAGTTAATTTTTTATTTTATTTTATTTTTATATATGTGCAGAAACCAATTAGATTTGATCATATATAATCTAGTTATAAACTGATAACCGATTTACACTAAAAGAAATTATAAATCATAACTATTAATATTTTGAATTATAGCTATTAAAATCTTTTACCACGACTACACCGTTATAATTTTATATTTACTAAATAAATATTATGTTTTTAATTTTAGTTTGATGAAAATTGTAGAAAATATGACCAATTATAAAGTAGCACATAATAAATTTAAAAGCTATAATTATCATATAACAAAAATTAGGGGCATTAAAATAATTTTTTTTTCAATTGGCCAACTCTCTCATTTATAGTACAAGTAGAAAAAAGATAGTACTCTTATTTTCTTTCCCAATTTTTTTCTTTTTTGAGAATGGAAAGTTTTTCCTAGCATCGGAAAAGCTCTTACTAAAGCTTATATTTAATATTTTCTGAAAATGGTGAAGCACATACTCCTTTTTTCTTCTAGAAAACAACCAGAAGAAAGAGAAAAACATAAGACAATAGATTCATTGTAGCCTGTATAAAAAAAAAACAGTATATATTTGCCAGTTTTTAAACAATTTTAAATAAAATAATATTAGTCATTAACGTACATACCTAAAATATTTCAGACATCATAGAACCTTTACATCTTAAAATATATTTACATAATACTTAACAAGTTAATATTATCATAATACCTTTTAGAGGCCATAACTTGTCCAAAAAATTTCAAAATTTGTAGAATTTAATGTCTTTACTCATTAGTTATCTCAAAGATTGATACCACATTATACTTGTAATTTGTTCTATCTCAAGTCTCAAATCTATTTATGTTGACATGGATGCACTACAACAATATATACCTATAGGTACGGTTGTTAAATTAAAAATTTGATAACAACAATACCTAAATAGCTATAGGTACGGTTGGCCGTGTATTTTAAAAGAATTACCTATGGGTACAGTTGTTAACCGTACCTAAAAGTGAACCAAAACGCGGAACTTTTTCGAAAAATTACGGAAACTTTTAGGTACAGTTGTCAACTGTACCTAAAAGTTGACCTACGGGTACGGTTGTTAATCGTACCTAAAAGGATACGGGTACAGTTAACAACCGTACCCGTAGGTTAATTAAAAACTTTTAGATACGGTTAACGGATACGGGTATAGTTAACAACCATACCTAAAAGTTTTTAATTAACCTACGGGTACGGTTGTTAACTGTACTCGTATCCTTTTAGGTACGGTTATCAACCGTACCCGTAGGTCAACTCATTTAATTAGGTCTCCACATCCACGGGCTCCACACAAATCTTATTTTCTTCCCCACCCGAGCACACCCTTGTCCCACAATATCTAGCGCCGCCTCCCTCCCTAAGCCATACGTGACCAGTTTTGCTTGGGTTTTTTCGTTACCGGCAGCTTCTCCGACTGCGTGATTGCTGCCGTTGCCGTGGTGTATGGTTGTTAACCATTAGCCACCTAGTTTTTTCTCCCATTTCAGCCGAAAAATTTCATTTTTTTCCTCTACCATTTCAGCCACCAAAGGACCCATTTTGACCTCCATTTCTGCCACCATCAACTTTTCTCCTTCAAGGTATGTATTTTTTACACTTTTTTGAGTAATGTACTTGATTTTTTTCTTAATTAGTTCATGAACTCTATTACCCATATTTGCTATGCCTTGAATATATATATTTTGAGAATTTTTGCCTAAAAATAAATATTATCATTATTTATTTATAATTGCTATGATATTATTATTCATGCATATTTTATATTTGTTCATGAAAATTTTTATATGTGCATATAGTTGCCGTTAATATATATATATATGTTTTAATTTTTTTATTTTATTTTGTTTATTATTATTAATTATTTATAATGTTATATATTATTGTATATTTATTCATGGAAAAAATTATATACATATGCATAGTGCAATAAAAAATTATATAATGTTATATGTTGATTGTGAATTAATGTTGTATAACTTGTATATATTTTTATTTTTTTGACTTGAATTAATGTTGTTTGTATTTGTATATATATATTATTTGATTCTTTTTTTTTAATATTTGTGTCACTTGTTATTTCACAATATTATATATGTTCATTGACATAATGTTTATATATATATATATATATATCTTTAATTAGGTTTTTAAATGGATAAGTCTTGGATGTCAATGGATAGAAGGTCAAATGAATTTAGTGGAGGGCTTGAAAATTTTCTTACTTTTGCTACTGATAATGCAAGTAATCATGAAAAAATTAAGTGTCCTTGTCTGAAATGTGGGAACCGAAAAGGACATAATGTTATGGAAATTCGAAATCATGTATTCAAACATGGTATTGACAAAAGTTATAAGATATGGTTTTGGCATGGGGAAGAAATTATGAAGAATAGTAATGAGTTACCCAATGCATCCCCTACACAACAAAAGAGAAAGCGTGAAGAAGCTTTTGTTGATACTAATGAAATGTTAGATGCAGTGCAAGATAATTTGAATGCCGATATGTTGGGTGAAGAGTTTAATGAGATTTTAGAGGATGCTGAAAAACCGTTATGGAATGGGTGTAAGAAGTACACTAAGATTTCTGCATTAGTAACATTGTACAATATTAAAGCGAAGTGTGGAATACCTGATAAGTATTTTAAAGAACTTCTGACTGTAATAGGTGATATGTTGCCTGAGGATCATAAATTACCTCATTCTATATATGATCATAAATAAGAAGTCACATGTCAATGACTCTTTCATTTTGGCCTCACAAGCTAAACAAGTTTTCTACATTCATGATTCTCAAGAGAAACAATGGTGGAATGTCTTAACTCCTCCTCGTCGGGATTATAATGACACTCTTAATATTGACGTATTAGGAGACATCGTAATGGAGCATGAGGAGGTTGTTAGTTTGTTAGATGAAAGTAACATTTTAGACCAACAAGAAGATGACAATGTTGATTATTGCCGAATTGAGTGTGAAGGAACGTGGATTGTACATGACAAAGAAAAATAATGTTATACTCATTATGTATTTGTAAGTTATACTTTAATTTAATTAATTTGTTAATATATTTTGTTGTTAATTAAACATGATATTATATGTGTACTTATAAATATTCTTTTGATATTGCAGGATGGAATTGTCTCAACGTTCAAGTGGTAGTACGGAGAAGAAAACTAGAGGTCGTACTCAAATGAATAAGTTAGTGAAATTAAGAAGTGAAGGGATTAGGACATCCGTACTATTTAATTCAGAAAACATACCTATTGGACAAAATTCTAATGATTTCATTAGTTATTTGGGGGTATTAGCACGATCTTCAATTCCAATTAAGTACAAAGTATGGACGGATGTGCGTCACGATTGCAAGGAACTTTTGTGGTAGGATGTGATAGTAAGTAATAATTTTTCTTTGCTTATTCTACTTGAATTCAATGATTATCATAATATATGCATGGTTATAAATATTGTGTACATGTTTTATGTAGACAACTTTTATATTTCCCAATATCGACTCAGAGATAGCACGAGTATATACCATGAAGAAGTTGGGTGATATGTGGAGGAAACACAAGCATAAGTTATACAAAGAGCATGTGGTGGCTAATCTTGAGTTTCCAGATTTGTTGAGAACTCCCCCCGAAAAGTATGATTTTATTACACAAGAACAATGGGATTGGTTTGTGGAGTGGACACAAACTGACACTTTTAAGGTAATGACATATAAATCAATTACATTGAATACATACTATATATATACATATATAAAGTGTTTTACTGATACAAGTTAGTTTTTGTAGGATATGAGCAAGGAGTCCAAACAAAATAGAGAACAGTTAGTGTACGTAAATTATACTTGTCGAAGAAGTATTGCAAATACCGAAGAGTCATTGGTATTACAACTTGTATAAAGTGCCTGATTTCTTGTGATTATATATAACATTTATCTATCTAACTTGATAATTGCTATTATTATAGAAAACCAATTTTCAGGATGGAATTATCCCAGGTAGACACATTACTTGGAGACACACGCATTCTAGAGATGGAGTTCCAATTAATGAAGCTGCCCAAAAAGCAATAGAATTGATGGTAAATGAATTAAGTTTAACATAAAATATGTTGATTATAACTTACATTCATATTATCATGTGTTAAGCTTATATAGTGATTACTTAATTTGCAGGAAGAATATGAAAGAAAGAGCCATTCGGGAGAATTTATACCCATTGGTCACAAGGATATATTGGGTCAATCGTTACAGACAAAAGAACATCCTGGACGTGTTAGAAGTGCTAGTTATGGGGTTACCATACTTAAGAGATATCACACACCCACACGTGAGAAGAATCCAATAAAGCCAAATAAAGGTAAAGGGAAGGTTAACAAGGAAAAACAACTTTTAGAAGAGAATATCAGGTTAAGGGCTGAGAATGAAGCACTTAAGTCAAAAAGTCCAGGTATCACTCAAGAGAGCAACACTTTTATGCCTCCAACAATTTCAACATTTCCTATCAATGACTTAGAGGTATGCATCACATATAATTACAAGTATAACGTATTTCATTGTAAGCAATGCTAATATGAGTTTCATCTCAATTGTAGGGAAGTCCATGTTATTTAGCATTGGATGAATTGAATAACATTGTGGCTAAGGGTAAAGTTTACCAAACTAGTGACCCATATGCTAAAGTGCATCATATGCTTCTTGGTAAGTATAATGCACGAGTTAGTATTGAGAAGTCACTTAAAGATGAAGAATTTTTGCCAATTTCAATTGGGGATGAGTTGATGTGTGTTGGACAAGCTGAAGGATGTATGGTAGCTTGGCCTAAAAATTGGATAATCACCCAAAATGATTCGGTTAGCATACATTAACATTAATTGATGTGCTGATAATGCAATTTTAATTATATTATTTAACATAATTTGTTGTTAACCGTAGGCCTCCAAAAAGCAAATGAAGCCAAAGAAAAAAGTTACTTCTCATGAAAAAAGAATTGAAGATATTCCATGTATAGGTGATGGAGGTGCCATTGAACGGATGACAATGTATGCATGCAATAATATGATAGCTAATGGTGAATCATTTCAAATTAATGTCATAGACGCATTGGGCATTGAGGAGCCCTTAGAGGTTAGGAGCGAAGACATAATGCCATTATGTATTGTTGGGTGGCTACAAGCAACAATTATTGCAGTATATGAGAGGTAACATTTATTTAAACTTTTTATATTATTTATAAGTTTTTTTCAATAATACGAAATATAATAATTATATTTTTTTCTAAGTATAGGATTTTATTTGATCACTTAACAAGAAATGTAAAAAATCACAAATTATATCGCTTTCTGCATCCTGCACTTATATCAAATCAATAGAGCCTTACTCTTGATGATCAAATCGATGCTCTCATTGAACGAATGCTTGGAGTAGAAGAGAATGAAAGACTTATTATTCCTTATTGGCTATCGTGAGTATTTTATATACATATACTTTTCTTATGTTCTAATTTTGTTAAGTCCTTATTATAACAATCATTTGCAATTAATTGTAGAAATCATTGGATGCTTGGGGTGATCCATCCATATAGTGGTGTTGTTGAGTGGTTTGATTCACTTGGAAACAGTCCACCACAAAGATTTCAAGATATGATCATTGGGTATTATTAACTTAATATATTTAATTAACATGATTTTAAATTATTTCTAATTAAGTAATCATGGATGATTGAATATGAATAATGTTTATTTATTATGTCGATATTATAGTGCTTTTTCTAGATGGTACCAAACTATAACACGTTCGTTTAAGCCACCACCTACTTTCCGGCCTATTAAGGTTAGTATATATTAATTTATCGTTTATTATATGCATGTACATCTTTAATTACAAGTAATTATTTAGATAAGCTATTCAAATTAATTAACTATGCAATTTATGTTTTATATATGTGTGTAGGCACCTATTCAAAATAATAGCATTGAATGTGGTTTTTTTGTGATGAGATATATGAGAGATATTATATATCAACTAAGAAAGTCTCGATCACTACTAGTAAGTTAACAAAATATTTATGATTGTACATACAATTATTTAGCTAGTAATTTTTTTAAATCATCGTATTCATAAATTTTTAAGTATCATGTATTTCCTAATTATTTATAACTATATATAGATCTAATTACCTTTTTTTAGTTTGCAGAAAAGAAAACATACACACGAGAAGAACTTGATGTTTGTCGAAGAGAAGTATGTCAATTCCTTATTGATAGTATTGGAAGCACAAGTTAGACAATTAAATATTTTACATTTTGATATATATTAGTTAGATTTAACTTGTATGTATATATAGTTAATTTAATTAGGTTAGTGACATTAGCTATGTATTTTAATTTACTGAAATGACGATGCAATATGCATAATTGTAATAGAATATTTGTATGCTTGTTGAGATATGTATATAAATGTCTGATTAAAGTCTGATAATATAGTCTGAGCAGGGATAAAAACAGGTAAAAATATAATTACAGAAAATAATTATTAAAAAAAAAAATTTAACCTATAGGTACGGTTGTTAACCGTACCTAAAACCATGTAATATATAAGACAACCGTACCCGTAGGGTTTTAGGTACAGTTGTTAACTGTACCTAAAACTCTACAGGTACGGTTACACAAACGTACCTAAAACCCTACGGGTACGGTTGTTAACTGTACCTAAAAATCCTTACGGGTACAGTTGACAACCGTACCCATAGGGCTTTAGGTACGGTTACAAATACCTACAGTTACGGTTAACAACTGTACCTAAAACTCTACAAGTATAGTTGACAACCGTACCCGTAAGGATTTAGGTACTGTTACAAATACCTACGGGTACGGTTAACAACTGTACCTAAAACTCTATAGGTACAGTTGACAACCGTACCTATAGAGTTTTAGGTACGGTTACAAATAAATACGGGTACAGTTGTTAACTGTACCTAAAACTCTAATCGTACCCGTATGTCAACCTATAGCGACACGCGCAACGGGTACAGTTATGCGCTAAAAGACAACCGTACCTAAAAGCCTATAGATACGGTTAACAACTATACCTAAAAGCCTTTTTCCTTGTATTGATGAAAAAACTCCTTTGGCTTGTGAGTACAATAAGATTTTTCAAATCTTTCACTTCATCATGTAAAATTAAAATAATCCTTGGACAGTTTAACAACATTTAGATAATATAAAGTACTTGGACATCTCTTTAAATTTATATTGCTTTTAATTATTTAGCACTTCAAAGTTGAGATTTCAAACTGAAGCCTATAACTTTGGAAAAATTCAAATTTAGCAGGGCATGACATAAATTCTTGAGAAATTACCAAAAATAGCACCCTTAAAACTTATAGTAACAAAACTAATACCCCAATAATATTGAACGTTCAATATTCAATTTGAACGTAAAATATTGAACGTTCAATACTAAACAAGTCTAAATTATCGTCGTTCAATTCTAATTGGATGGATGTTCAAAGAAAAATGACATATTAGTCATTTTTTTAATTGTGAAAATATAAAGGGGTGCTAGTTTTGTTATTATAAGTTTTGAGGGGTGTTAGTTTTGTTATTCTCCCTAAATTCTTTTGCATCTTTTCCAAATAAAGCAGCGGTCATAATAACAAAAGTACTTTATAAATTATTATTATCCATGAATATTTGAAAAAATAAAAAATATAATAATATTATATTAATTCAAAAATATATTAAAAATATCAACCAAAATTTTTTTATAATTTCAAATATATAAATATTTCGATCACAAATGTCATCATCATCATCCAATAATGCACCACATCAAATCCACCCATGACCACTGATTCACCAAGGAGTCTAATTATTGCAAATGTGTATTTAAAGGCAAAGAAGCAGCAGAAATTAATATGCAAGTATCAGAAATTTAATAGAGTATTATTTATAAAATAAAAAATAAAAAAAAAATGGGTCTAAGTGGCAAGGTTGAGAAAGAAGTAGAAATCAAAGCAAGTCCAGAGCAATACTACAGCATCTTTAGACAACAGGCTCATCAGATCCCCAACATCGCTAATAAAGCCGTACACCACGTTGAGCTACATGAAGGTGACTTTCAAACTCATGGCTCTATTAAGACGTGGAGATATACAACTGGTAAGAAATTATCATAATTTAATTTTTATTATTAATATCTCTTACTATATATCATATCTTAATTTTAAAAACATGCATTTTTGTCCCACGCTTCCTTAATCGATCTCATGGTAAAGATGTGGTGGTGTTGAAACCTTCAGCCCTAAATTCAAACGGTTGCCTATCATTGAAGTGTGTCTTTTTGGGTTGTTTAATATGAATTTTCTTTACGCCAACTTTTTTCTGCTACAATAATGTAAGCTCTCTGTGGTCATTGTAATAACGTATGTTCTTATTTTAAGGAAGCGAATCCTAAACTTTCTACATGTCCAATTAGTACTTGAAACTTAAATATTCTACATCTCCAAGTGGGCATCATGTCATTAATAACAACTTTAATTTATGATTTATGGTTAAATAATTAATTGTGTAATTTATGATTATTTTATTCAAAATAATCACAAATTTTATTTGGTAACAATTTATCTTTGTGGTGATTTTTAAGAGAAAAAAAACCTCAAAAATCACCTATTAGTTATCTATAATAATGTTTATTGATTTTAAATTATTTTTAAGTTTAATTATATTACATAACCTTTTATACATTGAGTTTTATTTTTAACTCATCTCAGTTTTTTACAACGTACAAAAACATTTGTTTTTACATGTAGTGCATTTTTTTATAGCATAAAAGACATATTTTTTAATAGCATAAAAGACATATTTTTTAAAGAAATAAAAATAAAATTAATTAAATAATTAAGTTATATATAAACCGGTAAGCTTTTAAGAATTGTTTGTTACAATTTATAAATTGTATTTTTTTTATCATTTTCTTCATTTATATATGACAGAATATAAATGAAAGACATAGTCACCATACATATTTGCTATTTTAAAAAAATATTTAATAAAAATAAAAAAGATAGATAAATATGAAATCTGATTAAAAAATGATACAATTAATGTGTTTCCTTGTTTCACTGTAGTCGAGTAAAACCGATTGAGGACTAAATTAATACTTTCATCTTAAAGGTTAAATTTAGTAAAATTCTATCTTAAATATTTTGGTCTTGTTGTTTTGGTTTTATGTTTTGCTTTTAAATAACAACACTGCTTAAACACTAAATCTATAATTAAGACTTAAATTTAGATTTTTTGCATGCCCAAATAAACGTTAGTAATTTACTCAAATAGCAAACATACGGTAAAAAGTGCCAATTTTTTCTAAATAGTACTTTTTTAGGTTGAAACAATGAGTTTCAATTAGGTATTAGATACAATTTTTACCAAAATATTCTTTTTGTTCATTTCTTTAATTTATAAGTATGTAAAGCTTACAATATTTTCTGAAAATTTTTGTAAGGCTTACAAAAGTTATGATATTTCAATTTTTATATACTTAAGTTGATTTTAATTTAATTATTAATTTATATTTATTTTTATATTTTATATTTATGGCTCTGATACTAATTTCTTAAAATTCTGTCATTTTACAATATATTTTTATTGTATGTACACCTCATATTTTTGTATGTACAACTTACATTTTTGTACGTACACCTTACATTTTTGTACGTACACCTTACATTTTTGTATGTACACCTTACCTTTAAGTTTCAGCACAAAAACTGTTCATCAGATTCAAGTAATTTCTTAAAATTCTGCCATTTTACAATATATTTTTATTGTATGTACACCTTATATTTTTGGATGTACACCTTACATTTTTGTATGTACAGGTTACATACAAATTTATATGTAACCTGTACATTCACATGACTTTCATAAGCTGTTCAAAACAGCAATAATGGCGGTCATCTTACTGTATCTGTATCTTAGTTCATCTGCCAAAAAAAATTTCGAACAAATTAAAAACCATAAATAAACTATGAATTAATTTTATTAGTAATTGGCAAGTTAATTAATTTATATAGAAAGCTGTAACAGTTCCAGCAGAGTCTATTACTGAGTGTATGATCTCATCTGGTTTCTCTTTCAATTTCTGCAAAATTAAGGAAGCTGAGGGAATAACAAAACGATGTAAATGACCTAGGGACAAAACCGTAAAATCTGTATTGCCAAAACTCTACCGTTTAGTTACATAAGTTAAAAAGCTAATATACCACATAATCGGTCTAAACCGAGTAATTAATTCAATAAATGTTATGTTGTTAAGCCATCACTCGTTGGCTAAATATTTTAAGCCATGTTTGATAACAATTTTAATTTTTGATTAAGTAATTGATTTTGTGTTTTCTAATTCTCTTTACAAAAAATAATTACTAATATATTTCGTAATAATTTGTCTTTATAATATTTATCAAGAAAAAAAATCAAAAATCACCTATATTGATTTTTTTTAACCATATAGAATTAGATTTTTTGTTATTATTTATAAATTGTATGTTTTTAATCATTTTTTCCCTATATTTATATATAATAGTAAATAGATAGATTTACTATCTAGAAAAAAAAATGTTTAGTGAAAATGCAAAATAAATAAATGTGAAATTTGATTAAAAAAATAATATTTTTTAAAGATTTATAAATCACCCTATATTTTGTAAGTAATTTCTTCAAAAAGTAAAAATCAAATAAAAATTCGTTATCAGACATAAATGATAAAAAATTACTTAAAACATTCATAAATCTTTATCTAACATACATTATTAAAAAAAACCCTTAAAAAATTATAAATTTGAAATCAAAATTGTTATCAAGTACATCATTTGAAACTTCTTTTCATGTCAAGTTAAGATATGATCTTAACTTGGATGGTAGAATGTGAGAAGATAAAGCAAATATACCCACTTTGTCACCAATTATCTTTAGACTCCTAAGTTGTGAATAAGCTCTCAACTTGAGGTAAATAAAACTCATCAAAATTTTATTTTATGAATCTATTATAAACACAGGTGGTGAAGTGACGAGTTTAAAGGTAAGGACAGAGTTTGACGATGAAAATAAGAAAATTACCTATGTTGGTTTGGGAGGAGATGCTATGAAAAACTACAAGGTGCTTAACCCATCACATTTGGTTATTTCAAAAGGTGATGGTCAAGGAAGCATAGTAAAGTTGAGTGTTGAATATGAGAGGCTTAATGAAGATGTCCCTATCCCAAATATGTACATGGATACAATGACTATTATCGTCAAGGATGCAGATGAGCACCTTATCAAAGCCTAAGATTTAGAGTCATATTTCCTCGTAATCTAGTTTGCTGTTGTGTGAAATATGTAATGTTAAATGTAATGAATTTAAAGAAATAAGTTGTTGAAGTAGTATTCCTACCAAAACATTGTAGGATGGATGTGAGAAGTTAATCATGTTGTAGTGCACTCGTAGTGTATCATAATCATAATGACTAATATATGAAGCCTATTTTAGATTGTGTCCAATCATGTCTTTATTTTTAGTTAGGAAGGCTCGAGAAATATATATATATATATAGTTGATGCATTGAATGATGTTGGTTATTATATGTTAGTCGTTAATTATATATTCTTCTATAAATTTAAATCTTAAAATTTAAGCTCTAAATTTTTAGATCTAAATCTTAAAATATAAACCTTAAATTAAAAGAATTTATATTTATCATCCAACATATAATTGGCAACATTGTCCAATATATCATTACTTTATATATATATACAATGTGACAGGCGATTTCGTTATTATCCAATGCGCAAAATAAGTGAAAATGCGCATAAGAATTTTAGTTTACTATTATATCCTTTTTAAGTCTTAACCTAATAAACCTGAGTGATTGGTATAAATGACATGTTTCGGAAGTAACAGTTTCATATGCTAATGTCACATGGCCCTCTCAAATTTCAATGAGAACAGAGGGAACGACATGTAAAACATTCTAATTTTATTTTACTATTAAGCTATTAACAAAGATAGTAAGTAATGTTACATGTGATACTAAAATAATCGTAATATTACTCGTTAAAATGAATATGTTATATAATAATATATAGATTAATGCATATAATATATTATAATAAAAATAATTTTAATATATTAGTACTAAATTAAATGTTAAATTTAAAAGATTAAATTTGAAGTAATTATGAATCATTAATTAATAAAGAATAAATTATATTATAACATATGTAGTAATACATACATCATTTTTTTTTTTTTTTCATTTTTTTGTATACATCAACTTATTATTAAAAAGTAAAATAAATACTAATTAGTTTTGTGAAAGAATGAAGTGATCGGTGTGGCCAAGATATTTGTACGATGATATTTTAATAACATATGTATTCTTTTTACATGAATGTCGTGCATTATATAATAAGGAAGCCGCCTGTCACATTATAACTACATACGTACATATATGTATATAAAATATATTAATCATCTTAATCATAAATAATTTAAATTAATAATACAAATAAAATTATAATTTAAAATTTAAAATTAATTAATAACTTTAAAAATAAAAAAATAAAAATCAAGTAACATATTTACTATTAAATATAAGTAATTTAACTTTTAGATACAAGGATAAATAAATTTTTTATCACTCAATTATATCTATTTAACTAAAAAATGTTACAAGCATCAAATATTTTTAAATGTAATAATTTTACCAATTTAATTAATTTGTTAATAGAGTTAATGGAGATGGTGCAAGTGTGACCTAATTCCCTTTCATATTTTCCCTAATTGAACCCAAGCCCTTTTCCTCTTCCCCTTAGGATTTTGCAAAATCCCTCTTCTAAATTGAAGTGGCCAGTGCTCGCATGTTCGTGGCATTCACAGTAATTGTGGTGTTGAAGAAACGATGGTAAGGAAGGAAAAAAAAAAAAAACAGAGTAATTGTGTTAAGAAAGTTCAACCTAGAAAATGATCGTTTGGGTACTGAAGATGTAGAATGTAGGTGTGAGGTTGGACCTAGCAGCAAGTTTTCTATTTTCACTGACCTTTTGGCAACCCAATTTGCAGAGTCCATAACTCACTTGATTTTTTCATTCTGGTAAAATCACTATTTCATACAATAAAAACATTCAAGTTTTTTGCTTTTGTCCCTTTACTCTATTCTTTTTTCCTTTTTCTTCTTACCAATCATCTTTATCATTCAAAAATGTTAAAATTTAATTAATAATCTTCAGGTTGCTTAATTGAATTAAGAGTAAGAAATTGTAGGCATGATCAGAGGTTGCACGAAAATCATTACATGCGACAAAAAGCTCTGTAGACTTGCAAAGAACAACATTATCATCAACAGAATGCCTCTAATTAAAGTCGTCCCTGTTTACACCAAAGTTGATTATATTTTAGGTCTTTGACTTTCTCCTTTTCATAGGTTCTTCCACTTCGATTTGGAAGAGGGAACTCGCAAAATTCCTAGTGGCAAAGGGGGGCTCGGGTTCAATTAGGGAAAATCTAAAAGGAAATTGGGTGTTTAAGGGTTAATTAGGTATGCTTGTCGCATGTGAACCATCCCCATTAACTTTGTTAACAAACTAACGGAATTGGTAAAATTGTTACAATTAAAAATGTTTAATAGTAGTTTTACAACATTTTTTAGTTGAGTGGTATTTTTGCATATAGTTGAGTGATAGAAAAATCTTTTTATCCAAGATATGAGCATCCTAATTCATTAATACCAATAGCATAATATAAATATACAGAAGAGAGAATGAAAAGAGAAACACCCCACTTTTTCCAATTTTTTAACTCTTTAAATTTATAATTTTAAATTCTCGTTAATCAAGACCAATGACACAAAAATTACAAGTGCACGAGTTATGTACAAGTGATAAGTATTTAAAGAACGAGTATCGAATCCATAAATATTTGTTATTTGGTTCTTGAGTTCCAAAATTGGGTCTCACCAATACTATTTAGACTATAAAAAATAGATAATTAAATAATCAAAATAAAATATTAACAAAATATTTATCCTACCAAACAACAAAAATAAAACAATCAAAGTGATAAGAGATTTTCTAGGCCATTGTATCTCCCATTTCATGTATATGAAATTACAATTATCTTAATTACATATAAGTTTAGATAATCAATTACATGCATCTCAAATATTCATGTGTCCTTTTCAAGCACCCATGAAACATCATATGCAATTAGTCACATATTCATGTTATTTTAATCACATAAAATGCATTACTTTCATATGTAATTAAGTTGTTTAAGTCCTATAAGTCCCTTTGTGTCTTTGTTGGCCATTTCGTGTGCAAAATATGGAGTCTATTTATTTTACTTAGTGTTTTATCAACCTCTATGTACAGTACTTTACTTGTGATTAGTAACGCACACACTCATGTAGATATTAACATTATTGTATGTTTGTATGATACACACACCATGGAATGATTGGGAGCATATAGATTGCATGTTAAAATATTTTTTTACTTGTATTTGTTTCTCTGAGTTGGTGGGTATTTATGGATTTTTCTTTAGTGGAATTTTGCCTTGAAAAAACTTATTTTTAATGGCTCGCTAGGGCCTCGCAGAGGTCTCTTCGGTAGCTCATCGAGTTGTTCGGCAAAGGGTCTGTGAGTGTGCATAGGGTGGTTTTCTATCTCGTTGGATCTTATTGATATCTCTCAGGGGGTTCGCTAGAGGGGTCAGCAAGGCCTTAAGGATGAAGGTTGGCAAGGGGTTGACAATGCTATTTTTGTTCATTTTTCTGACCGTTGGACCTCACTATAGGCTCACCGATATCTTGCTGATACCTCGTCAAGGTGCTCTACAACAGTGTCATATGGGTCTATAAGGGTTACGATGCTTGGAGATATTTCTATAAATCCCTCTCACTCTCTTTATATCAAAAAGAAAATTAAGAGTAAAAATTCTATCATTTTTGTAACTCTTTTCTAAAATCTTTTAATTGGGTGAAAAATATTTTTACTTTTTTCATATTACTAATATGTTGAGTGTGTTTTCTGTATTAGTGATTTGGAGGTAATAATTCCATTGAGATTAATTTTTTTAAAACAAAATTTATGTAGTATCAATATGTCGAGTATTTTTTTGTATTAAGCTATGAGGTAGTTGTGGAATTTGTAAAATTCTTTTTATCAAACACAGTTGTCATAATAACAATACATCGAGTGTATTTATGTATTCTTATTAAGAAGTGAAATTTTTGTGTCAACATTATGTTGAGTGTGTTTCCGTATTGCTAATACAAGGTGCTTTTACTTTGCTCATTTCATTAGAAGTTATTTATCTTGTTTAGATTTCACTAATCGATCACAGGTATTTGCTGCACCACACTACTTGGTAGTGTGGCTTTGAAAGTAATCTAGATTCAATGTGGATCAAAGTAGCTGTGGTGACAACTGGTGATAGTAGCTTAGGCAATTAGGATAGGTGGTCCTTGACTGATAGATGTATTTGGCGTCTTACCTTATCAAGTCTATATTAACAATTCTATTTTTATTTAGTGAATTTGGTTACTGAGTAGTTGCCTTAAGCAACTCGTGGATATTACCACTTAGGATTGAAGTCTAAGTAGATTTACGATGTTATATTGCTGTGTTTGTATGCTCTGTTGCATGAGTTAGTGCAATCTAAATTTTTCTCTATATATGTGACAACATATATAGTCTCTACTGAGATTGGAAAGCATTTACTACTTTCATTTGTATGCCTAATTATGTATGTTGTTGTTTGTTTTTATCTTCGACTTTTTATACGAGTGGAGTGAGTCCCTAGGTATCTTCATCTTGCCTTGGTAGTTTATCAGGATAAGACTCTTTCAATTGGTATCAGAGCTAGTATGCCCTTTTTTAGTCTTACTCGTTCTGGTGTTCTTTCCTCTCCCTCGTACATGTTTTTCTTCCCTTTCCCTAATGACTTATGGTATGAGAGGTTTGGTTTGAAGACCACCTCGGTTCAAAGGAATGAGCTTTGCCTTTTGGAGATCTTAGATGTGTTCTTATCTTAGATCCTTTGACGATGAGGTTTGGTCCTTGATTGAGAATGGTTGGAAGATTCACTTTCAAAACTTAGATGATGGCACTAGTGTTCCTAAGCCTTTTGACCATTGGACTAAAAAAGAGCTTTGGTTAAGTGACAAGAATCATCTTAGTCTTTATACTATCATTAGAGTTATTCTCTCCTATGATAAAGATCATCTATCAAATTTCAGAAGTTCTAAGGAAGCTTACGATTCCTTGGAAAAGATTTATAGTGATGACATCAGCACTACTAAAGTTGATATTGAAAGGATTGACCTCTTTGAGTACAATGTGTTGATGGCTTCTCATGCTGACGAAAAGTCCACTCATTTCAGAGTTGGGCTTATGCTGATGATGGTTTTTCTTTGTAAGACTCCTACAACGATTTGGTTTATGACCATTTCAAGTTGAAAAAGATCATGGGTGAAATTGAGCTTAGTACTAAGAAAAAAATAAGTGTCTTTTGGAGATTTTTATTCAACTGTGTTAGATGTTACTTTTAATAGTGAAAAAGATCTTAAATCACTAAAACTCAAACTGGATAATCACATCAAGTCTTTTCAGTTACTGTTGAATGATAATGAAAAGTGCTTATCTCACATCGGTGATCTTGAACAAGCTATTCGACAGGAAGAACTTAAAAGACTTTTTGTTCCAATTATACTGGACACTTCTTCTAGTAATTTTAAAGACAATGCTCAATTGGAGGAAGAAATTTTCATTTTGAAAAATGGAAATGCCTATCTAGAATCTATTTTGAATGACAGAGAGACATAGATTGTTGCTCTAAAGAAATAATTTAAGGTTGACTCAAACTCAATTAAACACATTGAATCTTGTTTATTAGATAAAACCAAAATGATTGCCTCTTTATCAGAAGCTCATCTTGTTCTGGAGAAGAAGATTTCTAAAACTAGAATACTATGTAGAAATTAACTCTTAGGTGATTTGAGAGAAGAACAATTTAAGGTTGACTTGATGAATTGTTAAAGATGGGTAAATATCATGGTGATTTGAGAGGCCTTGGTTACATTGATGAGGTACCTACTCCTTCTCATTCTTCCCCTCTCTTTGTTCAAGTTAGCACTTCTATACTTCCTATCCTTCCTAAAGATCCTTCTAAAGTTATTATTCATGTTTCTGATTCTTCCTCTCTGAGTTATAAAGTTGATTCATGTGACTTTCTTTCTATTATTCCTAAACCTAGTATTCCTTCTTAGTTTGAGACTGACATCCTTAGTCATGTTGAAGATCTTTTGAACAGTTCTATCTCCCTAATCTCTAAAACATTTCTCTCCCAAATGAAGCTATTTCTTACCTCAATGAATTCAAAATTTTTAAAGATATCCTTAACCCCTCTCTTAATCACCTTTGCAATGTTGTCCACACCACTCTCAAGGCTCAAGTTTCTAATCTTTGGTACTTCGATAGTGGTTGCTCAAACATATGATAGGGGATAAATCTTTCTTTACTTCTCTAGAACAGATAGATGAAGGGTTTGTGACTTTTGGTGATGGCAGTAAAGCTAGAATTCGTGAAAAGGTACTATCTGTGCTATGGGGATTCCAGAACATCAAAACATCCTCTTTGTCGATGGACTTAAAGCTAACCTTATCAGCATTAGTCAAATATGTGATGATAAGTGTTTCATTAAGTTCTGTGGTAGAGAGTGTATAGTGTATGACGGTTCAAGGAGTGTCATTATTAAGGGTATCAAATCTGGTGATAATTGTTATTGTGTTGGTTTTTCTTTTTCTTCTCTTCTCTACAACAAGGCCAACTTGAGAATTGAAGAATTGTGGCATCAATGTTTGTGTCATGTTAACTACAAAATGCTAAAAAAGCTTTCCTTGTTTGAGCCTGTTAAGGGACTACCTAATATATGTTCTCAACCAGACCATGTGTGTGGACTTTGCTAGTTAAGCAAACAAAGTAAAAGTCAACATAAGAAAAATTGTTGCACGAAATCCGCAAGCGCACGGGTCGTGTACAAGTGATAAGTATTTTTAAGAACGGGATTGTCGTACCCACGAGGAACTTATAAAAGCGTGTATTAAAATTAAGTACCGAAATATATACTCTCCCTTTCTATTTGAACTATCGAAAATTTAGTGATATATTAAAATAAATAAACTAAACTAATTAAATAAATAAAAATCTAGGAATTCAATTTCCCCCATTCTACTTCCATGATTGTTTTTATATCGCATTAATATTGAATTAAAATGCAAAAATTATTAATCAACTCTACTCAATTAATTATCACCCAAATGTCTATGGTCATGTAATTCTAATCCATATAAACCTAGCCCACATGTCTATGGTCATCTAAGCATACATGGGTCATTAAGTACATAGAGTTTAAAAATGATCACATACAAAATAATGGAAATTTCTTTCTCATTACATATATGCCAATTCAATGCATGTTCATAATTTCATATCAATTTTTCAATTGCACACAAAATTAACATATCACCTAATTAAATGGCCAATTTAATTAAGAGCATTAATCACATCAAATTGGATAATTCAAGCATAATAATAATATTAAATAAAAATTAAACAATCATGTTCATAGAATGGGTTCCATTAAAATCCCTAGAACAAAATACTACTCCATAATAAACATTTTAGAAACTAGAAATTCAAGAATAAAAACAAAATCAAAACATAAAGAAATACAATTAAGAGAGAAATTTATTACACCCTTAAGAAGAATTCCCCCAAAAATTGCTTCTTGATGCTCCAAAAAATGCTTCCACCTTGCTCCTAGCTCCTAAAATGGAGAGAACTCAAAAAATGACCAAAAACTGCCTAAAATTGTTGTATGCTCGGGTAATGTAGTGTTTTAGGGTTAAATTGGCTCAGAACAAATCTGGACCGTTCGATCAGGCTTGAAAATCGATGGTTGTGATAAAAAATGGCGCTGCCCAATGAAAATGCGACATTTGGCAAGGGAAGAGGCGGAACCAACCGGAGCGCGGCACGTGGCACGCTGTGAGAGGCTGGACGCGGATCGCTGAGCTGGCGCGACGGGATTGGCAGGCGTGGCTTGCGTGGCGCGCTGTTACGCGTTCGGACGAACCAGGGAGAGCCATGTGGCACGCGGTTCGCATTTCCGAATTGAACGCCGTGCTGACACGTGGCGATGACCGTTGGAGCGCGACACATGGCGGGTGTTGATTCGTTCTATTTGATTGCGTGGCGCTTGCGTGTCGCTTTCGTGGCATGCTTGCGTGGCCTGGGTTCTCCTAAGTGCATCCCAAATAGTCTAAGTACATCCACCTGCATGAAAATAATTGATAAAAAAATCCAGAAAAATCCCAGAAAATTTCCAAAAATTCTATTTTCATCCCTTTTTATCAATTCAACCATAAAATAATTTTATTTTAATATTTTAACCCCAAAACATTAATTTATTTAATTAAACAAGTTAATATTAAGCCTAAAAATGATATAATAACTCTATTTTCATAGAGTTATCACACCCCCATACTTAATATTTTGCTTGTCCCAAGCAAAACATTCACACAAAATAAGCAACTCAAAATTAAAATCTAAACATGGCATAAATAACAAATTTATAATTATAAGTGATATTAGTTTCAAGTAAGCTCAATAAATTTAAGGATCCTCAAAAATCAACAAATACACTTAACTTAGAAATTTTTATGGTTATCAATCCATAATGCATTCATTCAAGTGTATGACCAAAAATTTTTAATGATATGCTCCATGTGTGTGTGTGTTATGCCAAATTAGTTTACATTATATGCCATCAAAATAAGTTCATATGAACCATGCAATTATAAGGATAGTCTACAATAATACCAAACTTCATAAGTCCACATTTAATCTCTCTCTCCACTAATAACAATGCAAGCTTAGATTGAAATCAATTGGTCTTTTAAGTTTGTAATGATAGGTTAAGATATGGGTAGGTGAGATAAAAAATATTTAGGCTCAAATACACCCTTAGCAAACCAAATACATACAATAAACCAATGAGCTCAACCAATGTACACTCAAACTAAGCCTTTTTATTTATTTTTATTTATTTTTATTTTTTTTTATTTTTTTATTTTTTTAAATCGATCGATATCGATCGACTTCAATCGAGGTGCTCTTGGTTTGAGCAAGATCGATCGAAAAATCTAGTCGATTGATCGAAATTTTTTTTTTTTTTTTTTTTTTTTAAGGCTTAACAATAGATACACAATACATAATTAACTAAGGATGATATGGGTAAGTGAAATTTATTATTTGGGCTAGGCTAATCACATAGGTAAAATGAAATGAAATGTAAACATAAAGGCTCAAAATGAGGCAACTAAGACATAAATAATCATGGTGGCTAGAAAAGCTCAAACGGTCCAAAGAAGGCCTAAATCATTTCTCAATCTAAGTAGCACATGTAATTTCGCCTCAAGAGACACCAAAGTGGATTCTAAAGTTGATTATAGACACATAAATCATCAATGCATGAAATTCATATAAACTTCTCAAAATAAGCATACACATTCACTAATTTATGACATGTGCATATAAAATGGAGCATTCTCAAATCAAAAACGTTTAGCCATACATACCTAAATGAATACACATGTTCATAACTACCACATTTCAATCCAAGTCTAATGCATGTCAATCACAAATCATCATCGGATTCCTATTAAATTTATTTCACAAACAATTCACCAACATAACTATAACCAAAATTAGTCATTCATACCACAAAATTATAATCACACCAAAAGAAACAAAAGTTTCCCACCCCCAAACTTAACATGCATATTGTCCCCAATATGCAATAAAGGAAATAAAGGATGAGAAAACTCCCTTAAAACTTGAAGCTTTAACATTTTGATTTGTGTCACCTCCAAGCTCCAAGGCTCCTTATTATTATCCTACAAAAATCAAACAAAATCATTCATTAATACTTTAAAAACTTGGGTTGCCTCCCAAGAAGCGTCACGTTTTAGGTCCTTGACTAGACCTTCCTTGAACATATCAAGGTGGATGGTATAAAAAATATTCCATGAATAACCGCTTAACGGTTTTCATGTTGGTTGGATCAAGGTCATCCATGTTACTCTTAGGGTCCCATGCCCTCTTCCTCGTTTTCGAGGCACCTAGACCCATCTTGAAGAAGTGGAAGTTTCCAACACCAAAGTCTTGCACAAAATCCAAATAAAAGGGGTCGGTTGGAACTTCCATTGCGAACTTGCACTCCTCAAGCTCATCTTCCTTAGGAGTCTCATTTTGCTTCTCTTGAGCTACTTCATGATTTTCTATGTCATCATTTAGATTTTCTTCCACTTCGTGATCAAATTCCTTTTCAAGTTCTTGATTTTCACACACCTCTTCTTCATCCTTCCTAACAAAAATCTCATAGCCATGCTCGGCTATATAGTTCTTGATTAACTCCTTCATAGAAGGCTTCTTTTCTTGTGGGGGAGGTGATGGTGGTGGTTGCATATAAGTGTTCATGGAATTCGAAGACCAAGTAGAATAATCATCCTCTTGATTATAGCTCCAAGAGTAACTATGTTGACTCCCCCAATCCGGATATTGGTGGTAGGAGTGTGATGGCTCCGGATCGGTGTAAAAGTTATTGTAGGTGTGTCCCCCTTCATTCCATCCATAAGTGTGCAACGGACTTTGTACGGCACTAGTATCTATGAAAGACCTCAACAACGAAAGATGGTAATGTTCTTGTATTGTGAGATCCCTCAAGGTACTATTCCGATCAATAGAAGCTATGAGGTTTGTAGCCTCCTCAAATGTCATCCGTGCATCCTTGAGACTTTTATATTCAAATGGGTCCATCACCTAACAAACAAAACTCAAGAAAAAACATAAAATGCAAAAAGTAAAAGAAATATAGAAAAACCTAACTAAACAATAATCAATAAAAATTAAACAAGAAAAATCAACTAAAAAGCTAATAAAAATAAATCAAACAAAATAAACTAAATAAAATAACAAAAACAAATAAAAATAAAAATAGATATTTTTAAAATTTTTAATTTTTAATTTTTTTTGAATTTTTTTTTTTTTTAAATTTTTTTTTTATTTTTTTTTTATAAAAAAAAATTTGTTCAAATTAGAGGAGAAAGCCTTGTATCAATATTAATCCTAATACACTATCAAGTTCCCCGGCAACGGCGCCAAAAACTTGTTGCACGAAATCCGCAAGCGCACGGGTCGTGTACAAGTGATAAGTATTTTTAAGAACGGGATTGTCGTACCCACGAGGAACTTATAAAAGCGTGTATTAAAATTAAGTACCGAAATATATACTTTCCCTTTCTATTTGAACTATCGAAAATTTAGTGATATATTAAAATAAATAAACTAAACTAATTAAATAAATAAAAATCTAGGAATTCAATTTCCCCCATTCTACTTCCATGATTGTTTTTATATCGCATTAATATTGAATTAAAATGCAAAAATTATTAATCAACTCTACTCAATTAATTATCACCCACATGTCTATGGTCATGTAATTCTAATCCATATAAACCTAGCCCACATGTCTATGGTCATCTAAGCATACATGGGTCATTAAGTACATAGAGTTTAAAAATGATCACATACAAAATAATGGAAATTTCTTTCTCATTACATATATGCCAATTCAATGCATGTTCATAATTTCATATCAATTTTTCAATTGCACACAAAATTAACATATCACCTAATTAAATGGCCAATTTAATTAAGAGCATTAATCACATCAAATTGGATAATTCAAGCATAATAATAATATTAAATAAAAATTAAACAATCATGTTCATAGAATGGGTTCCATTAAAATCCCTAGAACAAAATACTACTCCATAATAAACATTTTAGAAACTAGAAATTCAAGAATAAAAACAAAATCAAAACATAAAGAAATACAATTAAGAGAGAAATTTATTACACCCTTAAGAAGAATTCCCCCAAAAATTGCTTCTTGATGCTCCAAAAAATGCTTCCACCTTGCTCCTAGCTCCTAAAATGGAGAGAACTCAAAAAATGACCAAAAACTGCCTAAAATTGTTGTATGCTCCGGTAATGTAGTGTTTTAGGGTTAAATTGGCTCAGAACAGATCTGGACCGTTCGATCAGGCTTGAAAATCGATGGTTGTGATAAAAAATGGCGCTGCCAATGAAAATGCGACATTTGGCAAGGGAAGAGGCGGAACCAACCGGAGCGCGGCACGTGGCACGCTGTGAGAGGCTGGACGCGGATCGCTGAGCTGGCGCGACGGATTGGCAGGCATGGCTTGCGTGGCGCGCTGTGACGCGTTCGGACGAACCAGGGAGAGCCATGTGGCACGCGGTTTCGCATTTCCGAATTGAACGCCGTGCTGACACGTGGCGATGACCGTTGGAGCGCGACACATGGCGGGTGTTGATTCGTTCTATTTGATTGCGTGGCGCTTGCGTGTCGCTTTCGTGGCATGCTTGCGTGGCCTGGGCTCTCCTAAGTGCATCCCAAATAGTCTAAGTACATCCACCTGCATGAAAATAATTGATAAAAAAATCCAGAAAAATCCCAGAAAATTTCCAAAAATTCTATTTTCATCCCTTTTTATCAATTCAACCATAAAATAATTTTATTTTAATATTTTAACCCCAAAACATTAATTTATTTAATTAAACAAGTTAATATTAAGCCTAAAAATGATATAATAACTCTATTTTCATAGAGTTATCAAAAATCAGCAACTTTTTACTTTTAGACGTTTAGAATTGCTCCACATAGATCTAATAAATGCTAGCATTGGCAGCAAAAAGTATATTTTGGTAATTGTGGATGAGTTTTCAAGATATATTTGGGTTCTGCTTCTTAGAGAAATGTTAGAAACCTTTATCAACTTTAAAGCTCTCTGCATCAAACTCTAGAATGAGAAAAGTGATACCATTGGTAACATTTTAAGAGTAAGAAGTGACCATGGAAAAGAATTTGAAATCTTTGAATTTCAGATTTTTTGTGATGATCTAGGTATTTAGCATGAATTCTCTACTCTAAAGACTCCTTAGCAAAATGGAATTGTTGATAGAAAGAATAATGTTGTTCAAGAAATGACTAGGGTGATGCTTGTTAGTAAGAATCTTGCAAGACATTTTTGGGGTGAAGTTGTTAGTACAACCTACTATACTTTAAACCTTTGCTTCTCAAAATCTGGCATAAGACAGTCCTCTTATAAATTGCTCAACAATAAGAGACCCAACATTAAGCATCTTAGAGTGTTTGGAAGTGCTTATTACATTTTTTAGGAACAAATAAATTTGGATAAGTTTGAGGCCAAGAGTGACCTTGGCATTTTCTTAAGATATTTTGGTAATAGTCGTACTTATAAAGTCTTCAATCTGAAAACTTCTGTGGTTATGAAATCGATCAATATGGTGATTGATGATTCGGGTTCTACTCAGATAATTGAGACTGATGATTGCAACTTATTTAAAAATTGAGATTCAATTGAGATTACTTTAGTTAATGAAGACTTGCCTTTGGTTAATTGTTCTGCTCGTCCCTCGACCTCTAAAGCTTCTTCTAATATTGCTGGTTCCTCTAAAGTTTCTAAAGAAGAAAAGTAAACTTTACCTTAATGAGCAAAAGGTGCTCATTCGTTTGACAACATTATTGGAAATGTTGAAGGAGGCATTAAAGCTCAAAGACAAATTCAAGATTCACTCAACTATATATACTATACTTCGACCATCCACCCATATTAAAGGAAGCATTGCAAGATGTACATTGGATCAACTCCATGCAAAAAGAATTACTCCAATTTTAAAGAAATGATGTATGGTATCTTGTTCCGAGACTAAAAGATAAATATGTCATTGGTACAAGATAATAGTACAAGAATAAAGAAGATGAAAATGGAGTTATTAACTTAAATAAAACAAGAAAATATATAGCTTAAAATATTAATAACTTTATTTTTATAAAGATATAAACAAACAAATTAGTATTAATATACAGGACCAATGTCTAATTTTTTTCAATATTAAATAAAATGGTCTCACCACCATCATTCAAAATTTCCATCAAACACTTCCGCCAGACATATATTAGTTGGACAAGCAATTATTTATAAAATAAAAACTCATTTTACAATGAGTATTTGTTGTCTTACAATAGTTAACGTAACAAATTATTATTGGTATAAAAAATGTAGGTCTAATTAATGTAACCAATAACAATTTGTCACATTAGTTGTAGTAGAGCAACAACATGATATAAAAAGTACTTAAAAAATAGGAATTTTAAAAAATATTGCTCAATGCACAAATTCTTCCATCTATTAATATCTTCTTCTTGTTTTTTTTTTTTTAATCAAAAACTACAGCAATCTCAAATTTTAGCTAAATAAATAGGAATATATATTTACTTAAAAAAATTGAAGGAGAGGTTTTTTATAAGTTAATAGCAGATAGGCAACAACAATTATAGGTGGCAGAGCATATTTGTGAAGAAAAATTATTATTATTATTATTTTTTATAATTTTGCGAAGCAAGAAAAATGTTTTGTTTTTCAAATAAGAATTGACATTTTAATTAAATAAGGTAGTAATCCTCAAAATATATACAAAATAATATTTTTCATAACTATGTTGCCCCTTGCAATTATGTCTATTTTTTCTTTTAACAACTAAAAAAAAATTTCATCCACTTTTGTTTAAGGAAATTTGTTGTTAACGATTAAAACTATAAATTGTCATATAATGTAATTTTATATACTCATTGTCGACACTAAAAGAGCATAAATTTGTATCCATCAAAGTATATGTGTGTGCTTGAGAATGGGAGCATGCAATTGTTATATCAAAATAAAAAAATAATTAAAATAATTTTCACCCATTCTTTTATTGTAAGAAAATAATTTTTAATGTTATATATATATAAAAAAAATTAAATTAAATGCCCCAACCTCTAATTCAGGGTAGTATATGAGTGTGCCCTATATCTAAAAAATCAAAAGTTCAAGCCTAATTATCCCTTTTTTATACCCAAAATGTGTGCTTATTAATTGATAAAAAAATGCCAAAATTACCCCAATTTATTTGATAAAAACTTTCGGTTATTTTTTTGTACAAAGATAGATATTGATAGAGAAAGACATTATTTGTTAATATTTTTGTCTTTTTGAATTATAAATTTTGCTAAAATTAAATTTTTGCACTACTTTTATCAATTTATTAATACTTGTAGTTGAAATGCTAGATGAAGAAGGGTGCTACGAGTATATCAACCTAGTTAAGATGTCTTGGTGTACCTTTGAAGTTTGTCAACTACAACCATTCATTTAAAAATTGACATTTTTTAATAACATGATTAATAATAATTAATATAACACAATTTAATTGCCTCTATTAATAAGAGATCTCACAATTATTTTATAATCATATATCTTTAATTTTATTTCTAATTAATAATTATTACTTAATATAAACTACAACTTAATATACTTAAAATGTTAAATACTACTCATAAAAATGAGCCCCACTACTATCATATGTAAACATAATTGTTCCAAAGAATTTCACTATCATTATTCGACAAATCACATGCATATCTTATCAATATACTAAAGTTATTGTCGTGTTGTACATGTAATTGATATGTGTAAAATTTCCATCAATTACATGACCAACTCAACAATAACTTTAATTTCCATCAATTACATATACATAACTTTTTTTTTTCTTTTTGATTCCAAAAAATTTCATTAGAGTTTAAAGAATATAGTTATTATTGTACATTTATATTATTATAATTCATTGGTTATAGGGTGTACTCCACCTCAAAAAAGTTATGTACCTATTATAAAAAATATAAAGCTTATATGTAGGCTCGATATTAGAAAATAAATTCTAAACTTCAAATTTATACTTTACTGTCTAATAAAACTATGGACCTCATACAATCGTACACAATAATTTTAGTATAATAATAATAGATATAATTTGAAATGAGAATAACATATCATGCGTAAACATGATTGTCCAAAGAGGTTTGCTACCATAATTCAACAAATCACATTATATGTATTATTATAATTAAAAATTATTAGAGTTTAGATGTTCTGTCCCAAATTATTTATCTCCTGTCTGTCCTGCTAATTATAGAATAACATGTATATTTTTTTTTTAAAAAATTAAATCTTCAATAAAATTTATGTTAATACCATTAGTAATATGATATATTTTAAATTATCTGTCCTCTCTCTATCCCCTAATCATATAGTAACATATATACTTATTTTTAAAAAAAAATTCAATCTTTAATAAAATTTTACTAACATCATTACTTTTTATAATTGAAGCTATATTTCTTTTTCAGAGAGAAATTATAAAAAAAATTTGACTTATATTTATTTTATTTTATCATTATTTTATAAAAAAGATTCTGACTTAATTTATTTTATTGTAAGTTCATTTGTGGAGTTCTATTATATGTTTCATATTTAGCTTCATATTAGTTCAATTGTTTGTTTTTTTAGTTTATAAAAAATTCAATATAGATCAATTTTTATTTTTGACCAAAGCTTGACTTTTAAGTTCAGTGGAAATTATATTAGAATTTATATTAAATAAATAAATGCACTTACTTTGCTGTTAATATTAAAACACACCCAACTCCATTTGTCATATTATTTATGATTTTTTAGAATTAAGAATTCTAACTTTTACCAAATTATTATTATCATTGGAATATATTTTTAATTTTCAACAATACGAGTTGCCATAGTTCCATCGAAGAGCAATATATAATTGTATGTATATAAAAATTAGATATTTTAGTATTGATTTTTTTTTTCTCTTTAGGTCACGTTTGGTTCGCTGAATGTAATCGTAATCGTAATCGTAATCGTAATGGAATGTAATGTAAAGGAATCAGTATTACAGTGTTTGGTTTAGTCACTGTAATAAAAAAAGAAATCAGTATTACAGTGTTTGGTTTGACCACTGTAATGTAATAGAATGGAAAAAAAAATTATATAATTATTTTAAATTCGACAATTTCAGAAGAAAAAAAAAGAAGCATTTCAGGAAAAAAAATACAATTGCAATTTCAAAAAAAAAAAAGCAATTTCAGAAAAAAAAAAAAATATAATTGCAAATTCAGAAGAAAAAAAAAATACAATTGTGCACGGGAGCGCTGAGGAAGGGTGCGCACGATGGCTAGACGGGACGACGACGGCTGGACGGACGCTAGATGGGACGACGCGAGCTGTTGGCCGAATGCGATGGCAGGGACGATGCGAGCTGCTGGCCGGGACGACGCGAGCTGCTGGCCGGGACGATGAGAGCTGCAGAGGACGACTCCCTTCAAACACATGTAATGTAATCCCAATTCCTTATCCTAGCATGTGTAATCCTTTTTCCCTCTCTACATGTAATTGATTACATTACATTACATGTATTTAGGCAAACCAAACAATGTAACGTGCTGAATCAATTACATTACATGTTCCATTACAGTGTATCAAACACCACCTTATTGTGAAATTTTTCAACAATCTTGCTACTTTTAAATTGATGGTGTTTATGTAATTACTTTTACAATTTGAGCATTTAATAATGAAAATTAAATTATTTATCAATATTCCTTATCAATTTTTTGCTTTTACCTCTAGCTTTTAAAACGATACCCATGGTGGCCGGTGCTGCTCCTACATGTTACTTAGCTGAGAAACTAATAATTTTGAAGGAAAGCAACAAAAAAAATACCTTCAATTATAAAAATAATATTATTACTAGCAGTGTTAGTATCAATTTTATTGAATATTTAAATTTTTTAAAAGAAGTACATATGCCACTCTGTGATTAGAGGGACAAAAAGGAGAGAGATAATTTGGGACATAACATATTAGTAATGTTGTTCACAGAAGTTTTATTGAAGATTCATTTTTTCCAAAAGAAGTACACATGCAATTCTATGACTGAGGGACAGAGAAGGAACATATAATTTAGGACAGAACATCTGGACTCAAATTATTAAAATTATTGAGTGTTTCATAATTTAAAATAAGATAACATATGAATGGATCATAAATGTGAATTTTTAAAATATGAAAAATGTTTTGTTTTATTGTTTAATATCCAATTCAATTCATTTGTCATTTGTTAATCAGTTCTATATTATAAGTGATCCTATTATTGGGAAAGGATCTTAGAAGTCCCGTAATTTTTATCAAATGAGCATATTAGTTCCGTAATTATTGAATTAAGCACTAAAGATCTTATAATTTTTTAACATGAGCACTTTAATCCTTTAATTTATGAGTTAGGCAATATAAGTCTTGTTATTATGAAAAGTAAGCAATCTTAGTCCTATAATTTTTTAAAATAAGCACTTCTAGTTCAACAAAAATATTAAAATTGAAGATTATAGTGTCTAACTTTTATAAATAAAGGGACTATAGGGGCCTAACTCAAAAAATATGAGACTAAAATGCTCATTTATATACATAATAACGGGACTACTATGATATTTTTTTTAATTATGGGATCTTTGGTACTTAATGTAATAATTACGAAACTAAACAACTTAAATTAAATAATTATGAGACCTCTAATACCTATCTTCCATTTTTCATTACTTGAGTACATAGTGTGAGATATCCATTATCTAGCAATTTTAATTACCACGTTACTTAAAATAAACTACAATATAAATTTTTTTTTTGACAACAAAAACATCATCAGATTAGAGCTAATGCCACATTCTTGGATCATCCAAATTTGTTGAGATTTTCCAATCATCGGAGTGCCTAAGGCTGTGTTTAGGCTCAACATTGGGACGCTGGTCCTAAACCCCAAACCCATTTCCCTCTATCCAACAAAACCATAACCTTACACACAGAGCTCAATCATCTGGGCTACCGACTTATGGCCTACAATGTATAATATTGCTCTTAAAATATTATTCAATTAGAATAATTTTAGCCCTATTTTTGTTTTCAGTTATACCCATTGTCTCTTCTATAATAATTTTTTTTCGTACAATACCTATATTAGCCGTATTGTTTGAATGTCCCACCTAACTCTAGAGTGAGAAACAATAGTAAGACGGTCTCAAGTCATATGGCCGTCCTATATATAAATATAGGACTTTTTGCTAATTAGCAACAAAAAAGAAAAATAAATTTTAACATAACCGTTATAATAATTTTTGCTAATGCTCTAAAAAAAGTTTTTAATTTTAATTAAATTCCAAAAAAATATATATATAATTATTCGTGCATTAGGTTTTGTATTAAGAAAAATCATTTGCTCCGATTTATTTGTAGAATCCTTATCTTTTTATTTATGAATAATTCTATATGCAGCAGGTAAAGTATCATTTAGTAATTAAATATAAAGTTTGTAATATAAGATAATAAAATGATTATAGGACCACTTATTAATAAAAAATAATTAAATTTTTTTATTAAATTGATGTATGTATTAAGTTATGATAAAAATATTTTATTTATTTATTGAGTAGTAAAACACATCACTAAGGGCAACTCCAACCAAAAACTTTATTTTAGTGCTACTTTTTTCACTTTTTTTTTTTTTTTCTTATTTTCAACCGACTATACTAAATATCACTTCAAAAAGTATATATATTTTTTAATTTTCTTTTAGCGCAACTTTTGCACTATTTTAGCACAAATATTGCATTATTTTTTTTTTCTCTTCAACTCGATACACTAAATATTACATTAAAAAATATATTTAAACAAACTAAAAAAATGAGCCGCATAAACTATGTGGGCATGAACTTAGCAGTCCAACTATAAAATGATACTATGGTTGGTCAGTCACAATCTCTTAATGTAAAGATTTAGAGCATCTTTGAAGCAAGTTTTATTACAGAATTTTAGATAAAGCTAGAGTCAATGGAAATGGTATGTCAGCAAAATATATGTCAGAAATTGACCCCTTTACTAGTATTAACCCATTATACATTTTATTGGAGATCTGATTCATACTATATGATATTTGCTATCCAGTATATATATTATATTTTTAGATTTATTTAAAGTCGATTAATAATTAGTCTTACCATAAAGATGGTGATTGTATTAATTATAATATAAGTGATTGAATTTGTTTCTCTATTAATTAGTTTAAACATAAACTTAAGCATTAAAAAATAACTAATAGATTGAAAAATAGACTAATAATCGTAATTTTATATAGACCCCATTTTCTGCTGCTTTATCCTTGACATTTTATATTTCATTTGAAGTAAAATTCAAAAGATACTATCATCCCATATCATTAAAAGTTTCTTTTTTTTTTTCTTAAGAAAAAACTGATTTATATTTCTCTCTAAAGCTTGCCAGTGTCTTTAAATTGTACATCTTCTATATCTTAATAATCCACAAAATAACAAAATGTAATTGCAGATTTGGTCGGCCATTGCTGCATGCAACTGTATTATGTTTACTCCATTTTTATCACTCTTCACTTTCACGATTATTAAAAGGTACCATCAATCAAAATCAATTTTTGAACAAGATTTGCAGAAATCGTATACATAGCACATGAGATAGATAAAAGGCTTTATTTTTGGTTCTAGATTGAGTAAAAACCTAAAGCAAATCATGGCTCAAAAACATCTTAAACAAATATTCATTTTTTTTTCTTTTTTTCTTTTTTTTCTTTTTAGAAGTTATGATATCAGGTTGATCAAATTGAAGAATTCGTAATACGAAATTAGTCAAAATAGAGAAGCTAGAATAAATTACTGAAATTAATTTTGAGTACTAACTTGGTCATGTTACAAAAAAATGGGTCCTAAATTGACCATTCAATCTATCAATTATTATATATCACTTTAAACATTTTTACAGTACTTGGAACGAACACAGAAAAAAAAAAAATTTCTTTTAGGACGGCCAGTAGCCGTTCTATAAAATTCAGTGACCGTCCTAAAAGAATTTTTTTTTATTTATGACCAGATAGGGAAGTTGTAATGTATCTCTGTAAGTAGTAAACTATATATTTCAAATAATGAAGATTCTTCCACCCTCATATTCATGGAGGTTACAAAACCTTTATAGTCCACACTAAGGCCACGAACAGAGATACATTACAACTTCCCTATCTGGAACTCTTTCACCCACGGCTGCAAGATGATCAGCAATAGTTTTCACCTTATTAAAAAAACCTTGAATACTGGAATGATCCTTACGAACCTGCTGCAACTGTGTTCTTAACTCCATAACACGAGCACGTGACAAAGAATTGAAAGAATTCTCCAAATCACTCCACATTTGTGCAGCAGACACAGATACAGAATTATATACCTGACATTGCATTTCTTTTGAGATTGAATTATAAATCCAACTCTTCAACAGATTGTTTCTCTGGTTCCAGATCTCACAGGATTTATTTTCTTAACCCCATTCTCAGTGAGAAAACGAGAAGGAGCTTGAATATTTAGATCAAGAACATCATCAAATCCATACGCTATAGCTGAACTCATAAATTGCTCCCTCCAAATCAGATAGTTCATTCTATCAAGCTTGATTGACATAACTGCACAATTAGGTAGTGAAGAAATACTAATACCAGATGCTGCGAAAGCCATTGTTGAATGTTGTGTAGTTTCTTGAACGTGAGGATCACTGCTCATTTCACTTAGTGAAAACTTTTAGATTCAAGAAGAACTAACACACCTTGCTTTGATACCATACAGAAAAGCAATATCAAGAAGAAACTAACAGATCTCAGGAGTAGTAGAAAATGAATTGATATTATTCATTAACACTTGAATGGTCTTATATACAAGAAGTAGTTACAAACTAACTAACAAGAAGATGATAAGCTAGCACATGGACACACAACTAATTCACAACTGCCTAACAAACTATCTTATATCAAACGAGTGATACAGTTCAGTAGTATAGATTTTGTAAAATTTATATTAAATCAAAATCTATTAGTATGTAATTTTTGATTGATTTATATGTATCTTTAAATTGTACATCTCCTGTATCTTTTTCTCGTTTATCATCCTCTTTTTCCCTGCAAAGTATAATAATCCACAAAATAACAAAATGTAATTGCAGATTTTGGTTGCCCATTGCTGCATTCAATTGTATTATGTTTACTCCATTTTTATCACTCTTCACTTTCATAAGTATTAAAAAAGATACCATCAATCCAAATTAATGTTTGAATATGATTTGCAGAAATCGTATACATTGCACATGAGATAGATAAAAAGGCTTTATTTTTGGATCTAGATTGAGTGAAAACTTAAAGCAAATCATGGCTCAAAAACATCTTAAACAAATATTCATTTTTTTTTCTTTTTAGAAGTTATGATATCAGATCGATCAAATTGAAGAATTCGTAATACGAAATTAGTCAAAATGGAGAAGCTAGAATAAATTACTGAAATTAATTTTGAGTACTAACTTCGTCATGTTACAAAAAAATGGGTCCTAAATTGACCATTCAATCTATCAATTATTATATATCACTTTAAACATTTTTACAGAATTATTTTGGAACCTCAAAAAAAAAAAAAAAAAAATATAGGTCGGCCAACATATGTTAATAGATTTCGACCAAAAAAAATTATAGGTCAGCCAAAAATTATAGGTCGTCTAACATATTAATTACTTAAGTGAAATTGTTCAGACAAAGTGGCATACTAGTAAGGACTACAGTATAGACATATGAAAATTTTAATTTTGTACAAGTATAAATATATTGATTTTGTAAAATTTATATTAATTCAAAATAAATTGAATCATAGCCTTTTTTTTTTTTTTTTTTTTTTTTCTTTTAATTCTTTTTTATTTATCTTTTATTCTCTTTTCTTTTGCAATGATTAGTAGTAAATATAACTTGTTACAGTTAATTAATGTGAGGTTAGATGAGAAGAATTATTCGTATTAGAGTTATGTGATGAAAAATTTTCTCAAAAGTAAAAAGATGTGAGGTTATGTATCTGAAATTGTGAATAAATTAATGTACAGTAGAAAAGACTGATTATGCAACTCTGCTAGATACTTGGGAAGTAGATAATTCAAAAATTATTACTTGGATAAACAATTATGTTGAATACTCAATAGGTACCCAATTAACAAAATATGATACAGCGAAGGAACTTCAGAAAGCCTTATGTGATCTAAATTAAACAAGCACTTCGATCATGGTTTGAGAAGTTCTCTACTGTTATTGCCTCTCTTAAATTTTCTTCTAGTGATCATGATTATGCTCTCTTTGTTAAGTGTACCACTACAGGTCGTATTTGCTTTCTGTATATGTTGATGATATGATTATTACTCTTGATGATATTGATGGGATTGCAGTGCTTAAGTTTGAATTAGTCCGATAGTTTAAAATAAAAATTTTGGGTTTTCTACGTTATTGTTTGAGTATTGAAGTTGCCTTCTCTCCAAAAGATTATCTTCTCTCTCAATCTAAGTATACTGCTGACATGCTTGAGTGGGCTCGTCTTACTGATACTAAAATTGTTGATACCCCTTATGAGCACAATGTTCAGTATATATTCTCCTTCTGATGGCCCTCCTTTGTAAGATCCTACCTTATATCGAACTATTATTGGCAGCTTGGTCTACCTTACTATTACTCATCCGGACATTACTTATGCTATTCATATTGTTAGTTAGTATATTGCTTCTCCTACTACCATTCATTGGGCAGCCATTCTACATATTTTGTTGCATCTTCGAAGCAATACTTTCGAGAGTCTCTTACTTCCATCCACCTCTTCCTTAAAGCTGTGTGCATACCTGATGTTGATTTATGGTTGTGATCCCACAGATCGCAAGTTTGTCACTAGTTTATATATCTTTTTGGGTGATTCTCTTATTTCTTGGAAGAGTAAGAAGCAAAATGTTGTCTCTCAATCTTTTATTAAAGTAGAGTATTGTGCTATGACATCTACTACCAAAGAGATTGTTTGGTTACGTTGACTACTCCCAAATATGGGTGTTTTTCTCTCTCATCTCATTCCTATGTATTGTGACAAATAGAGTGCTATCTAGATTGCTCACAGCTCGATTTTTCATGAATGCACTAAGCATATCAAGATCGATTGTCATTTTACTCGTCACCACTTAAAGCAAGGCACCATTATCGTGCCTTTTGTTCCTTCTTTTTTACAGATTGCAGACTTTTTTATCAAGTCACATCCTATTTCAAACTTTAATTTTCTAGTTGGCCAACTCTAGATGTTTCTTGCAGCCGTATCTTGAGTTTGAGGGGGGATATTAGAGTAACTAATATTTTATTGTAAGATTATTTTAGTCATTTTCGTTATTTTATTTTATTTTGCCTTTAAAATGCTTAGCTTGTATCATTTACAAACATAACTTTTGTATTCTAATAAACCTTAGCCCTCTCTTTTCCTCTTTCTCTCTTCTCTTATTTCTCTCTTAAATGTTAGATTATAATAATTATCATGGTATCAAAGCAAGGTTGTTAATTTGCAGGCAATGTGAGAATTGAACCTAGGCCCACTCTGCGCGTAAGGGTGAGTATTGAATTTTCATTTATATTTGTGTCCCACATTGCCGATTTGCTTAGCTATTATAATGTTTGTTTGTAGTTGGGCACCCTCATCCTTTGAGCTAGCTTTTAGGAGTGAATCCTAACCCATTTAACAATAACCCCTATTATTTTAAAAGGGTCATATGTGTCACTCATAAGTCAATAATTGACAAATTAAATGATAAATGAACTACTTTTATGCAATAGATACTTACATTTTCAAACTACCTTTATCTAAGTATTTAACGCATCTTAATGACAAAAAAAAAAAAAAAGAATACACCCAAAATAACATATAAAATAAAAATTGAACTCAAATGATAAAACAGCATGACAGGGCTATTCACCCTAGTTTTATTAAAAACATCCATGTAAATTTTTTATATAAATTTTTTTTAAAAAAATAATAAAAATAACACCATTCAAATCATATATTTTTACTATTAAAAAAATAATTGTTACATCATTTTCTTGAAAGTTATTTAACGTAAATTGTAGTAATTTATACTCGTTCAATGAATGTCATCCAATTACACCATTCATTGTTATTGGAGTATTATTTTTATTATTATAAATTTTAGGCGTATTATTTTTAATAATTTTTCAAAATTTTATCAATATTTTGATCACTACTTTGTGTCATCCATCATCTTCTAATAACGCAACGCTACAAATCCACTCACCGACTCCCCAAGTCTCGTAGCGAAAATGTATTAAAGGGAAAGAAGAAGCAGAAATAATATGCAAATAAAGCTGAATCTGTCTAGAGCAATTAAGTACCATAAATTTTATAGAGTATTTAGAAAAATGGGTCTAAGTGGCAGGATTGAGAAAGAAGTGGAAATCAAGGCAAGTCTAGAGCAATACTACAGCATCTTTAGGAAACAGGCTCATCACATCCCCAACATTGTAACTAAAAAAGTACACCACGTTGAGCTCCATAAAGGTGACTATCAAACTCATGGCTCTATCAAGATGTGGAAAATTTCAATTGGTAAGGACTACAGACAATTTATTTTTTTTAAATATTAATTTTTCTCTTGCTACATATCATATCTTAATTTTAAAAACATGCTTTTTTGCCCGAGCTTCATTAATACGATGGTAAACCAACATTTTCTACTTAACAAAAAATAATAATAACAATAATAATGGGAGTATTTATAGAAAATTTTGAGCTTTCAACTAACTGACCCTACTAGATATGTGGTGAGCCAATAGCTAGCCCTCCATGATCACATCAACGAGGATAAAATTCATCATGGTGAGGGTAATAGACGCCAGCCTTATTGACCTCCAAGCGGCTACCTCCTTGGCAACTGCTAACTTAGTGAGCACCGAGCACATGAATAGCACATCAAAAACATGCCTTTTTAATTTCAAAAATTACTCAAGTATTTTTTCGCAAATACTCTTAAGCAGTGAAAACAAATGCACATAAAAACACAACTTAGCTTGCAAACTATTTGCTCTTAACTACCTCGTGGTGTGTGTATCATGCAAATAAAGAAAGTATAATGATCTATGTGATTGTGTGAAATACTAAACCGTTAGTAATTAACTTTACATAAAGAAAGACAAACACTAAATAAAATAAACAAAATCTATGTTTTACATACGAAAATGCCAACAAAGACAAAAAAGACTTACAAGACTTACACTTTTATCTCAACTTAATATGTGTTTTATTAACTTCAATAGCAGAATGTGATAAGATGAAATAGATGGACTCGGTTTGTCACCCAATTATCTTCCGATTCTTTAAGTTATGAATATAATATCAGTTTTTTTTTTGGTTGCAAAAATGGTTATAATAAGGTGCCAAAGGGACACTTGGGCTAAAAACCATTTTTTTAAGATTAGCAGCTGATTTCTCAATCCAAACGGGGAGGAAGATTTTGAGTTTTGAACCTTTGACCTCCTGTTTGGATGGACACATTTGCCAACAATGTACAACTCATTTTTTCCAACTGGGTTGCAAACAAGCCAGTGAATACATTCTCAATTTAAGATGAAAGTGCTCAATTTTTTATTTCTTACAACTATTATAAATAAAGGTGGTGAAGTGATGACTTTAAAGGCAAGGACAAAGTTTGATGATGAAAATAAGAAAATGTCTTTTGTTGGTTTGGGAGGAGATGCTATGAAAAACTACAAGGTTCTTAACCCAGCATATCAGGCTATTCCAAACGATGATAGTGAGGGAAGCTTGGTAAAGTTGAGTGTTGAATATGAGAAACTTAACGAGGCCGTCCCTATTCCAAATATGTACCTAGATGCGATGGCTGCTGTCACTAAGGATATGGATGAGCACCTTATCAAAGTCTAAGATTCAAAGTCCTAGATGAACTTCAAAATATATATAGATATATCTCAGTGAATGTTTGCTCAAGGTGTACTATTAATGCTTTGCTCTATTTTCTGATCAGGATCTAGTTCGTTGTTGTGTGACATATGTACGTGTGATGTTAAATTAATATTGTTATGAATTTAAGGAAATAATTGATTGAAAGTAGTATTAAAATCAAAGAATTGCACAACGCATGTGAGTTAATTATGTTGTAGTGTACTCTTTGTGTACATCATAATGGCAAAAGTTATGAAGCACATTTTAAATTATGCTCAACCGTTTATTGTGAATCTTTATTTCTAATGAGGGAGGTTCTTCATTTTTTATTATTGAGGGTGTGTTTGAGTTTTGGATTTTGCTAAGGAAGAAAATGATAGGAATTAAAAAATAAGAGAAAGAATTATGAAGGAAAGAAAACAAATATTTTTGTGTGTGTTTTGGTTTGGTTAAGAAAAAGTAAGGATTAAAATATCAATATTTACATATGAGAGGTCCATACATTGGAATGTTAGAACAATTGCACATAGGTTAGTTGAACTTTCGACCTAAATAGGAAACCGAGACCTAGAAGAGGGGTGGATACACCAACCCATGGAATCTTTTTGTGAGATCTATATCAACTTGGCCAAGCAACCCTCATGACGTGAAAAAAACAACACAGTGAAAAATAACATACTTAAATCAACCTACCAAGTAAACAACGTGTAGATAAGAAAGGGTAATTTTCAATAAACACAGTAATGATGATGTGCCTCAATGGTTCCTATCCAAGCTAGCAACACACAATAAAAAAAAATATGTATACAACATATGAATCAGACAAAGTTTTCATAAAAATAATAAGATGCACGTCTAAAATATGCAATTATTCTATGATTATTTGGGATTAAAATAAAAATTTAGGACCTAGTTATGCTCATTTTATTTAATTATCGCTCAATTATTGTTTTTAGAGTTACCAAGTATGTTTTAATGGATTTAAGGAATTTCGAGCTTAAACAACAAATAATCACATCACGTGACACAATATGTGTGGTGTAAGGCAAGAAAATTGGTACACAAGCACTCACACCCCGTTCCAAGCTTATTGGTGTTGCGACCTAACCCTATTGGATCAAATTGTGCAAACTTGGAAGATTAGCTCAAGCTGCGGTGATGGAAACGTGGGATCACAGAACACGTTTAATTATTTGACAAAAAAATAATAATATTCTATTAAAAAAATCATTAAATAATACAATTTGTTATTAATTGACCCTGAGCATTTAAGCCCAATATGGGTGTACCTGCTCTAATACCTAAACATTATCATTGTAGTATAGTGGTAAATATTCTCGCCTATCAGACGGGTGACTCTAGCTTGATCTATGGAAACTATGCCACTTGTAAGATCGAGGTGCTTCCCAGGGGTGACTCTTCCTTGAATTTCTCCAGGCCAAGCCTACTTAACTATGGAGTTCTAAAGAAATGGTAGTTCATACTTTCTAAATACCAATTGGTGATTAAAAGGTAAACATTAAACCATTTAAATTCTTCCATCCAAAGTTCCCAGGTGCTTGTTGCCCTTTAATATGGCCCAAAATATCTCGCTCAATGATAGCTTTGGGACTTGAACCTTGTCATGCAATCTCATTTTGACTATCTAGCCATCTTGTCCTTTCGCAAGTTGACGCTAGCCCATTTGATAGTTGACATGGTGCTAACCCACTATATGACTCAACCCACCTAGCCTCCACCACATACTACTAGTTAATACGATGTTAGCCCACTATATGACTTGGTTACCATAACCTTTGCAATGCATTGTTGGTTGATACGGTGCTAACCCACCTACCGAACATCTGATCATGCTTTAATACCAACTAAAAGAGTCTAAGACTTGGTACCCAACTATGGCAAGAAGATATTCACTCCTTAGGACTCACCCTACTTTCACAAATAACAAAAATATAAAACACATCAAAACATATAATAGATGATCAAATAAATGGAAAGGAAGATAAAAAGCAATAGAAAATTGGAAAGCAGATTAACAGGTAAGGCTTCCAATCAATATCAAACTCTCATATGTTAAAACATACTAGAATACAATCCTGTTTGTGCTAACATAACATGCAAGCATACTAATGATGTGTTAAATTTAGTACACGCAAGTGTACGAATCACTCGTAGAAAAGTGACAAGAAACTTCCAAGGTCGGTCTCTCAAGGAATTGCAGTGGTTCTAAATAACCTTCTTCCTAATCTAAATAGAGTTCTAACAAAAATAAAAGACTAATTAAATAGAGTCTAGTAAAACTAAAACTCTAAGTAACTAGAATTCTAAAGCAACTAAAATACTAATTAAATAGAGTTCTAGTAAAACTAAAACCCTAAATAACTAGAATCCTAAATATAATAAAACTGTAAACAAGTTGGAATTGTGACGAGATCAATGGTACGAACAATTAACGAAAACAATATTGCAAGCTCACAATCAATTCAAATAGATTTGAAGATCAATGGAGGATGTATGGACGTTTACCTTGGTTGACCATGCTTGCATCAAAAAGGTATGGTGAAATAACATGAACGTTCTAAATAAACAATATTACCGGCTTTCCTTTTAATTACGAGACTGCCTTCGGTCGGGGTAAATCTCTTTGTTGATTAACTAATTAACTGCCTTCGGTCGGGGTAAATCAAATAGCAATCAAATTATGCGTAAGGAAATAAATGCCAATCAAACTAATGCTATGACTAAGTTACTAATTTGAAGCTTTGATTAAGTGTTCCAGAATTAAGTTAAGGTGACGTTCCTATAACTAAATTCTCCGATTTTTCAACCTAAAATATCTAAACATGCTCTTAATCAAAAGGTAATTCATTTATATTAAATCAATAAAATATACACCATACACAATCCTAGCAAACATGGCAACACAAACTAAACATCCATAATGAAATTAGCCGCTCATGTTCATATTAATATTCATAGACAAATAAAATATGATCATACACTTCAACGAAAGAAGAAGAAAATAGAATCTATAACAACAAGGAAAACCTAGATCTAAATACCGCTTATGGATGGGATAGCGTTCTTCTCCAAAAGCTTTATCTTCGATCGTCGACGGCTTCCTTGAATCCTTAGAATGATTTCTCTTGCTTCGTTTGAGTGTGGCAAAGCTCCCAAAATTGAATGAATCTCTTGTTTGGTTGCAAAATTGTAAAGTGTAAAGTTGTATCAAAGTTGTTTGAGTTCTATGTAAGGGGGGCTCTAAGGGGGTATTTATAGATGTAAGGGTTTACACAAATCCTGATTGCCATAGGAATAGGCGCGCCGCGGCATGCATTTTCCCTGCCGCGGCGCAACACAAATTCTGAAAATAATGTAAAAACCCGAGAGCTCCCCGCTGCGGCGCACAATAATCATGCCGCGGCGCGCAATGTTTTCATGATTTCCCAAGATGCAACCCAAGAGCCTCTCGCCGCGGCATATGGTTTCTTCGCCATGCCACAGCACGCCTTGTATGTAATGGTATGTAAATGCCTTTACATACGTTGTTGAGACCCTCGCCGCGGCACATGGTTTCTTTGCCGCGGCGCGCATTGCTTTCCTTCTCTTCATGCTTACCCCCTTACATATGTGATGGCTCGTTATGTAAGGCTTACATATTTGACTTGTCTTGCCCGTAACTCGTGATCCGAGTGCCGTAAGTGTTCCGTCTTTGCGTGTTTTCATCATTTGACTCATTTGACGCTAAAAACACCTGAAATGCACTAAAACATACTCGTGACTCCGAATGGATAGATTTATGAAATTAATCGAATAAACAATCACAACGAATCTATATATTAAATAATTAAGCACAATTAATCACGAAATATTAGTGCTTTTTGAGCACTCATCAACTAACACAACAATATATAATGTGGTAAACCCACTTAGGCTCCATCCCTAAGTAATAACATCCACTAGTTTCCTAAAGAAACCACTCTGTAGCAAACAATTCACTAAAAATAAAATTAGTATACAACTTGATAAAACTATAAACGCAAATACATCTACCAGTCAGGACACCTTTCTAACTGCTTCTATGCTACCCTTACTTGTTGTCTCCACAATAACATTGATTCACACAGAAACTAACTCTCCTTCGAGCCCACTACCACATAGTGTGGTATAATCACTGACGGTCAGTAAAAGTGAATCCTAAGGTAATGGCAATCCCAACTCATGTACCTAATATGCAATCTAAGTCCTGGTTGTAAATTTCAATTTCAATTTCCTCATCCCAAAATAGTTTTTGCAAAACTCAACACAAATCACCAATATTGAAACACACTCGAAGTATTAATGATCCATAATTATAAAATGTTTTTCTCACTGAATATATGAGATTTAAAAATGCTAGAGTTTTCCCACGTTTTATAATTAATTTAAAAAATCAAATAAGGGATATTTATAGAAAACCTTTGAGCTATCGAGTACCTCACCAACCACTTCGACGAGGCTAAAAGGGGTCCTTGATGATAGACGTTGTAAATTGTTGCCAACTTCCACCTTGTCACCTTGATGACAACCTTAGTAAGCACCTTCACAAGTATCTCGGTCTTAAAATTTTCATTTTTGAAAGAAAAAAAAACTTTCACGATTAATTTTTCACAAATACCCATAATTATTGAAAAACTCATGCAATGAAACATGCAAATTACATACTTCTAACCAACCCTGGAGTATGTATCATGCAAACATGTGAAGTGTTAAGTTCTATTTGAGTGTGTGCAATATTGAACAGACAGTAATTGATCTTAAATAGAGAAAGTCAAAACACCACGTAAAATAAATAAACTCTGTATTTTATACATAAGAATGTCAATAAAGACAGAAAGGACTTACAAGAAGCACTACCTAGAATATTGTATCAAACTATATATCTTATGCTAATCGAGATATATTGTATCTTAATTTTTTTAGGCATCACCTAGATGAAGTATTGAAAGTCTAGTATTTAATATTAAAGATCCATTAGCCCTTTAAAAGGCTTTAAAAGAGCGATATGATCACTAAAATATGATCATACTCCTCAAATCTTGTTATGAGTGGATGCACATGCATCTACAAGATTGTAAAAGTGTTAAAGAATATAATTATGTGTTATTCAGAAGTAGCTCCTAATTACAATTTTGTGGAAAAATAATTACTAAAAATGATATGTTAGAGAAAACATTCTTCACTTCTCATGCTCCAATGTGCTCTTTTAATAGTGGAACTGAGAGAGAAGGTTTAAAATATATTTAGAGTTAATCTTGTGCCTTCTCATAGCTTAACAAAATAATGAGTTGTTAATGAAAAATCATCAAGCACGCCCAACAAACTTTGCACCATTATTTGAGGTAAATGTTGTTGCAACTAATAGCCACAATCATAGGCAAAGATATGGAAATGGTCGTGGTAGTACTCATGGCCGTGGAGTAAATCATAGGCATGTTGGACATCACCCAAACTTCAAGAATTCCTTTACACACCAGAAAATAGAATAAATATGAAAGCAAGTAAAAAAAAAAAAAAAGACACCCCATAGGGTAATGGACAATTAATTCATTGTAGTGCGAAAGAACATTGGGTTAACAATTGTCATACACTTGGTCATCTTGTGAATCTCTATCAAGCTTCAATTGATTTTAATCAAAACGAACTTTGCTGCTTTTAATGATAAACCAAATATTTCCCCCACCATGGAAAATATTATCCAACTACCTTTAATCCATTGGACATTTCACCTTGAAGATCTAGAAAATGCTATCGAAGTTTAATTAATTTATTTTAGATGTTAACTAAATTTTCTTTCTAATAATTGTCATGACTAAATATCCTATCAGTATTTAATATCAATAAAGTTTTATGTTACATTTATTTTTATATTATTAAATTTCTATTTACAAATAGATCTTCAAAAATAAAAAGAATAATATCTTATTAAGTTCATTTATTTTTACATGTGAAAAGAAGATGGACCGGAGAATGATAATATATGCTTGGTGAATAGTGCAACAAGGCATACAACTCTTCAAGATGCAAAATATTTTTCCTTTTTGAAATTTACAAAAGCTAATGTGAGCATAATCTCAACCACAACAAATTTAAAAGAAGGCTCCAAAATAGCTAATATTGTCCTTTATGGTGGATAAAATTGGAAATAAATTGTGCCATATATTCCTCCAAATTCAAAAGAAATTTGTTGAGTTTTAAAGATATCTGCAATAATGGATATCATATTGAAACAATCAATGAAAATAATATAAAACACCTTTGCAATATGATGAGTGCTTAAAAAGCACTAATATGCCTTAATTTATTGCGCTTAATTGTGACAAATAGATTTAAATAAAATACTTTTATTTAATCAATGGTTTAAATCTATCAATTCAAAATTATGGGTATGTTTTGATGTATTTCAGGTATTTTTAACTTCAAAATAGTTAAATAATGCAAATATATGAAGACAAGGACACTTAAAACACTCATATAACAACCTAAGAGCAAAAAGTACTAAGGCATGTAAGCCTTACATCATATACCAACCAATATGTAAGATGTATGAATGAGGACATGTAAAACAATGCATGTCGTAGTGGATAAAAATGTGTGGCATTGCACCCAACCCTCAATTTTTTTACTGGACGTGTAAATCAGATTGTGCTGCGGTAGGAGAAATTGTGTGTAGCAATGAACTGATCTCGAGTTTTACTATGGGGTATAGTTTTAGACTTATGTAGTGGTGGATAAAATTGTGTGCCACGACGTGTGTACAATTTTTAAGAGTTTGAGTTTTATGTAACCTTTACATCTATAAAAAAATTCATATATTTCCAACATTACATACACGAAAATATATGACTTTATATGAAATTTTTAGAATTTTTTGGAGCTTTCCACATCCAATGAGGAAAGAAAGCCAATCTCAAGCACTCAAGACATAATAGAGGATAGAGCAACAAGCTTTAGGTGAAGAAAATATCATCTAATCCAATATGTGGGTAATTAGATCTCCTAGGTTCTTGTTGTAATTAGATTGTCTATGAATATTAATCTAAACATGAGTGATTGAACTATGAATATTTAGCTTTTGTTGCCATGTTTGTGTAGATTTATTTTGGTAAATGTTTTATTTGCAAGATTAAATAAAGATTACTTTTTGATTATGAGATTTAGTTGTGAATGTCATGGGCCAATTTTATGTTCATAAATAGTTGAAAAATTGGGAATTAGGTTTTAGGAATGCCATCTTAATCTAATTTGGAAAAAAACTTAATCAAAGATTCAAATTGGTGACCTAATCATGGCATTGGTTTGATTGACATATTTTTTCTTGTGCATAATTTGATTGTTAGTTGATATACCCAATCCATAGGATAATGATTAGTTCATCCTCAAAGAAAATGACCAATCCCTAGGAATTTTTGTAAATAAAAGGGAAGTTGGTAATCTTGATTTATATGTCGTTCACATTAATTCTCTATAATATTTTGAGGTAAACATGATCTAAATGTTAATAAATCCTCCATTGGTATTTTACAACCTGTTAAAGTTAGTTTAAGGTTGAAACATAATTTTGTGACTCGTTCTTTTCCATCATTGTTTTTGTTTTCATCGTGATTTAATTTACAGTTTTTAGGATTTTTAAGAAGTTGAAAAAGTTATTTAGAACCACTATAATTCCTTGATATATGAACCTCTGAGGTTTTCTTATCACTTGCTATAAGTAATTTGTATGCTTACTAGTACTATAATTTGTACATCAAATTTTTGGTGCCGTTGCCAGGGAGTTGGTATTTTAAATAATATTTTCTAACTTTTTATAGATTCTAAATTTGGTTTAGTAATTATTTAAATTCATTACTTTATTTACTTATAGATTCTAAATTAGGTTTAGTATTTATTTAATTTCATTACTTTATTTACTTTTATTGCATTTTATTTTTTTATAAAAAAAATTAGTTTTAAATTCTCATTCTAAAACTATTTGCTATAAAATTTTATGCTAGCTTGATCTTTATTTTCTTTTTTGTTGGTGCATGCAAAGTAGGAGATCTTTGAACAAGGAACTCACTCCCTTCATTGATAAAATCTACAAGGTCAAACATTTGCCAAGAAAAGTAGATACTAACATTCATGGGGAAGTAGAACAACCTCAACTATAAGTAATAATGGGTGACAACATATTAGGTAGATAGTGATGAAAGAGTATGCAAGGCCAATAATTGGGACTGCCATATCATACATTCAACTTTCAGAATGAGCAAGGAATTATGAATTGAAAAATATTTATTATTCCATGCTATTTTCTTTTTACGGTATTCCTAATGAGGATCCTTGAACTTTTTTCGTGATTTTTATGCTACTGTACAACCATTTCCACTACAGGAACTTACTGAACATCAAGTTAAGGTGTTTTCCTTACACCCTTAAAGATAGAGCTAAGTCTAGCTCATGACATTGGAATCTAACTCTCTAACCACTTGGGAAGCAGTCTATAATAAATTCATGGGTAAGTGCTATTCCCAACAGAAGACTGCTGACCTAAGGACCAAAATAGCAATATTCTCACAAATGGATGGAGAGCTCTTTCATGAAGCTTATGATAGGTTCAACCTACTTTTGATAAAGTATCATCACTTCCCAATTCTACTGCATAATCAATTTTTCTATGATGGATTGACACAACAGTGTTGGTATACAATTGACAATGTTACAGGTGGAGCTATGGGTGAGAAAACATCAAATGAAACATATTAGCTTTATGAGATATTGGGAACTGATTCCCAACAAAAGAGTGCTAGAGGAAGGAGAGTTAAAGTTACTAAAATTGGCTCCAATAATGAGATGACAATACAAATTGCAAAGTTGATAAAACAAATGCAACTTCTCACTACCAAGAATATGCATGAAATGCCAAATCAAAACATATGCAGAATGTGTGGTACATAAGGGCATGAGGCTAATGTTTGTTTTTTTTACAGGTGATTCTTATGTAGGTAATAGTGAAGAGGTTAATTTAATGCAAGGGTACCAACCTGTGACTAGGAATGACCTTGATTCTAAAACCTATAGCCTTGGATTGAGAAATCGCCCCAATTTTGCTTTGAAGCAAAACAATCAACCTATTGCCCAAAACCAAATGCAAGGTGAAAACATGAACCGTAAATTTTCACAAAATTGACCCAATAGACTAACCTTAGAGGATAACTTTAATGCTTTCATTCAAGTGAGTGGGGACAATCAAGTAAAAAATGATCAAAGGTTGGCATCTTTGGAAGCTTTGATGAAAAGTGTGGAAACATAGGAGGGACAGCTAGCTGAACTTATGGAAAGACAAGGAAAAGAAAAACTGCCTAGTCAACCTGAACAAACAAAAGTTGTCATGGTCTTTCAAAGTGGTAAGGTAGTTGCTAAGAATTTACTTGATATTTCCATTGACTCACTGTTTAGTGCAGGTAACATGAAAGGTGAACATACAATGTCCAAAGGAGGTGATGAGTCAAATGTCAAATATGATGAACCTCACAAGAAAGAAATTGTAGAGTCATCTACTACTCCTTAATTGCACAAGTCATTGGGGCCATACCAACCATGCACTGATACCATTCCTACTTTGCCTAAAGGATAGTAAGCAAGATAAGCCATTTTTTGATCTCTTTAAATGTCATTTTTTATAAGGCCGTCATTTTTTACATGACTGTCATTTCTTATGAGGGCCTTGTTCTGTTGCTAACGTTTTTGAATCTCGATTATGTCCCGAATCTTGGTTCCAATTTTTTATGGAACCTATTTGAGTCCAAAGAATGTCACATTCTAATTCCAAGGATTCTCTAATCTTCCCAAGCCCTTGGGTAGATGTTTGCCCATGTCACTTTCAAAAATTCAAAAATTATGTATCTTCTATGTCTGTCGTCTGACTGGGTCTAATCATAGTGATATATGGTGATTGGTGTTGTCTAGTGAATGACTAAAGATTTTAAAGTCATCTGATTTGTCCTCTTAGCCCTCTTGTTTGGCAGGCTTCTTGAGTTCATTAAATAACAGTCGATGTTTAGAGTCTAGATCTAGTGGGAGTGGGCTTCGTCCTTTCCTGGGGAAGCAAATGCAAGCCCCCAATTTTGGTTGCCCTGAGTATCCTTCCATGTGCCTGGTCCCTAAAGTGAATTCCCAACTTTACAAGATGAGTAACTGCCCAAATATGGACTAATTCCTAGATCTTGAGAGTCGTCGCAGGTGCCAACTGTCATATCATTTCCTCACTAAACTCTTCCCATTAAGGCATTAATGGGTTATTGCCTGGTTCCTGGATCAAGGGTGTTCCATATGCCTAAGGGGGTGTGAACCAGCATTGGCCTTATGCAACACGAGTTTCATTAGGACAATGACTTGATGGTAGGGTGCCTTGTTATTAGATAAGACTTGACCAGTACTTGGACCTAGGTTGTTTCCAAGTGTGGCGTAAGGCTATGTAGGGCCTCAAGTCTCCATCCTAGGGAAATTCTCCAGCATTGGTTTCAATAAAAGTTGTGGTACCTTCCAGCTTGGTTCGTGGTTTGTCACTACATGCCAAGTGGGATTTTTGTTTTCCAGGTGCACCGGGGCCAAAATTGACACACATTGCGATACAGCTCTCCTTGTTTTCAACACATAACAAGACCTCTTAGAGCCGTGGCACGAGCTTTCCACCACTGCGACAGAAGTATTTTCTTCCATTTTTTGTCTATTTTCTCTTTGTTTGATATCGTTCCACCTACATTGACATATTAAACACAAATTAAGCATTTATGATATTTAACATGAAACAAGACAAATAGTTAGCCTAAAAATTAACAAATAACTTTACTTTTCATAGAGTTATCACACACAAACTAAATAACATAAGATTTAACATCTAAAGATGGTAATAGAAAAATCATAACTTTAAGTTATATTAATTTCAGGCATACTCAATGAATTAAAGGATTCTCAAAGATTAACCAATACTCTCAACCTAAATATTCATATGGTTTTCAATCTATAATGCATTCATTTAAGTGTATAACCAATTTTTCGTTGACATGCTCCATGTGCATGTGTGTTATGCCAAACTAGTTTACATTATATGCTATCAAAACAAACTTATTTGAACCAAGTAAATTGAAGAATAGTCTAGAATAGTGTCAATCATCATAAGTCTATATTTAGTCTCTCTCTCTCCACTAATGTAGATCCAAACTTAGATTGAAATTAATAGATCTTTCAAAGCTTGTAATTATAGGCTAAGGTATAGGTAGGTGAGATAGAAAATATTTAGATACAAATACACCCTTAGATAGCGAAATATATACAATAAACTAATGAAACTTAGGCCCTTTTTTACATTTCATTGTTTCCAAACTTTATTTACTTATATATATTTGTATTTTGCGAGAACTATACTCCAAATTTAATCCTAGTTTTTTATAGATATATATATGCCCAAGAAGGTAAACCACACATTTTTAAAACATATAAGCTCAATAAAAGATAACACAATACACGTTCAACTAAGGATATCATGGGTTAGTGGGATTTTTTTTTTTTCATTTGAGCTAGACTAATCACATAGGTAAAGTGAGATGAAAAGCAACATAAAAGCTCAAAATGGGGTAACTAAGGATATAAATAATGATTGTGGTTTGAAAAACTCAAATTGTTCAAAGTTCCTAAATCATTTCTCAACCCAAGTAACACATATGATTTCGCCTCAAGAGACACTAAAATGGATTCTAAAGTTTGTTATAGACACAAAAATCATCAATGCATGAAATCCACACAAACTTCTTAAAATAAGCATACAAATTCACAAAGTTATGGCATGTGTATATAGAATAGAACATTTCCAATCTAAAAATTTAGCCATACATACCTCAATGAATACACATATTCATAACTACCACATTTCAATCCAAGTCTAATACATGCCAACCACAAATCATCATTAGGTTCCTATTAAATTCATTTTGCATACAATTCACAACACGAAAATAGTCATAAATAGTCCCTTTTACCACATTACTATAATCTAACCAAAGAAACGAAAGCTTTTCACCCCCAAACTTAACATGCATATTGCCCCCAATATGCAACAAAAAAAAAAAAAAAAAACAAAACAATGGATGAAAAAACTCCCACAAAACTTTCAGCTATAGAATATTTAATTTGTGTCATCTCCAAGCTCCAATGCTTCTCATTATTAACCTACAAAACTTAAAAAAATCTATTTATTAATACTTTAAAAAACTTGGGCTTCCTTCTAAGAAGTGTCATACTTTAGGTTATTGACTAGACTTTATTTGAACATTTCAAGGTGAATGATATAAAAAAATTAATATGAATAACCACTTAATGGCTTTCATGTTGGTTGGGTCAAGGTCATTAATGTTACTCTTAGGGTCTCATTGCCTTTTTCTCTTCTTGGAGGCACCTAGACCCTTCTTGAGAAAATGAAAGTCTCTAACACAAAAATCTTGCTTGAAAACCACATCATATGGGTCGGTTGGAACTTCTATTGCGAGCTTGTACTCTTCAAGCTCATCCCCAAAGTCTAACTCATAGCTCGTATCGGCATCAACGGAAAGGTCCATGGTTCTTATGACCTTGAAGGTCACTAATCCACCTAAACTCCTCATGGTGAGCTCATCTTTTCTATGTTGAAGTTAAGTACCCTGGTGGCTTTGAGTTGTATCTCATTTTTCTTAGGAGTCTCATTTTTTTTCTCTTGAGCTACTTAATGATTCTCTATGTCATCTATAGGATTTTCTTCTACTTCATCACCGAATTCTTGATTCCCACACACATCTTCTTCATTCTTCCTAACAAAGATCTCATAATCATGCTCGACTGCATAGTTCTTGATCAACTCCTTCATTGGAGACTTCTTTTCTTATGGGGGTAGTGGTGGTTGCATACATATGCTCATGGAATACGATGACAAAGTAGAATAATCATCCTCTTGATTATAGCTCCAAGAGTAACTAGGTTGACTCCTCTATTCCGAATATTGGTGGTAGGAGTGTGATGGCTCCAGATCGGTGTAAAAGTTATGATAGGTGTATCCCCCTCCACTCAATCCGTAAGTATACAACTGATTTTGTACGACTCTTATATATATGAAAGACCTCAACAACAAAAGATGGTAATGTTTTGTATCATGAAATCCCTCAAGATACTATTCCATTCAATACAAGCTATGAGGTTGGTAGCTTCCTTAGATGTCATCCATGCATTCTTGAGATTTTCAAATTCAAATAGGTCCATCACCTAACAAGCAAAACCCAAGAAAAATATAAATTACGAAAAAATAAAATAAATTTTAGAAACACCTAACTAACAAAAATAAATAAAGAAAAATCAACTAAAAAGCTAATAAAAATATAAAATAACTATAAAAAAAAAAATCAAATAAGACAATAAAAATAAATCTAACTAAATAAAATAACAAAAATAAATAACAAAAAATTTGAATTTTTTAAAAATTTTTAATTTGATAAAAAAATGTTCAAATTATAGGAGAAAGTCATGTATTGATATTAATCTTAATACACTATCAAATTCCCCAACAATGGTGCAAAAAATTTGACACGAAGTTCGCAAGTGCATGAGTCGTGTATAAGTGACAAGTATTTTTAAAAATGGGTTGTCGTACCCAAGATGAATTTATTAAAGCGTGTACTAAGACTAAGTACTAAAATATGTACTTTACCTTTTTATTTGAACTATCAAAATTTTGAGTAACAAATTAAAATAAATAAACTAAACTGATTAAAGAAATAAAAATACATTTACAACACAATTTAGAGAAATCTAGAAATTTAACTTTTTTCATCTTACTCTCATGATTTTCTATGTCCCTCTAATGCTAAAGTAAAATGAATGGATAATTAATAAAGCTCTTTTCAAGAAATCATCACCCAAATGTCTATGGTCATGATAATCGTAATCTATATAAACCTAGCCCACATGTCTATGGCTATCTAAGCATACATGTGTCATTCAGCACCTAGAATTTAGAATTGATTACACACGTAATAATGAGAATTTATTATCTCATTACACATATACCAATTTAATGCATGTTCACAATTTCATAACAATCTTTCAATTGAGAACAAAATTAACAAAACACTTAAATAAATGATCAATTTATAAAGGAGCATTAAGTACTTTATATTAAATAATTCAAACACTTAATTAATATTAAATATATATTAGAGAGTCATGTGCGCGCCGCGACACAAGCCACTTGAAACATTTGTAACATTCAAGTGCCACAGCTTGAATGAATCACCGCTGCAGCATAGGTCTTCCTAGTCATTTTTAAACATTGTTGCGCTGTGGTCCGAAATTACTCTCGTTGCGGCACAAAGGGCTTTGGTTAATTTTTGTTTTCCAAGCGCTCCGCAACCAAAATTTACACACGTAGCGGCATAGCTTTCCATATTTTTAACCACATCACAAGACCTTTGGGTGCCGCAGCACAAGTAATTTCTTCCATTTTTGGTCTGTTTTTACTCTGTTTGCTATTGTTTCACCTATATTGACATACTTAAACACAAATTAAGCATTTTCATGATATTTAGCATAAAAAAAAGACAAATAGTTAGCCTAAAAATAAACACTACTTTCGTAGAGTTATCATTAGACTAAACGACACTAGCTCTACAATCTAGGAAACTCATTTGGCCCATTTCCCTATTTATGGCCTTACACTTGAGTCTCTTGTAGATCATATGTAAATTCTTATTAATTCCTTATTTTTAGACAAGATAAATAACCAAATCAGTTAAGGCTATCTGAGTTAGTTAATACTCTAAATTACAAAGTTTTCAACTCTTTTTATTCCTGAAAAATATCTCAAACAAAAATTCAATTCAATTTAATTTACATTCAATTATTACTTAAATATAATAGAATAGCGTATATGATATATGCATGTTTATATTTTTTTATATTCTTATATGTAATGAACTAATTTTTTAATTCAAAAAAAGAAAAAATACTCAAAATATTTAACTTAAACAAAAAATTTTGATAAAATTTAAACAAAATTTTTATTGTCTAATATCCACCGTTATAATCGTACTCATCATAATTTCATAAATTCATTATGATGGAGTTAACAAATGTCAAAGTTATACATTAGACCTTAAAAAAAAATTGATCAAAAGATATTTTCTATTGGACGAAAAAATAATTATTTAAATTATATGGAGTATTTTTTTTAATCAAAAATTACTTTATTACATAAATAAAAAAAAGCATTAATAATAGAAATGCACGTATGATATGTATTATTTAGTTATAAAAATGAATAATTAAATAAAAATTTAAACAAAGGGAGTTTGCGCGACACTTCCCCTTTTCCCTGTTGTCTATTCTACTTCTTATACCCTATTTTAACTGCCATGAACCTTTCTCTGTCTCTATCTGATACAAACACTGAGAAGAATACAACACCGTAACAAGTAAAACATTGTAATTTTTTTATGCACATGTTTAATTATATGAATTAATTTTTTTTATATATAAAATTTTATTTTGAACTCTCTCAAGAAAAAAAAATTATGTTTATTTTCCTTATAACATAAATAAACATATGTTTTTTAGTATTAAAAGAAAATTATCATATGTTTTTTATATTAAGAAGGTTAAAAATAAAATTAGTTGAATAACTGAATCATTTATGCAACAGAAGGTAAGAAAAATCAAATATAATAACCTTTGCTTAACATATGCAAAAATATCTTTTATAAATTTAGGATTATTTTTTTCCAATTTAAGTGTTTAGTTTTTAATATTTAGGATATCTTTTATAAATTTAGGATTATTTTATTTCAATTTAAGTGTTTGGTTGTTAATATTTGGGATTTAATTTTTATAAGAGCTTAGATCTCATTAATAGGATTATGTTTCCATTCTAATATAAATATATATATATTTTTTTCATATTTCAATCTTTATTTCTTTTATAGGACATTTCCATCCTTTCCAGCTCACCATGACACTCCACTATGCATAAGTAATGCTTATTTAAGGATTTGTATATGGCATTGAGAATGTCGAACTAACTACAGAATTACAATCTTTATATTTACCAACTTCGCAATAACCATTATCAACCACCTTCTAGTACAATTGCCAAAACCTTAACATTTCTGTACAGAATTTCCCAGTTCGAATCCTCCATCCAAAATTCAAATTAACCATCCATCAATTGGAAACAGCTATGAACTCGGCAGTAAAGAGTGAAAATCAATATCTATTTACACAATTGGCCGATTGCTTAATAGAGAAATAGCACTTGCTCCTACTCCCTAGTGGACAGTAACTTAGTGACGTAGGCTCAAACCATGTTCCCGTATATGTTTGTCTGTAACCGTTCATTAGAAGGATAACAAAAAAAAAATATTTCATTGTACGTTCAATTATATATAAAGGGTTCAGAATCAAAGTCAAAAAGATTCCAAAGTATTGCAGTCAGTACCATTTATCAAAGGTTTTGTTCAGGCATATAAATATCGACACCTCATTTGTAATAAGCACAAATTTGTTATAGTCTTATAGATAGCATTTTCCTTGTAAAAACATCCCTTGGTGTAGATGGAAAAAGAGTCACTTAGAATTACGTCTAAGGTTGTCTTCGACACGGGTAAATGCATCTGTGAGGACATCAATTGTCCAGTCCTTCACATCTTCCTGAAGAACATAAAGTTTCAGCATTAGTGTCATAGCATCCAAATCATTTTCTATTTCTTGAAAATATGGTGAAGGACTTTTACTTTATACTTGCTGAGCCCTATAATAAAAAAACTGATATAGAAACAACTCAACAATTCTCTCTTTAAGACTGAGGACACTATCCATAGGGTAATGATATATGGTGAGATGCATGTAATACAATCTTACGAAGCACTCTGGTTGCGGTAAAATGCCCATGTCCACCTACTCTCCCCAACACATACACTAACAAACAAAATGCTGCATCCTCAAGGTTCCACCTACTTGACTGAATTGCAAGATTAGACTACCTAAGGGAAGATAATGATGCAAATAGCTCTCTCTAAATCAAACATTAACTCCTGCATTGATGCTAAGGAGAATAAACCACGGCGCATAGTCGTAGCTAATTATGAGGTAAAACAGGCTTCATACATTGTAATAAATGTATAAACTCTTCTTCTACAAAACCGTGGAGAAGTATGCTAAAGAAAATTAAAATTAAGTAAAGGTTCAATCTTGCATCCTAGTCTTATAGGGGGAAGATATGCCATCCAGATTCAGATTATTGTCATATTAAAGGAACTATCCAGCTCCAGACATTAATGCAAGTAAACTATGTTTTATAAATGTACTGTTGACATTAACAATAATCACTGTCCCTGTCCGCACCATATTTAATAGCTATAACACAGCAAAACTAAGAATCAAAGCTAAATGTAGATTGCCAAACTGAAGTTTTATCAGTCGAAACTATGTACAATGGCATGCAAAGCTTTAAAGGCATTCTAATACGAGATTCTTGCTAACAATGACCATCTTCGAGCAAGACAATGTGATACGGAAACTGGTCTAATTAAACATGAACAATTTCTACCAACACTTTTTCATAATGATATATGAAAAATCAGGGCAAAGACAATACGAGTTGGAGAACAAAAGCCAGCTTAGCCTTTTACTATAACAGCAGAAAGACTGAAAGAAAACAAATAAATCTGTGCATACAGGATTAAGTAATGAGTGTAATTTGTAACTCACCATGTGTAAAGGTTCTCCTGTTCTTATTCTTGCATTTGGACGGGCAAGTTTGGATTCAAACGGAGTCCTTGGCCTAACTTCACGAATTTCTTCCCATTCTTCCCGGCTAAGCATCCTAACTGTGCCCTGATCAGCAGGAGCACTCTCAATTTTGCGCTCAATCATTTCTTGTGATTTTGAATCATCATACTGCCAGCACATACAATCCCGATTAGGCACTAAACCTTGTATCTATTGCTGCAAGAAGTTACATAATCTCCACAACATAAGCACTACGTCACAATTGTCATTAGTATCTGTTGCCTTTTTTTTATTATTCTTTTGCAAAAACAGTAGATTCGGGACTTAAATATCATGCACAGTTTGTACATAGTCTAATATAGTATATACATTAAGATACACATGTACACTGTAATGTACAAGCTATAAACTATTTGAGATCAATTTAACTTAAAACTTCGAAAACATGCTATTTGGGGCCTCAAATTCAAAACCTTAGGGCATAACAAGCCAAAATCAAAATGATTATGTAATGGATTATCAAAATCGCCAGTATCAAAGATTAAATTAAAATGAGTTCCATTTCTCATTCAACACAATACCCAATAAGAACGGAAAAATAGAAAAGCAACTTCATTTGAGACATTTAGCAAACAAGTGGTGAGCAATGCAGAGGAAAATAATCAAAACTAACGAGAAGTTGATTGAAACAGAAGCGTACCATCATAAGAAGCTTGGCAAATAGAGCAATTCCAACAGCGGAAAGAATCATGGGCATAGTCGCCGTATCAAGATACGCCTTTGACTCAGGAACCTCTACAAAAAACTGGTCGTGCTTGCTGCTTTTCCTCATCTTTTTCTTCCTTTTCATCTCTGCAATCTTTTTCATCAAAGCTTCAGTTGGATCATGAAGATATTGTCGGTGATGATGGTAGTGATGCGATTGAGAACGCAGCTGAAACTGCCTCCCAACAGAAAACAACAGTTTCTGGCTAAACCCGTTCATGGCTTTTGAAGATTTGGGCTTCGAACCACTTTTTCTTTGGCTAATTGGATCCAAAGATTTAAACGACCATACTATCTAGGAATTACGAATTTGTTTTAGACAGTGTCGAGAATTACGATTTTGGAGGGAAGGCTTAATTGGAAAAAATGTATACAATAAATGACGTCCGAACGAGCCGGCCTTCAAAAACCGTGGCTGATTTAGCACACCGCTGTCAGTAAAATATGCTCCGATTTTAGTCGATTAATCAAAGTTTTAAAGAATTAGGTTTAATTAAATAGAACGATTTATTAAATAAATAAAAAAATTCTCTAAATAGCACGACTTTTAAGGAAAATAGCTGATGACCTTATCTTTTAAAAATAATTTTGTTTATTTTTATTTGATACCAACTCTATCAATAATTTTTTTTCAAAAAAAAGCTTACTTAAATTAAGGAATAAAATAACTGTCATATAGTATTGTACTACTTAAGATTATCGCCAAATGTTAGAAAGATCTTCATAATTGTGTTATATCCCAAGCCGAAATACCAACTACAAGCTAGAACTACAAAGCTTGCATTATAGTTCTCATAAAGTAGCATATAATATTTAATGATCGAACTGCATATCTCTGATATGGCATATCTCACTCATCCTTAATTAGCAACAATGTTTTGTGGTTACGAAACTTTGATTGGTACCAACTCTATTAATATAGAGCACGATAATTTCTAGTATATTTTTGAGTAAAATGTATTTTAGTTGATATTTTTTAAAAGAAGCAATTTTTTAAACTATCATTTTAAACTTTTATTTCAATTTACCTACGGATACATTAAAGTCCGACCATTGAAATACCCAATTTCTAATTGATTTGAAGCAATACACGGATATCATACACAAGTGAAGTAACATAAATAATTTGCTATGCAAAAGCATTTCAATATTCACTTTAATCATACATTTTTATCCCTTTTTTATATCATCAAATTGGTGAGTTAAACCAAAAATACTTGACCATTAAAAAAGATGGCTAGAGCACGACTAGTAAATTGACGTGTTTGAAGAGCAGAAAAATTACGCTCATTCTCGAAGGACAAACAATGCACCCCACAAGCTTCGAATCCACGCCCTGTCGTGTAAGGATAGAGACCCGGTGTTCAGTTACAGAAGTCCGACAATTGGAATACCCAACGATTGATAATATTAAATATTAGTTAAATGCATAATATAAAATAATGTTAAAAAAATAACGTTTATAATTCGAAACTTATAATTATAAAAATTAATAAAAAATTTCTAACAAAAGGACAAAATATATGGCTATTTGATAAAATCGTTTAATTAGCCAACAATGATATATGGCTGTTTTCTGGCCCGTTGATATAGATTTTTCCTAATTCATTAGACTGATTGATGAATTAAAATAAATAAATCAAGTAAATTTATGTTTTTTTATATCAAATTATATTTTAATGTGATTTAAATCATAACTTAAAACAAATAAAAATAAAAATATTGTCAAAATCTCATACTTATTACAAAAATAATACTTAAATCTTATACTTACTTTTTATAACAATTCAATCCTATTGTAATCAATAGCAAAGCCATAAATTTCTTTTTAGATAAAGCTAAGTCGTGTATGTTTTAATTTATCAAATATTAAATATAAAAATCATAAACTAAAGACAACGAATTATAATTCAACAATATGAAACTCATTTAAGTATCATTTATGTATACGTTGAGTTGTATAAAAAAAAATAAAAACTACTATAGGCATATTTCATGCTTATTTAATACCCAACTACAATTATAATCAATACTTTTAATAGAAAATAAGCCATTGTTATATCTATATTTTAAATTATGAGTTATTTTTTAATTTTTAGAATCAAAATAATTTAAGAGATATAATTATTATATTTTATAAATTTAAGGAGAAATAAACTACAATTTTATATTAAAAAACAAATTTTGCCGTAAAATATGAGTAACTGTTATAATTTAGATGTCAAATCTTAAATATGATATTATCTCCTTTATGATTAGATTTATTTCAAATGAAGATTTATCTCTATTATATTATAAATTTGTATTTAATTAAAGATTTAATATTGATCATATATTCGATTCAAAATTCATATTGTATCTTACAAATCCTATAAATAGAATTTTACAATATATTACAAACACAACAATCAATTATAATTATTTTTGCTCTATTTGCTTTCTTTTTTTTTCTTTTTTTTTTCTTACATTTATTTAGTTTTATAACACATTATCAGCACGATAATATTTGTTCAAAACTTGTAGTTTTATACATGTGAAATAACTTTGGTCATAATATGGCACAAACTTTTTATAGTATAATGCCGATCACAAAATTCACAAGTTCTTGAATTTTCTTACTCTATATGATTAAATTCAAATCCTATTTTCATTCAAAACCAATCAATAATTTTTTTAAAAATTTCTTAATTGATTTAATTGGGCATCATAATCAATAATATTTATGATTTATTTACTTTTTAAATTTATTAAATTATTTTGGTTTATTTGTCAAATATCTATATATATTTATTTATATTGTAGTGTTGTCTTCAATAACTCTTATCCTTAATCTCAACAGTAATTTCATATATTACATCATGCTAAAAAGTCAAGAAACTCTGAAAATGTCTCAAATTAAGCTCTCTTATTTTATCATAGATTACATATTATTATTCACACATATATTTTCTATGAATAGTTTATTATAATTGATATATATTTTTATTTAATTGTTATTGATTATAATAAAAAGATGGTTTGTTATATTTTTAGAAAATTATTTGAATAATCTAACTATGTTTAAAAATAAATTCAATATTGTTATGAAAATAAATATTATCAAATAATATAACCATGTACGCTTGGTACCATTTGATTAGTTCACAACAGCAAAATGGTACAGTTAGCATATAATCATGTAAATTTTCATTAAATATGGTGTATTAATGGTATGATATTATTATTAAATAATATAAATATTAATTAATACAAAATATTTAATAAAATGCCATCCACCCATTTTCCTATAACTAAAGCCTCACAACTAGAAAAGATAGGCTTAAACTCATACCAAACTCTCTAAATTTCTCTCTGAACTTAAAATTCTTGTTCATATCTTACTTAAGCATCGAAAAAGATACGACACCCAAGGTGTCGTGCCTTTTGAAGTAGTTTACTAGTAACGTGCAAGTCAACGTGGAAGGCAACGAAGGCTAGACATAAATTTGATTCAACATTATATTTTTAGAAAATTGTTTGAATCATCTAACATGTTTAATATTCAAATTCAATATTTTTATTAAAACAAATATTATAAAATAATAGATTCTTAGTTAAGCTCATTGTTGTGGTTATCTATAGAATTTAAAACTAATTTATTATAAGATATTAGCAATATATGATAATTTTTGTTTGTTTATTATTCTTCTACTAAATATATTGCAATACTTTTGATAATATTATATTTAAGATATTGTAAATATATTTATGAATAAATTAACAAATGTATATTTAACTTTCTCAATTTAAATATTTATTATTATTAAAAAAATTACAAATTTTGAATATTTTGTATTAAATGGATAGATAGTAATAGTCCATAAATATTTATTTGTATTTTTCTTTAACTCTAATTAATAATATATTTGTAATTATCTTTTGCTATAATTAATGATTGATACGTGGAGTACATCTTTTACTTTTATTCTCATTATCATCTATTGATCTAATCCTCTAGAGTATATGGTAATTATATTAATTAAAAACAAAAATAAAATGTTGTTTATATACATGATGATTGTAATGTATTTCATGCTTTATATTTGAATGATGTTATTGTGATCTCATTTTAATTATATGTATAATGATATGTTTGATCATGTGCTATTAATCTTAATATAACCTAAAATTTTAATAATAATAATTAATATTATACATATATCATATTATTAAGTGTGTGGTTTCATGATCAATAAGATCTAAGTGAGTTCTGCTTATGAGGCTAGTTATTGAAAGCCTTAGAGCCACTAATCTTTCCTGAGAATATTGTTCTGTCTAGAAAAATGATTTTTAAGGAGGCATCACCCCACCATTCTTTCTTGGAAGCACTATTGGTGAATACTAATGATGTTGCTACATTGTTGCTATTATTATGATAAAATATTCCCCAAAATTTACACATATATATAAGAAAATAAGGAATTTGATTTTTCTCTTTAATATGTAAAATGCAATATTTTAGAGTTGCATATATGTCATTAATTAATAAGATGCTAACAAAAATATATATGATAAAATATGTTCAATGCCTCATGTATGTTATTAAGAAGCAATATTGAGAGCAAAATTGACATAATAAAAATATTATATATGCAATTGAAGTAACAAGATAATAACATATATACAAACAATATATGTCACGCCCCAAAATTGAGTACGTGAAAATTTAAAAAAATAGATAAAATTTGAAAGAAAATTATTAATTTTAGAATAATTAATTATGAAGTATAAATTTAAAATGAAATTAAACATTTAAATATAATTTGGGTACCTTTGTAATAATTTAATATATATAAAAATACAATAAAACCTTCGAAATAATTTATAATCCAAATAGTTACAATTATTTGATTACTATTTGATTTTTTTTATATCAAATCAAATTGATCTCAGCCTGTCTACTCAATATACAGAATAACTAATTAAAGTAATAAGGGTAAAGGAAAAACCTTTTCGTTGAACTCCTTGGAAGTACGCACCTCCCATTCAAGTCACACAATTACAAAAAAACTATTATCTAATCTGAAAAGAGAAAGGGAAAATGGGGTGAGCTACAACTAGCTCAGTAGGAGTATACTCCATGCACAGTTTTCAATGAAATCAATGATGCATGCAACATTTAAAATATTTCATGCATGTTTAGTAATAAATCATCAATATATCAGTAATGGGAAGATTTCATTTTTAAACCCGAGCATACCTGTACTTCCAAAACTGGGTGGAGTGTACATTCTAGGTACCCCATGCATGCTCATACAATCATAATCAAATATGAAATGTTTAATATAAAATAACTCATGTATGCTATGCCAAATTCATATGTATTGGTCAACTTCGAAATACATAGGCACGTGCAGTGTCAACCTCCGAGACGCACATGGGTCCACCTCCGACCCCATGTATGGTCATACTCCAAAATACATATGGCACATGTATTGGTCAACTCCAACGTACATGGGTCCTCGCCTTAAGGGTCCTTATCATATGGGCGGTCCAACTCCGAGACCCATAGACGGAAACAAATACCAAGACCCAAGACAGACAACTCCGAAACACAATGGGGGGTCCAACTCCGAGGCCCATGTGCGGTCTAATACCAAGACCCATGTATGGACAACTCTGAGATACATGTGACATGTAATGCGTACCTGTAGTCCATCGAAAAGTAGTCTGCTGCATCCAGTAGCCCCAGGGTACTATATCTCCGCAAGACATATACAAGTAATACTCCCCATAAAATAATTTCATGATGCATGCATAAAACTCAGATGCCATATAAAATATTCTAATACCCATATTTCATAATCTCATATATACAAATAAAATGTTTCCAAATGGGTATTTTAATTATTACATTATTATCAACACTTTTATAAAAATATTTATAAACATGGCATCAATTTCAGTCATTCAATTATCCATATTGATGCATGATATTTTCATAAACATAATGCATGAAGAAGAGTGGAGTAATAACCCCTACCTCAAAAGTCCGCTCGCAAACCAACCTCACCCTCAAACTTGCAAAAAATGTCTCTTTCTTATGCATCCAAGTTTTCTATCTAGACACTACTTTTCAGAGGTACAAACATTCTAAGATATCCACCTAGGTTATCACATAAAACACTCTTGTCAATGCCATGATGATGACAGCTCTTACAAACATAATAATACACACTTTGCACAGATAAACCCACCAAGTTCACAATGACAAGCAGACCCACTAAAAAGTCTAACATTCAAAATATTATCAAAAGAAAGATGTAAAATTATGTTCACCAACACCAATAATTATTTCTAGAAGTACTCGTAAATTACTACTGGGAGAACCACTGGCTTGCTGAACAATTTTCCTTGAACTTTTGAGTATAAATCAACAATGAAGTTTAAGATCTGGATGTAAGTTATAGGTAATTACCTTAGAGGACAATATAGTAGTTGTATTTCTAGGAATCCTAATAGCTTGTTGCCTAATTAGAAGATCCAAGTAACTTCGCAGAACTAACACTTAAGAGGCAGAGAGAAACTCAGCACTGATCGTCCCAATAAGCTAAACTATAAATCAAAACTGACCAACATGTATATAATTGCTTATTTGATCATGACTCTAACATTTATAATACCCATCTCTCGATAAACTATTAGTATCGAAATTAAGGAGAAAAAATATAGATTAAACCAATATTCACTGAAAACATTCTGTGGCCCAACAAAATGCCCAAACTTTGGTCAGAAAAACAAAGGCCTAGAAAACAAAATCGAATTGATTCAGATTTGGGATACCTCATGAAACCGAGAATTCACACTCAGAAAAATACCACAAGAAACTGAGAATTCACAAATCATAATCAGGAATATATGTAAGATAAATAACAGCGTTCTCATCGCACTCAGAAAATCAAAACCAAAATACAATACCACATAATACGTATACATACATCTTTAATCATTGTCAGCACACATGTTTCAATTCAATGCTTAAGAGTAACTAACAACATCAATTTGGCTTATATCTAGATAAGGATAACCATAACAAGCACAAAAACCTCTAATTGATTCCACACAAACAAATAGATGGCAAAGATAAGTAGCATAAGGTCAGCGTTTATTTATCTTCCAGCCACCAAAATTATTTGTTTAATTGCTTACCTCAGTTTCACTACTCTAACGAGCAAGAGGCCTAGCACAATCTGTTCATTCCGAGTTCCTGGTACCAGTGTTCGAACCCTCAGACCAGAAGTGAACTGAATGGAGTCCAACCACTAAACTGAAGGAGGCCAATGAACGACAAGGAGGACGACGACGAAGAGAATCACGTTGGAAGAACGACAGTAGATCAGCGCGGCATCAGTGAACTCGCGTTGGAGGAAACGAGATCTAATGGCAGCTGAAGGAACGAATGAGTAGAATAGCTTCAGGCTGGGTTGTTTTCGAGCGTGGTGCTCCGTTGGGGGGGGAAGACCAGCCGTTGGCGACGGCATCAATGAGGGCAACGCCTCCCTTTCTCGCGCGCTGTCAAGAGCCTCGAAAAAACTGGTTTTGTGTGGAAGAGAAAGGGAAGATATTGGGTATATAGGGTTTGAGTGCTAAATGATCGAATTGCCCCTACCCCTTGGAAAACTTTTAAGGGCATTTCGGTAATTTCACATAAATTTTCTCAAATTTCTAAAACATGTAAAAATTAAAGAAATTATTTAAACTATTATATATTATTTACAAATCAAATTTGTAACTTCAAAATATTAATTTTTGTTTGTTAACGAAAAGCACAATTAAATATTTTTAACATTTTAAAATAGAACTAAATTTAATAAATAAATTTTTAATTATTTTCTTAAAATATTAAATATTAAATTCAGTTCAGGGTCTCACAATGTACGTCTTACATATGTTTATGGATATAAAGACATTTTGATTACATCATCTTTGAAATAAATGTCCTTTAATTTTGACATCGAAATGAATATAATCAAATGAGAAAATTATATCTTGAAGGATTGTAAGTGATTAATTTAATATAAAATAATCATTATCTATGGCTCAAATATGAGTACTATATTTTTAAAATTCAATCATGATCATTCAAGATTTTCAATTGCTCAATATCATTGATATTTTATTTGAAAACTTTTGGATAAAAAATAGTTATTAAATCATATATTCAATTGAGAGCCAAAAGAAATATATACATAAATCTTGTTTGTGCTTACATAGTAACATTGAGAGTGAAATTAATAATAGTTATATATCTTTCATATGCATCTTTGCAAGTGAAGTTTGCTTGTGAAATAGTAATAGAAAAACACACACATATATATAAATATTATGTGCTTGTATAGATTATTAAGAAAAAAAGACATTTTGATCATATCATTCTTAGAAGGGAATGATTATTATGTGCATAACTTGAGTCATTATGTTCATATTGGTAATATGGTAGTTACGATCATTATCGTATTATTAAAATTGAAAGCCTATATAAGAAAATAAAACATATTTTGGAATTGTTGTTATGTTATGATGTATTTAGACTCCAATTTCAAAATGGATCATGAGCTTCCATTGAAGCATAATAAAAGAATGTAAATTAGAGTCCAATGTCTTATCAACATTAACTAGTTAGAGTCCAATGTCTTATCAACATTAACTAGTATATGTATCCCTTTAGATTTTAATGGATAATGATCATTCATAATTTTATGTATGAAGAAATATACAATGGACTTAGAACTATTGCATATCAATTGAAATGATGAATACTTATATATTTCAAAGACAATACTCATTATTACTTGAGTTAGCTCAATTTCATGTACGAACTAATAAAAGATTTTGAAAAATTAAACTACGATGAATTATATTATATAATTGTATTTAAATTCTTCGAAGTTAAGGAAAAATTTAATATTTTGAATATATTTGGTGATAATGATATTCGAGACTATAAATAAAATATAATTATATTATATCAAAAGTCTCAAGTTGAAACTTAAGCTTAAATAGTTTTCTAAAAGACCAATTTTATGATTAAAATTATACAAATGATGCATATGTTAGGCCTAAAATGCCACAAATACATGTTTAGAAGTCAATATTTAAATATTTTCTTTTAATCTTTATTGCAAAAAAAATAAATTTTAATAGATAAAAGCTTAAAAAATTATAATGGCCAAAATAAGTCATGAAGAATCAAAATGGTTTAATATAAATAGAAAATTAAATAGTTATAGACTAAAGTCCAAACCTTTCTTTATCAGTAACTATATGAGTTACATGTTCCTATAGCAAAACAAACTCAGTATATTTGACAAAAGTTGATACTGAATTTTATGTTTTTGAAAAATCATCTATTATAAAAATAATATTATTATCCTTATTATGATAACATGATATATTTTAGGTTCAGTTTAATCAACAAATTTTTATTAATTATAACTTATATTAGTGGCAAAATAAAGTTGCATTATTATTTTGCACAAACTTAACTCATTAAGATGGGCCCACTAATAAATTAAAATATATGTGTTTTGAGTTTCATTTATATTGAATATATTAAACATTTTGAATGGTAAGTAGGTTTATCAAATAATTTTGATAATGAAAATAATTTCCACAATTAGGGGGAGAGAAAAAAATAACAGTTTGAAATTACTTAAAATGCATCCATTTTATGTAATATGAAGTTTAGAAAATTACTTGATTGTAGAGTAATATATATTTTTAATGCATTTAGATAATAAAAATTTAGCTACAAAATATTTGAGCAATTATTGAAGTTTCTATAGGACAATGAAATGAAATGGCAATGAACAATCATAATTTGTCTATAGATTGCTTATCATATTGATGCAAAAATAATATAATTATTGTTAAAATAAAAGGAGTTAACATTCCATGAAATAGAGTTTTAGGTACTTGATATAAAATGATATCATTTCATCTACAGGAGAAAAAAATATTAATATATTAAGGTTGTATTACATAATTTTTTCACGACTCTTTTAAATAAGAAAGAGATGATAAAGAGCTTTAATAAAGTTAGAATTTATTAAATGTCGGCAAAGCAAAATATTGGCCAAATAGGAAATATTATTTTTTGCATATATTACATTTACTTATGCGCAAAGTGAAATGAATATAATGTGAACACTTAAAATGTTCACCAAATATTTATAAGGATTAGATGTCCAAATCTCTAAAAATGTAAAATATATTAAAAAACATGAATTTATTTAAAAAATAATGAAGTTGTGAGATACAAAATTTTTACTCTGGTACGTATAAGAAGCTTTAAAATGTGACTAGTAGTCACATGATATTGATCTATATATAGTTATTGATATAAATAAATTAATAGTACTTATTGCTTATAAAAATATTAATTTCAAATGCCATATATATTAAAGCAATATGATAAGAGAGTCTCAACTCGGTGAAAAACCAAGTCTAGGTGATACAGACACCTAAGGACTCGCCCCTCGCGTATAAACAGTGGAAGGCAGTAAACAAATAACAAGTAATTTGCAGATAAATAGATAAAGCAAATATCAAACAATAGAGTAAGAGCAGTAAATGTTTTACAATCTTATTATAAACTATATATGTTGTCACATATACCATGGATACTTAGTTTGTACTAACTCATGCAACAGATCAAACCAACATAACAATATAACTTGATAAACCTACTTAGGCTTTAATCTTAAGTGGTAAGCAACCATTCAACAGCCAAATTTACTTGAAAAAATAGACTAGATAAGGTAAGATGCTAAATACTTTTATCAATCTAGGACCATGTATCCTAACTACTTAGGCTGTTATCACCTGTTGTCTCCACAGCTATTTCGATTCTCACTAGATTCGGCTCACATCCAAAGCCACACCACCAATACCTACAATTAGTATGCATGTAGAAATAATATGCAACTTATCCAAAATATATTTTAGAATAACACACCTCGTATCAACAATTCGAAAACACACTCGACGTATGTTGATACGAAAACTTCATCTCATAATAAAAATATATCGAATGTATTTTTATATTGTTATTACGGTAACTTATATTTATAAATGAGTTTACAAAATCTATCACCACTTTGTTGTTCAACGCAGAAAAATACTCGATGTGTTGAAACTACGAATCACCTTTTAAAAATATTTAAACTCCAAGTGAACCAATTACCTCCGAATCACTAAAATGAAAATATACTCAACATATTAGTAATACGAAAAATAAAATATTTTTTTAAATACACCAAAAGATATTTTTTATACATTTTAAAAAATATACAACTAAACTAAGTGGTTAGCATTGTATTTACTTCTGATGTTTCTATGTTTTATCTTTATAATGTAAGGATGTATCATGCTTCTTATGTTCTTAACTAATATACAACAACATCTTTGATTATGTATATGCTTTTGATGTTCAACATTTTTACAATAATTTAAGCAAAACATTAATATCAGAGCAAATTTTCTATCTTTAGACAAAATTCTTTTTATTTTAAAGGTGGAATATGCAATCTCATGAGAGTTACGCATATGATGGGTGTCTTCTATTGAGTTAGTTTCTTTTAAAATTTGATCATAATATTTCCTTAATTTAGGGATAGTATAAGATGATAAATTATCTTTGAGATAGATTAGAGCTATCTGTTCATGTAACTTTCCTAAATCTTCGTTTTTGACTGAAACAATCGTTTTGCTTCTGATTTCTTGCCAGTCATACTCCTTATAAGGGGTTCTTGTGTGAATAGGTTTTTTATTGGGAGCTGCTTAAACACCTTTTTGTGTTGCCTGAAGATAGTTTGCTTTCGTCATGGCTTTGTAGAAATTCCCTGGTGAGCAAATTTTCTATGTTTAGAAAGATTGAACTTGTTTGCATCATTGCAGCACAATGGCATTAAAGATTCATTGTGAAGCACGCAAGTCAAATGTTAGGGGTTTGATCGGTTGATTCCAAAATGCGTGTAAGTTGTGTAATTTTATTAAAAAAGGTTGAACTTGAATGTTAACTTGTTAAGGTAAATTTTAAATTGACTCTAGAAATAGTCTCTGGCCAATTACAATGGTAGGACTCCAAAATATAATGCATTTAGCATAACATTCGACATCGGTGAGAAAGTCAAAAGTAACAACAATATTATTAGAATATTAGTATCTTAGGAGTTTGTTATTTGTTATTAGTCACTTACTAAGAGTTTACTTAGTTGTTAAGTATCTTTGCCTATATATAAGCACTTGTAGCTTTGTATAATGTAGAGTGGATAATACAATTTAGTTTCTAATTTCAAGCTTCCACTCTCACTCTCAGTTCTTTAATTTATCTTTTATGGTATTAGAGCTCTGGTGGCTACATCAAGAACTATGCGTGATTCTGGAAATTTCATAGCTGGTGTAGAATCTCATCCTCAGTCTACAGCTGTTCAATTTGCTTCCGCATCTGCAATCTCTGTTCCTTTTACAGTTGAGATAATAGTTCCAAGTGGGACAAAACACAAATAATTCTGAACCTCGTCAAAATCAAGAGATCCAGAATAATGAGTAGCAGTTCCATCACCAGGATAAACTGAAACAAAGAAAATCAGCGATGGCTAGCATAATCTTCTTCATCTAGGATCTGAATTCCTCCAGATCTAAATTCCTTTGTTCAAGCGCAGATTGAACGCAGGAAGATTATTCACTGTTGAGAAAGCAGAGAGAGTTTCTTTGATTGCAATTCAAAACAAGCTTTTTATCCATGATGTCAATGGCTCGGTAGAGATCATCGTCGACTTTCTGAGCTCCTTTAGGGATGAGAACGGCGATACCGTTGACCTTTGCAATGCTGAGTTCCGTACTATTTGCGATTTCTCCGAGATAGGCGTCGACAATTTTGGCCACTCTTTGCATTGCAGTACTGGAACTGGCTTCTCTGAAATTGCCTTCATTAAAGACCGACACACTCTTCTCTCTGCAAAACCTGAAATGATTTTCCTCACGCTCTCGAGATCAAACCGTTTCTCGCCGTCATATGTGAAAGAAAGAATTAGTAAGTCATCGACGGTCACGTGTTCTAAGATCACTGAGATTCGCTTCTCAAGCTTGCTCTTGCAACTGTTTGAGGCTTTGAGGAAAATAGCTGATTGGAGAAGCCAGCAGAGGAAGTTGATCGAAAAATAGCTGTTCTCATAGGAATGATTTCTTTTGGAATCAGTCTTTTAAGGTCATCAATTTGATTGTTGTTTTGGATCTTCTCAAGGATAATAATTTTCTCTTCAGGCAATTGCATCAGCTGCTGTGCTCTCTGGTGAGCATGTGAGCATTTTAAGCTTCGTTTCAATGCGCTTGTTCCTGCTGTAGTTGAGCGATTAGGAGATGGAAAACAACCAGTTCGCGATGTTGCTAGGAGGTTGTTGCTTACTCTTATGGAGATTTCATCTCTGACAATTATAGTTGAACGAGTAGGTTCTTATGCCTGGACGCACAAAAGTTGGAGATTTCAAGAAGAGTTTGCACGGACTGTTACATCAGCTATTGCTCTTTTTTCATCTACTGAGCTTACTCTTCAGCGTGCTATACTTCCTTCTATTTTGCGGATGTTATGGAGATCAAAATCAAAAACTGGTTGAACGCTGTGAGAATTGCTGTGAAAACATAGTTCTACGGAGGGAGAATTCTCTGCGATCAAGTTTTCTTGGCTTTGGACTCCATCAGAGAGTCTTGCTTCGCTGAAATTTCTAAAGAAGGTGCCATTTTCCTTGAGAACTATGATCTGAACTTACTAAACAGCAAGAAAGGAAGCTTATCAACAATGTAATGTTGGTAGTGAATCTGGATTTGTGGAGCTTGGATGCTCTTGCAAGAATGATCTTACTTTAGTTCATTATGCTTGTGCACTCAAGTGGTTTGTTAACCATGGATCCACTATCTGTGAAATCTGTGGTTGTGTTGCAGACTTAAAAAGTGGGAGCAAGCCTTTGCCAAGAAACAACAGAAGTTGGTTCCAACTTCAACAAATTTGGTGTATGAAGTTTGGAAGAATCGACCTCCCTTGGAAAGTTTTTCTCTCAGATCCTTGATGAGGTTGCCTGGTTGTACAATATTAGTGGGAGTGATGTGTCTTATTGTCCAGTTGTCCATGCATATACTGTCGTGACTTGCTACTCAGCATTCCTTTATGTGGATGGAAGGAAGTTGTCTCCTGATGAGAAACAATAATTGGAGCAGAATGGGGTTGAAGTTCGAGAATACAGTGATGTGATCTCAGATGTTAGTGTTCTTGCATCTGATAAGCTAAAATCTTACAGGACCAATAAAGTTGAAATTGTACAAATGAAGCAAAAGAGAATAAGGGTGATCTCATGCACCCCAGCTGTCTCGTTTGCTTCTTTCCTGCACACATCAGTTTGTACAGATCTGTATGTTCCTCAGCTGGTGCATCTGCATATTCAGTTTCTAGCTTGACCCATGCCTGCTGCTCTTTTTGCTTCCCATGCTCCATGCACCTATGATGAACACTATTTTGACCTACTATTTGTTATGTTTTTTAAGTATTTATTTTGCATTTAATTTCGATATAATCTTGTTTTGGAGGGTATTCGATTGTTTTGTAGGTCAAAGTAGGTTTGGGAAGAAATGTGGAAAAAGAGAGCAAAAGTGTTTAAAAATGTAAGCCTTACATCGAGAATCAGCAAAGTATGTAAAGGTATTTACATAATCAGCAGAGTATGTACAACGCATGTAAAGTCATTTACATACCATGTACACTGTTACATGCAAGGCGCGCCGCGGCGAAGGAATTGTGTACCGCGGCGAGAGGCTCTCGGGTTGTATGCTGGGAATTCATAAAAACATTGCGCGCCGCGGCGAGGAAAAGTTATGCCGCGGTGGGGAGGTTTCTGTTTTTATTCGTAATTCAGAATCACATGCTGCGCCGCGGCATGGGAAAAGGCGCGCCGCGGCGCGCGCGCGCGGATTGTAATTTCCCCCCAGCCACACACGCACATGCTGATTGGAAACCCTTACATACGAAAGAGACCTAATTTAACACAGATATGATCTCCAGCCTCCATTATCATTCAGCCACCACCAACTCGTGAACAGTAGCGTGAACAGTGCCGATTCTTTTTCTTCTCCACATTCTTGAGAGAGGGATTACTCCATTAATGCTCCTCCATTGAAGCTCCATCAACAATCTTGAAGAAGGTGACCATCCAACATCAAGAGCTTGTTTTAAGAGTGGAAGTGGGGTAATTTATTGTTTGTAATCTCTTTTCTCTTTAAGAACTCATAGAATGTTTTTTGTAATGAAAAATATTGATTTGGATTTCATTATGAGTAGCTAAACTCTTTATGTGTGGGATTTTAGCAATGTAACCATGAGTGGATGATTGTTTATGTGGATTATTTTATATTAAAGTGATTTACTTCATGTTCATTGTTCTTGACACTTATGTTCATTAATTATTTTTGGCCAATTTAATTTATGAATGTATGGAATATTTTAGGATTGAGTTTTAGAAACGCCATCTGAATTCAATTGGGCATTTGTGAGCATGAGCCTAATTTAAGTGCATTGATTTGTCTTGAATTAGGTGATTAAACTATTTTCCTAAGTTTAAGGCTGATTAACTAATTAACGGTCCGAATCAAAGAAGTTGATTAGTTAATTAAGGGAAAATCACCATTGATTTGGGATTTTCTAGGGTTAGTGAAAACAATCATTAAATTCCACTTTTTCATGCTTAATTGTGAAAACCACATAAATCAATCTATCCATGATTAGTTAACTAGCTAATTTCCCACATTCGTTCATCTCATCGTTTTGGTAATATTTTCATGCATTCACTTGATTAGTTTTAAGAATTTAGAATTTTAAAAACCGTTTACAAAACCAACTTTGATAGAGTGTTTAGGATTTATTTCATAGCTAAGATTTAGATTACATTTAATTCTTTTAAAAACCACCGCAATTCCTTTGAGAGACGATCTTGGGAGTATACTTGTCGCTTACTACGAGTGACTCGTGCACTTGCGAGCTTTTATAAAATACAAAATTTGACTATCAAGTTCGAAATTATGAGATTAAAAATATACATTTTAATATGTTACCATCTTTTTATGGGATTCTTAACGAAGATCCTCTAACTTTTATTCGTGATTTCTATGCCACTGTGTAGACTTTTCCGCTACAGGGGCTAAATGAGGATCAGCTGAGGATGAGATGTTTCCCATACACGCTTAAAGACAAAGCTAAGTCATGGCTTATGACTCTTCCGCCTGGATCTCTTTCAACTTGGGACGCAGTGTTCAACAAGTTCATGGGAAAATTCTATTCCCACCAAAAGACTGCGGACCTAAGGACCAAAATTGCAACGTTCTCCCAAATGGACGGAGAACCATTTCATGAGGCATGGGATCGCTTCAAATTGCTTCTGATACAGTGCCCACACCATCATTTTCCTTTGCAACTCTAGAATCAATTCTTCTATGACGGGTTGACACAATAGTGCCAATTCACTGTGGATAATGCAGCGAGAGGAGCAATGGGAGAAAAGACCGCTAATGAGACATATGACTTATATGAGATGTTGGGTGCTAATTCCCAACAAAAGAGCTCTAGAGGACGGCGGATGGGAGTTAACGAGGTAGCTCCGGGAAATGATATGGCAATGCAAATTGCGGAGCTTACAAAACAAATCGCACTCCTCACCTCAAAGAACACACCAACTCAAGAGGTATGCGGAATTTGTAGTACTTACGGACATGGTGCTAACATTTGTCCTTTTGTTTGTGATCAAAATGTAGGTACAAGTTACGAGCAAGCTAATGCTATGGAGGGATACCAACCAAGGCCAAGGAATGATCCCTACTCGAACACGTATAATCCTGGTTGGAGAAGTCATCCCAATTTCTCTTGGAAGGGAAGTAACAATCAAGGCTATGCTCAGAATAACTTCCCACATCATCCAAACAACAACAATTCACAACCTACTCTTCCTAACAAACCAAGTTTGGAGGACAACTTGAATGCATTCATCCAAGTTAGTCGGGAAAATCAAATGAAGAGTACTCAGAGATTGGACTCGTTAGAGGCTTCGATGAAAAGGGTTGAAGGCCAAGTAGGTCAATTGGCAGAGCACCTCCAACGTTAAGAAAAAGGAAAACTACTGAGCCAACCCGAGCAAGCGAAGGCGGTCACGGTCCTTCGCAGTGGTAAGATCGTAACTAAAAATTTACCTGAAATATCTGATGATCTACCTTTTAATGCAGGAAACATGGAAGAAGGTAGTGCAACACCCGAAGAGAATAATGCACCCAAGGCTAGGGAAGGTGAACCTTCAAAGGAATCAAATGGAGAGTCATCTACCGCTCCCCAATTGCACAAATCATCCGAGCCTTACCGACCTCCGGTACCTTTTCCACACAGTCTCAAGGATGATAAACAGGATAAGCAATTTTCTAATCTTTTTAACATGCTTTCTAAAGTTCAAATAAATCTGCCCTTATTGGATGTTATTAGAAATGTGCCTTCCTATGCAAAGTTTTTCAAAGATCTAAATACTAGGAAGAGAAAGTATGGTTTAAATGAGAGGATAGTTGTTTCTGAAATTTCTAGTTCAATTCTTCAACAACGTTTACCACCTAAACTTAAGGATCCCGGGAGTTTTAACATTAACATTACTTTGGGGAATAAGAAAGTGGTACGAGCCATGCTAGATTTAGGTGCAAGCATAAACTTAATGCCATATTCGATTTATTTGCAACTAGGTCTAGGGGAATTGAAACATACTACCATGTCCCTACAATTAGCTGATAGATCTGTGAAATATCCTAAGGGAATGGTAGAGGACTTGCTAGTACAGGTTGATAAACTGATTATACCTGTAGATTTTGTTGTGTTGGATATGCAAGAGAATCCATCTATGGACAAAGAACACACTATTCTTCTTGGTAGGCCATTTATGGCCACTACTAAGACAATTATAGATGTCCATAGTGGAAGTCTAACTATGACAGTTTTGGGGAAAACTGTCAATTTTAGAGTATTTGATTCCTCCCCTTTACCTTCTATATCTTCAATTGATGAATGTTCTTCTATTGACCATATTGATAATCTTGTTTATGATGCCTTTTTGCAGGATGAAGTTAAGGACGGACTTGAATATGCTTTAACAGTTGATAGGATAGAGAAGGAATTGGATGATGAAACTAAGGGTTACCAAGAGTTGTTAGATAATGCTGAACCATTAGAAGAACCGAGTACACCCTTAGAGTTACCCAAAATCCCATCTAAGGAAGACAATGCTCCACCTAAGCTTGAGTTGAAAGAATTGCCAAAACATCTTAAGTATGTATTTTTGGGTGAGGAGGATACTTATCCGGTCATAATTTCATCTACCTTGACCCGAACCCAAGAACGAGCGCTAGTGAATATACTTAGGAAACATAAGAAAGCCATAGGATGGAGCATTGAAGATATTAGAGGTATTAGTCCCACCATGTGTATGCATAAGATAAATCTTGAGGACAATACCAAACCTGTGAGAGAAGCCCAAAGGAGACTTAACCCTATTATGCAAGAGGTAGTGAAAACGGAAATTTTAAAACTCTTGGAAGTTGGGGTTATCTATCCTATTGTGGATAGCAAATGGGTTAGCCCGGTACATGTGGTACCGAAGAAATCTGGGATCACTGTGATAAAGAACGATAAAAATGAGTTAGTGCCCACAAGATTGATCACGGGATGGAGAATGTGCATTGATTTTCGTAAATTAAATTTGTACACAAAGAAAGATCATTTTCCTCTTCCTTTTATTGATCAAATGCTTGAACGTTTAGCAGGGCATGATTTTTACTGTTTTCTTGTTGGTCTTTCAGGTTATTACCAAGTGCCCTTCGCTCCGGAAGATCAGGAGGAGACCACATTCACGTGCCCATTCGGGACATTTGCCTTCAGGAGGATGCCATTCGGTCTTTGCAATGCCCCCGCCACATTCCAACGATGCATGATTTCAATATTCTCGGATATGGTGGAGAAATGCATAGAGGTATTTATGGATGATTTTTCAGTTTTTGGAAATTCATTTGATGATTGCCTGAATAATTTGACTCGTGTGCTTGAACGTTGTATTGATTGTAACTTGACCCTTAGTTGGGAAAAGAGTCATTTTATGGTTCAACATGGCATTGTATTAGGACATGTTATTTCAAGTAGAGGCATTGAGGTGGATAGAGCAAAAATTGATCTAATAGCTAAACTTCCACCTCCCATTAATGTTAAGGGAATTAGGAGTTTTCTTGGCCATGCGGGTTTTTATAGGAGATTTATTAAGGATTTTTCCAAGATAAGTCGTCCCCTATGCAATCTGTTAGCTAAAGATGTTTCTTTTGTTTTTGATGATGATTGGTTGAATGTTTTTAATGTTTTGAAAGAAAAATTAACTTCTGCACCCATTATCATGGCACCTGATTGGTCACTCCCCTTTGAGATTATGTGTGATGCGTCTGATTTTGCCATAGGGGCTGTTTTAGGTCAACGAGTAGATAAGCGTTTGCATGTAATTTACTATGCTAGTAAAACTCTAAATGACGCTCAACTTAACTACTCAACCACCGAAAAAGAATTTTTGGCTATTGTGTTTTCTCTTGATAAGTTTAGATCTTATTTAGTAAGATCTAAAGTAATTGTGCATTCGAACCATGCTGCTTTGTGATATTTGTTAAGTAAACCGAATGCTAAGCCTAGACTAATTCGGTGGGTTTTGTTGTTACAAGAATTCGACTTAGAAATCAGGGATAAAAAGGGAACGAAAAATGTGGTAGCTGATCATCTATCTAGGTTGATTTCTGACTTTGACACTACTGAGAGTGACAAAGATATTGCTATTGTTGAAACTTTTCCTGATGAGCAGTTATTTTCTGTGGGTCCAAACCCTTGGTATGCTGACAATGTGAATCACCTTGCTAGTGGTTTGTTGAGGCCTAACATTTCTTTTCAGGAAAAGAAAAGATTTTTTCATGTATGCAGGCAATACTTTTGGGATGACTCGTACCTATTCAAAATTTGTCAAGACCAAGTCATCCGGAGGTGTGTGCCGGAAGAGGAACATGCAAGCATCTTAACTTTCTGCCATACACTTCATTGTGGAGGACATTTTGGTGGTAAGAAAACCGCCATTAAGGTACTTCAATCTGGTTTTTATTGGCCTACTCTGTTTAAAGATGCTTATGATTTCTGCATGCGCTGTGATAGATGTCAGAGGACTGGTAACTTAAGTAGATGTAATGAAATGCCTCTGACGTATAATCTCGTTGTTGAATTGTTTGATGTGTGGGGGATTGACTTCATGGGTCCTTTTCCCCCTTCTTCTGGTTTTGAGTATATCTTAGTTGCTGTTGATTATGTGTCCAAGTGGGTAGAGGCTATACCCACTAAGTCTAATGATGCTAACTGTGTTGTCAAGTTCTTGAAGGAAATAATATTTAGCAGGTTTGGCACACCAAGGGCAATAATCAGTGATGGAGGGAGCCACTTCTGCAACAAACTTTTCGATGGATTGTTAAAAAAATACAACATCACACATAAAGTGGCCACTCCATACCACCCACAGACATCGGGACAAGTCGAAGTGAGTAACCGGCAAATTAAGGGTATTTTGGAACGTACGGTGCGACCTTCAAGGAATGATTGGGCTTCAAAGCTCAATGACGCATTATGGGCTTACCGTACAGCATACAAGACACCTATTGGGATGAGCCCATATCGGTTAATTTATGGAAAAGCATGCCATTTGCCCGTTGAGCTTGAGCACAAGGCCTATTGGGCAATCAAGCAGCTGAACATGGATTGTCAACAAGCGGGTGAAAAACGCTTACTTCAACTAGATGAGCTTGAAGAGATTTGGAACGACGCTTATGAGAACGCTAAGATTTACAAAGAACGCACAAAGCGTCATCATGACACAGGGCTCGTTGGTAAGTCCATCTATCCTGGAATGAAAGTACTTTTATTTAACTCTCGTCTTAAACTTTTTTCAGGAAAGCTTCGATCAAGATGGAGTGGACCATACAAGATTGTGGAAGTCTTTCCACATGGAGCTGTTGAGCTACTCAATCCCAACACACAAGCAACTTTCAAAGTGAACGGTCATCGTGTAAAGCCTTACTTGGAAGGAGTCGTTCACCGTAGAGATGTGGAGTGCATTGAACTGCATGCACTTTAGCTATGAGCAACATCTTGCTAAGACGTTAAACTAGGCGCTTGGTGGGAGGCAACCCACCGTTTTAGGTACTATCTATCTTTTCTTTTACCTTCGTTAAGTTTAATTTAATTTTCTGTTTGCCCTTCTAAATTCTTTTCTGAACATGTGTGTAGTTGAAAACCTTAAGGACAATGTTTAGTTAGGTTTGGGAGTGCGTTTTGCATTTTTGGTTGGTAACAACATTTTCATGCTTTTAGTCAATTTTTGATGAATAATCGAGTCTTTATGCATTGTTTATCTGATTTTTGAAATGTTTAAGGTTTGTTGTAAGGATCGGTTTTAATTTGCAATCTTTGTTTCATGCTTTTGATGTTGCAACTGAGATGAACCCAAATCTGTGTTTAGGAATTGAATAGTGGATACTACCTTGTGAGATTATTATTGAGCCTTTAACGCTTTATTCTGAGAGATAATTATTTTTCTACTCTTTTAAACACCTTTCATATCATTTCAAATTGTTAGATGATCTCTATAGGTTTTTGCATTGAATGTTAGGATTTTAAACATGTAATGAGGGATCATGTGCTTAATTGAATTGCTTAGATTAAATGATTTGAGTAAAATTTGAAGTATTTGCCTATTTCTTTAATGCTTGACTTTACAAAAAATATACAAGGGAATTCCTACATCTAAAAAAAGAAGAGCTAAGAAGTAGCCTTTCACAAATTACATATGTATATGGGTCTTGAAAAAAAAAAAAAAGAGACAATAAGTTTATTATGACCCTAAGTTCTTCAAGTATGAATGGTTAATACAATATAAAAAAAATCAGAAGAGAGAAATAGGAAATAAGTTCGCTTAAAGTCAAAGCATTTTCATTCTAGGGCACACTTGAAATTTTTGCTTAAGGATTTTAATTGTTGCATGAGATTAGTAATGTGATTTCTCCATAAATCCTATCATTTGATTCCTTTCATGAGATCGATGTTATGCACTTTTGAGCCTTTCTTGTTTAATCATATGCGAACCTATTAGCTCATTTCTTTACATAACTTCTATTCGCATATACTTTGATGAGTGTTTGAACCCATAGGATCGGTGTGATTTAGAGAGTAATTCTCGTGAGGATTAGAGTTGAAACGAATTCACATTCTTGACACTAGGTTTGGGGGAATCAATGTTGATATGCTCTTAGTATTGGGATTTAGACTTGTGAAGCGAAATTGATCTAAATGGTGAACCTTGATGTGTTAGAATGTTGGATAAATTTGTGTATAAATTTTTGGTTATGAATTGGAAAGAAACAAAAGCATGACAAGTTTTGTTAACTTCAATTTTAGTTTTGTTATTTGGCTTTTTAATTTTAGTTTTGCTTGAGGACTAGCAAAATGTAGGTTTGGGGGTATTTGATGAACACTATTTTGACCTACTATTTGTTATGTTTTTTAAGTATTTATTTTGCATTTAGTTTCGATATCATCTTGTTTTAGAGGGTATTCGATTGTTTTGTAGGTCAAAGTAGGTTTGGGAAGAAATGTGGAAAAAGAGAGCAAAAGTGTTTAAAAATGTAAGCCTTACATCGAGAATCAGCAAAGTATGTAAAGGTATTTACATAATCAGCAGAGTATGTACAACGCATGTAAAGTCATTTACATACCATGTACATTGTTACATGCAAGGCGCGCCGCGGCGAAGGAATTGTGTGCCACGGCGAGAGGCTCTCGGGTTGCAGCTGGGAATTCATAAAAACATTGCGCGCTGCGGCGAGGAAAAGTTATGCCGCGGCGGGGAGGTTTCTGTTTTTCTTCGTAATTCAGAATCACATGCTGCACCGCGGCATGGGAAAAGGCGCGACGTGGCGCGCGCGCGCGGATTGCAATTCCCCCCCCCAGCCACCCACGCACATGTTGATTGGAAACCCTTACATACGAAAGAGACCTAATTTAACACAGATATGATCTCCAGCCTCCATTATCATTCAGCCACCACCAACTCGTGAACAGTAGCGTGAACAGTACCGATTCTTTTTCTTCTCCACATTCTTGAGAGAGGGATTACTCCATTAATGCTCCTCCATTGAAGCTCTATCAACAATCTTGAAGAAGGTGACCATCCAACATCAAGAGCTTGTTTTAAGAGTGGAAGTGGGGTAATTTATTGTTTGTAATCTCTTTTCTCTTTAAGAACTCATAGAATGTTATTTGTAATGAAAAATATTGATTTGGATTTCATTATGAGTAGCTAAACTCTTTATGTGTGGGATTTTAGCAATGTAACCATGAGTGGATGATTGTTTATGTGGATTATTTTATATTAAAGTGATTTACTTCATGTTCATTGTTCTTGACACTTATGTTCATTAATTATTTTTGGCCAATTTAATTTATGAATGTATGGAATATTTTAGGATTGAGTTTTAGAAACGCCATCTGAATTCAATTGGGCATTTGTGAGCATGAGCCTAATTTAAGTGCATTGATTTGTCTTGAATTAGGTGATTAAACTATTTTCCTAAGTTTAAGGCTGATTAACTAATTAACGGTCCGAATCAAAGAAGTTGATTAGTTAATTAAGGAAAAATTACCATTGATTTGGGATTTTCTAGGGTTAGTGAAAACAATCATTAAATTCCACTTTTTCATGCTTAATTGTGAAAACCACATAAATCAATCTATCCATGATTAGTTAACTAGCTAATTTCCCACACTCGTTCATCTCATCGTTTTGGTAATATTTTCACGCATTCACTTGATTAGTTTTAAGAATTTAGAATTTTAAAAACCGTTTACAAAACCAACTTTGATAGAGTGTTTAGGATTTATTTCATAGCTAAGATTTAGATTACATTTAATTCTTTTAAAAACCACCGCAATTCCTTTGAGAGACAATCTTGGGAGTATACTTGTCGCTTACTACGAGTGACTCGTGCACTTGCGAGCTTTTATAAAATACAAAATTTGACTATCAAAGTTTTTTAGCATCAACCTACTGTTCAAATAGTGCTACTACTATTCTCTATGCATTTTTTTGGACTGTGTTCATGGCATTCCAGGCTTCTTGTTCACCTCAGCAGACTTGATAATGTCAATAAATTCAGGCTTAAGAGAAGCTCCCCCAACCAAGAATCCATCAACATCACGCTTAGCTGCCTGTTCCTTGCAGTTTGCTCCATTAACAGATCCTCCATATATAATTCGAGTATTAGCGGCAACTTCAGGGCTGATGTTTGCTTGAAACCATTTTCGCAATTCAGAATGCACTTCCTGAGCCTGATCTGGGGTTGTAACCTTGCCAGTTCCAATGGCCCACACAGGTTCATAAGCAATAACAACATTGGCCCAATTTTGAGACTCGTTCTGCAATTGCTTTGGTTTGTGCAACATTCCAATGCCTGTTTTTACTTTTCTCTCCTTCAATCACTACCACTGTTGGTGGTAGTAGCAACAAAAATCAACAACTCTTGCAAATTAACACGGAGCAAGTGTCAGATGGAAGCAACTGCATCACCTTTGTGCTCCCTCAACGTTCTCTCAGCTACTTTCTTGTCCAACTCAAGTTCATTTGCAATCCACATCTGCTGCATTAATCTTAACAGCAGCCAATTCTTTCTTTCTTGGCAATCAGAATTCAATTCTTTGAATTCCTCTTTCAGGTTTAATTCCTAAGGGTTCTGAAGAACATTCTATTGTTTGTGCTTGGATTGTGCTTATAGCGTCCATAGCTTCCTACAAAAACGTTTTGTCATCTTTGCTAGTTGTTTCAACTTCCGGTACATCAATCGTGCTTGGTAATGGTGAGTTCATTGTGACATTTCAAGACAATTTGAAATGCTGTAAAATTTGATGTTGTTTTTCATCTTTGGTAATCATTGGATTGTGCTTATGGCGTCCATAGCTTCCTACAGAGATGTTTTGTCGTCTTCGCTAGTTGTTTCACCTTCTGATACATCAATCGTGCCTGGTAATGGTGAGTTCACTGCGACATTTCAAGCCAATTTGAAGTGCTGTAAAATTTGATGTTGTTTTTCATCTTTGGTAATCAAGAAATCTGTTCATGGCTATGAATGGTTTGTGAAAATGTTCACAGCTTGTTACTAATGCCTGCTGGTCAAATTGATGGTTATGTTCACCACCATCAATTTGAGGGGGGCTATTAGAATATTAGTATCTTAGGAGTTTGTTATTTGTTATTAGTCACTTACTAAGAGTTTACTTAGTTGTTAAGTATCTTTGCCTATATATAAGCACTTGTAGCTTTGTATAATGTAGAGTGGATAATACAATTTAGTTTCTAATTTCAAGCTTCCACTCTCACTCTCAGTTCTTTAATTTATCTTTTAAATATAATTAGAGGTTAATTAAGTGTCACTAAAAATTAAGACCATTTCGCGTATGGTTGACATGATTTAAACTGCTACATGTGTAAAAATATATTACGTAGGGTTTCTAATCTATTTGGTCCAATTTGTCATGTATGATCAACTATTATAAATAGTTCTTAGTAGAAAGTGACAAGTCTTGAAAATGTAGTTTGTTTATATATTCAAGAATGCTAAACTGTACAATAGTAGTTATACTTATAGTGTTACTAGACCATCTATAGATGGACAACTCAACAAAAGGCTAAATAGAATTAGTTACAACACTAACATTAGTAAGGCCTATAGAAAACTATGTATTATCTAACAGCTCCCCATCAAACTGAAGGTTAAGTAAAACCAGCAATTTGAATTGAAAAGAGTAAAATTGAGTAATGAACACAAATGCAAATGTTGTAGAGCTTTAGATGTATCAAAAAGCCTATCTGCTTTTAATCTCACAATAAGCAGCCACTTGCAACGTACTAAAAGGAAACTTAGCCTTTAAATAATTGAGCAAAAAGCACAAGCTGTTGAAACCTTTTTGCTACATATAAGTTCTTGAAATAAAGGACTGATATAAAGGTCAAAGGATAAGACAACACCATCCAAGAAAAGCCTAGTTGTGCTTGTTGAGGACAAAACATTAACCAAGCCATGGATGGTTATGCAAGATGGAAACAACACACCTACCAAGTCATGGGTAGGAGAAGCAAGTGAGCTATTGAAACTATAGTCCACTAAAGGTTGACATGCATCACAAAGAGGCGCAGAACTAGTTGGACAAATAGGATCCAAAATCTCTACACTAGAGGACAATAGGGCATAGCCACAGAAATACTATCATCATGAGGCGTGGTTGAGACACTATCAAACAAAGCTAGAGAAGACAACTGATTAGCTAAGACAAGTGCAGTAGACAAAATCACAGGTTAAGGCAAAGAAAACCACATAGGAACATGTAGGACAGAAGAAATATCTGAATAAGCAGGAGCAGAAGTGAAAAACATTGAGTCTACACCAACCTCCTTAACAATAGAACCAACAAATAAATCCTCATTGGACCCAACATATACACCGGTAAAACCATTTATCATAGAAGAACCCACACAATTCTTTCCCAATAGAATATCATGAAGCATTTAAAGCAAGAAGTAGCTACATACATGCCTATGCTTCTCCCAAATTTGACAAATGGGTTTCACAAAAATTGGCTTTTGAACTTCTTGGATGTGAAAGAAGATCATCCAGAGTATTGAATTTGATTTGTTTCTTTGAAGAATTGACCAAAATTTCATTGTGATGGTTTAGATTTCCCATTTGATTTACTACAAAAATCCTTATAAAATTTAGCAATATGAGCTTAAAATACAGATTCTTGAGTGGACCTCTCTGAAACAAGAAGTAGTCTCTCAAAATGTTCTAGCTGATTATGAAAAACACGCACAGAAGGTCTCATTTGAGTCATGTTAAAGAAAATGACAAATGTGAGATACTCGGCCCTAAACCAATTAGAATATTTACACTATTTCTTATTCAAAAATTCTCTCTCTAGTAGCTGTCAAACGATTAACCAACATTTTGGCACGGAACATGTAATCTACAATAGATAATCCATTTTTTGGTAAAGATTGCAATTTGCCTCTGAGCTTCATTACACAAGACTGAGTAGCATGGCTAAAATGATCCTCCAACCCCACCCACTAATTCCTTGCAATCAAATGACCAACTAACACAATATCTATTACGTTAGATTTGAGCTATAAACCCAAATTTTCACTAATGAGTGATGTTGCACCCAAGTACTAAAAAGAGGATTAGAAATCGAGCACTCAACATCAAGAAGGGGATTTGGATTAGGCTACAGTTCATTCCCAAACCCTTCCAAGCGATGTGCCTTTTGAAAACACATCAATTGTTTACACCAAATAAGATTATTATTATTATCATCATCATCATCATCATCATCTAACCTTGCAAACAATGACACATTATTAGGTGGAGAGGATGAAGAATTCAAAGGAAGAGAATCAAGAATTAAAGTACCCAAAGAGCGATTGATCAGTCTTTATGCTTCTTGATTTGCATTTCTTCGAATTGAACCATCTACATTACCTTCAAGTGATCTATCTGATAATTAATTTATACTAAATTAAGAAAGAAGAATCAAGAGAAGAAGAAAGGAAGAGGAGGCTAGGGTTTGCATAGAACCAAATTGTGCTCTTAAATGTTACAAGCAAGCCTTTTATAAGCAAAATAGAGAGACAAAAGGAAATGACCAAAATAACCTTACAATGAAGATATTACTAAAATAACCCTATAAGAATATATTAATGTACTCTAATATCCCCCCTCAAACTCACGATGCGGCTGCAAGAAGCATCGAGTGTTTGCCAATTAGAAAACGAAAGCCTAAAGTAGGATGTGACTTAGTAAAGAAGTATGCAATCTGCAAAGAAGAAGGAACAAAAGGCAAGATGATGGTGCCTTGTTTGAGGTGTTGCCAAGTAAAATGACAATCGATCTCGATATGCTTGGTGCTTTTATGAAAAATAGAGTTGTGAGTAATCTGGATAGCACTCTGGTTGTCACAATACATAGGAGTGAGATGAGAGAGAAAAACACCCATATCTGCTAGTAGACAACGTAACCAAACAATCTCTTTGGTAGTAGATGCCATTGCACGATACTCTACTTCAGTAGAAGATTAAAAAACAACAGTTTACTTCTTGCTCTTCCAAGAGATAAGAGAATCACCCAAAAAGATACAGAAACCAGTGATAGACTTGCGATCTATGGGATCAGGGCCATAATTAGCATCAGTGTAAGCATGCAGCTCTAAGGAAGATGTGGATGGAAATAAGAGACTCTGAAAAATTGTACCCCGAAGATACCGCAAAATACGTAGAACAGCTACCCAATGAATGGTAGTAAGAGAAGCAACAAACTAACTAACAATATGAATAGCATAAGCAATGTCCGGATGAGTAATAGTAAGGTAGACCAAACTGCCAACAATACTTCGATATAAGGTAGGATCTTACAAAGGAGTGCCATCCGAAGGAGAATATTAAACATTGTGCTCACAAGGGGTATCAACAATTTTAGTATCAGTAAGGCGAGCACACTCAAGAATGTCAGCAATATACTTAGATTGAGAGAGAAGATAACCTTTTGGAGAGACGGCAACTTCAATACCCAAAAAATACCGTAGAGAACCCAACTCTTTCATTTAAACTCACGGGCTAATTCTGACTTTAGCACTACAATCCCATCAACACCATCACCAGTAATAATCATATCATCAATATATAAAGAGAGAAAAATATGACCTGTAGTGGTATGCTTAACAAAGAGACCAGAATCATGATCCCTAGAAGAAAACTCAAAAGAAGCAATAACAGTAGAGAATTTCTCAAACCATGCTTGAGGTGCTTGTTTTAGACCATATAAGGCTTTCCAAAGCTTACAAACTTCACCATGATTATGTGGTGCACCAGGTTGGGGAACCATGTCATGCAAATCACCATTCAAGAAAGCATTTTTAACATCCATTTGAGATATACGCCATCCATGAGTAGAGGCAACTGCAATAAGTGTGCTAATTGTAGTCATTTTTGCAACAGGGGCAAAACTCTCTTCATAATCAATACCACTCATTTGAGAGTATCCCTTTGCAACTACTCGAGATTTATACCTTTCAATAGACCCATCAGAATGAAGCTTAATTTTATATATCCAACGGGAACCAATAGCTCGTTTACCTGGCGGTAAAGGTATTAAGACCCATGTATTTGTTTGATGCAAAGCAGTAAGTTCCTCAGCCATAGATTGTTGCCACAGGGGATCAAGAACTACCTCTTTATAGGATAACGGCTCATAGAGACAATGAATAGATGCTAAAAATGAAGTAAAAGAAGTGGAAGAAGACGAGTAAACAAAATTTGGTAGCTTAGTAGACTTACGAGTGCGCTGAGGATAACGAGGAGGATCCACAATTTCAGGAGGATCTTGGGCAACTATAGGAGGAGGGAAAGTATCAGAAGTGTCAAGCTGTGTTGTACCAGTATCTTCAGATCTATCAGTACAAATCCTGCGAGAATATTGAAGAGGAGAAGGGACTATAGGATCAGTAGATGAGTGAGAATTAGTAGTTGGAGGAACTTGTGGAAAAGAACTATTAGTATGGTTAGAGAAAGGATCAATATGACTAAGATCTGACTTGGTCAAGTCGTGAATTGAACTAGGAATAGAAAATAAAGGTATATGCTCAAGAAAGATAACAAGACAAGAGACATATAGTTTTTGTGAAGTTGGATCAAAACAACGATATCCCTTTGCCCTTCACCATAACCAAGAAAAACACAAATGACAGAATGTGACGATAATTTGGTACGTTCTACATGAGGACGAAGGACAAAACAAGTAGAACCAAAGACTCTCAATGAAGAATAGTAAAGAGGATGTCCATATAGTTTTTCAAAAGGAGACAAACCTGAAGTGATGGATGATGGAATCTTATTGATTAAGTTGACCGCAGTAAGAACTGCTTCTCCCCAAAACTCACTAGGAACAAAAGATGACAACAACAGAGAACGAGTAGTTTCAACAATATGCCTATGTTTCCTTTCAGCAACACCATTTTGCTCAGGAGTGCCAGTACAAGAAGTTTGGTGAGTAGTTCCATCTAAAGCAAGCAAATCACAAAATTTATTGGAAGTATATTCACCACCTAGATCACATCTAAAACACTTAATTACAGCAGAATACTGAGTTCTTACTAGGGCTCTAAACTTATTATAAATATCAAAGAAATCAAAACGACGTTTCATAAGCTATACCCAACAAAAACGAGTGTGATCATCAATAAAAGAGACATGATAGCGAGACCACTACAATTAGAAATATCATGAGCTTGCAAATTTCCTAAGGTTCCATTAGAAGATAAAAATTGCAAACGGGAAGCTGAAACATGACCAAGATGTGAATGCCATAAATAAAAACTAGACGATGAAGGACACAATCGAAAAGAGGAAAGATCAACACTAGGAGCTGTAAATACTGGTAATCTCAGCTCGTCTAAAACATATAATCCCCCTACCTACAGCCTATCCCAATCAGCTTCTGGGATTGTAGATCCTACACATGACAAGAAGTAGAAGAAAAAGACACTGAGCAACCAAAATAATACAATTGACTAACAGATGCAAGGTTTAGTGAAAGCTTAGGAATATAATAAACATTATGAAGAGACAAATGAGAATTGACAACAGAATTGACACCTACTAATGGCATAGGAGTACTATCAGCAGTCATGATAGACATAGATGATGTAGGACATAAAGAAACAAAAGATTTTGACTCAAGAGACATATGGTGGGAAGCTCCAGAGTCTATAACCCAAGTTGAGGATGACATACCTGAGGAACTAGAGAGGGACTGACCTATCGTAGAAGATGTAGACATGGCATGTGGTTGCAAATCAAGAAACTTTTGAAACTGCTCAGTGAGGGCAGCGAAGGTAGAATTAGAGGATGAGGCACCAAAGTTAGAGGATGCTGATGGAGGAACAGTTGTTGCAGTGTTATATTGTAGAGGGCGAAATGGACGTGGTTGAGATTGGTTGCCGAATTGTGGAGGCTCGAATTGCTACTTTTGTTGGAACTGATGTGGTGTCCAAGTCAATTTTGGACACTAAGTTTTCCAATGACCCTTTTCTTTGCAAAAACTGCAGGTATCAATCCCAACCTTTACATAAGGTTTATTTCCATAGTGAGTAAGAGTTCGAAAAGAAGTTGCAAAAATAGATGGATTAGGTGTTTCAAGAATTCCTTTTCCTGCTTGAGATTTAAGACGTATTTCATCAGCCAAAAGTTCACTGACCACTGAATCAACTGAAGGAAGTGGGCTACGATGCAGAATGGAGCCACGAAGGCCCTCAAAATCATCACAAAGTGCCATTAAGAATTGAACCAAGCATTGCTCCTCTCTACGAGTAATATAAGGTGCACAAGCTCGTAGTTCTACTGATTCTGTTAGAGCCAATTGATCCCAAAGATCTGTCATTATTGAATAAAATTCTTGAATACTAATATTTTTCTACTCAATAGCTCAAATATCTGATTCTAACTGATATTATTTTGTAAAGTTTGACTGTATATACAATCTTGCAAGATGTTCCCAAACTTTCTTTACTGTATTATACTTTGCTAACTGGGTGCCTATTGACTGTTCAACATAATTGTTTATCCAAGTAATAATTTTTGAATTATCTACTTCCCAAGTATCTAGCAAAGTTGCATAATCAGTCTTCTCTATTGTAGGTTTATTAACAGTTCTAGATACATAATTCCACATCTTTTTGCCTTTCAGTAAATTTTTCATTACATAACTCTAATACAAATAATTCTTTCCATCTAACCTCACACTAACTAATTGTAACGAATCATCCTTATTACTAGCCATTGCAAAAAACAAAACAAAACTTCAAGATTTCCAAAATAGACAATATTGCAGTTTGAACAAATATCCAAAAATTATTAGAATCAGAAGAAAAATACCTATTTGATGTGAGGAACAAACGAGATTCCAGCCAACTCACTGCAGAGTTGGATCCGCGAAAAACTGTGTCTGAATTTACAGTACCTTCAATAATCCAAGCTCTGATACCATGATAATTAATTTATACTAACATTAAGAAAGAAGAATCAAGAAAAGAAGAAAGGAAGAGGAAGAAGAAGAGGAAGAGGAGGCTAGGGTTTGCATAGAACCAAATTGTGCTCTTAAATGTTACAAGCAAGCCTTTTATAGGCAAAATAGAGAGACAAAAGGAAATGACCAAAATAATCTTACAATGAAGATATTACTAAAATAACCCTATAAGAATATATTAATTTACTCTAATACTATCATCATTAGCACAAAGAATTTTTTTCTAAATTAATTATTGGTTAAGACAAGATAACATCTTTGTATGAATTCTTGGAACCCATACTCACGGTTCCTGAAACCTTTAATGCTCTAATACTATAAAGAAAGTGATGAATATATACTTACTATTGACTTAATCAATTAAATTTTTTGATTTTATTCTATAAATTAGAATAATTAGTAGGAGTACCAAAAAAATATCTCAAATGGAGTCTTCAACTCAATTGTAGTTGATAGAAATTGATTAACCAAATAGTAGGCATGGTTACAAACTTTAGCTTGAAAGGATCTATCCAAAACCAACTCAAAAACTAATACAACGATTTCTTTCCCAAAGATTACTATTCATACGTTTTGTAACTACATTCTATTGTAGTGTATTATGCATAGTATGATGTCTCACAGTGCCAATTTTTTCACATAACTCATTAAACTAACCTTCACAAAATTTCAAGCCATTATCAATTCTCAAACACTTGATCTTCTTGCATGTTTGATTTTCTATATAAGCCTTAAATTTTACAAATCTTGAAAACATATCATTCTTATTATTCAGAAAATGCACTCAAACATGACGAGAGAAATCATTAATAAAAATCAACATATATTGAGCATCACCCTTAGACACAACACAAGAAGAACCCCAAAGATCTGAATGAATATAATCAACAATACCTTTCATTTTTGTGAATGTTGTGCTAAACTTAACCATAAAATGCATTTCATAGACACAATGTTCACAGAAATCAGGCTTCTTAGTTTTATGACCACTAAGTAAACCTCATTTGCTCAAAATAGACATCTCTATCTCACTTATATGCCCCAACCACATATGCCACAAGCGAGTAGTATTTGAATCTAGATTTGACAATAATGAAACTGAAACACTACCAATGACAATGTTACTTTGAAACACATAGAGACCGCATGACAATTTTCCTTTAATAATGAACAAATCTCCTTAATAACTCTTAAAATTCTACCTTCAACTACGTACCTATAGGCCTATGAATCAAGACAACCCATAGATATCAAGTTCTTTTTGAAATCTAGAACATGGCTAACATCTTTCAAAGTTCTAACAATACCATTATGCATCTTAATCAAGATTGTATCAATACCAATAATCTTACAGGGCACATTATTTCTCATCAAAACAACACCCCCATCAATGGACAGATAAGAAGTGAACCAGTTCCTACTGGGGCACATATTGTAAGTGCAACTCGAATCAAGAATTCAAACATCTCCAAGAGAACTAACATATATTCATAGAACATTCTCACCATCAGAACCAGACCTATCTGCAACACTAACACCATCATTAGAAACAGAAGATTTTGTGGTAGATTTTCCTTTACCTTTGAGTTTCAGGCAGTTAGCTTTCCAATGCCCTTCCTAAAGGTAATAATTGCATTTATATTTTCTATTTCTATATTTTGATTTATATTTGCCCCTATTGTTGCTTGAACTTTTTTTCTTGTGTTCTACCTCTAACAAACAAACAATTGCTACTATCATTATTACCAGCAAATACCTTTTTTTTTCAACTCTCTAGAATTCAAAGATGCTTTGACGTCTTCCAAAAAATTTGTATCTCTCCCATATAACATGGTATTAGTAAAATGTTGAAATGAATGAGGTAAAGAACAAAACAGAACTAGAACTTGATCCTTTTCATCAATCTTAATACCAACATTTTTCAGATCATGAATAATTTTAGTAAATTTATTAAGGTGATCATGCAAAGGCGTACACTCTGACATTCTAAAAATGTACAAGCACTGCTTCAAATATAAACTTGTTAAAAACTTGGTCATATACACACTCTCCAACTTTAGCCACAAGCCAGTAAAAGATCTCTCACCACCAATCTCATGTCGGAGCTCATCAGACAAAAACAACTGAATTGAAGTGAGAGCATTTTTCATCATTGCATCTTTTTCTTAATCAAATAATTTTTTTGATAATTTATCATTACCTTCAAGTACGTGATGAATCACAGAACGGTCCAAATTTGTTTAAAGGTATAAGGTACAATTTAGTTATGTATCTTTTAAGGTATATATATAAGTATATAGATAAGTCTTGTGATTTATTAAAATGTACACTTTAGTCCTATATATTTTAAGGTATATACCTAAGTCCTGTAACTCTTCAAAATATACACTTTAGTCCTCTCTTTTTCTTTTTCTTTTTTTTTTAAAGTATACACTTCTTTAAAAGTTTCAAGAAAGTCCAAATATTATTTTTTCAAAGGGTACATTTGAAATTTTGAAAAAAAAAATTAAAATTTGAAATTAATAAAAATTAATTTTTGGAAAAAAAAAAATACTAAAATGTAAAAAAATAATAAATTTATATTTCTAATAAAAAATTGAAAAAAAAAATGTATATTTAATTTTTTTTGTATTTTCTATTTTTTCAGTATTTAAGTTTTTTAAACCTATGCATTTTTAAAAAAACATTAGGAATTTTTTACATCACAGATTTATGTTTTTTATTTTAAAAATAAAAATTTTAATATCCATTTAAAAAAATTACTTTTTGTATTTGATTTTTAAAAATTTCTAATTTATCCTTGAAAAAAAATAATATTTGAGCTTCATAGAAACTTTTAAAGAATTAGAGGATCATAAGTGCATATCTTACAATAAAGAGGACTAAAGTGTATATTTTGATGAATTATAGGATTAAATTATACATTTTAAAAAATTACATGATTTGTAAAAACATTTAACCAAATAATAAATAAATAAAGTATCCTCTGATAGCTCAAAACTCAGAAAAATATAAATTTTATGTCTGCACCATTATTGGTAAGAAATTTATAGTAAAAAATTGAATAGTTCACTGTTCAGCATTGAATACATGTTTTCTGGCTGTAAACGATAGAAATGCATGACATGAGTAAAACAGAGATATTTTTTTTCCTAATTAACCCCTCATCATAATGGAATGGATTAATCACATTTGGAAACCTTGACCCAAGTGTTGGTCAATAGCATGCGACTTTACCGAAGTTAGAAATACTAGGTAATTTATATTAGAATACTCTTCTTTGCTATGTTGAATCTCATGTCCCAATATATAAAAAGTTACATGAATAATAGCCAATTTTTTTTTTTTAGTTTTATACTTTTAACTTGTTTTTGTTATTCATTTTCTTTCTTCCTTCTGTTTTAATTTTATTTTTCTTTCAAATTTTTGGACATAATACCCACACAATTTCATAACCGAGTATATGTCATTAAGTCACAAAAAAATTGACAAATATTTTCATATTTTAAGTATAACAATTTATGTATTTATTATTTTATATCATATAAATAATTCTTCATGCACTAATCACATTGCCGAATTTGTGATAGAAAAATAGTTAAAGTTATAAATATAAAACAAGAACTATAATGATAAATAAAATCTAATATTATTTACATATTTAACTATTATTGGCCGTCTATAGAACAACATATTATAAGTGAGACATACGAGTTTAATTCAAAATTTATTAATTTTTAAAGATAAATAGACAACTAAATAAAAATCCAAAGGTCATTGACTATTTATATAACATATATCATTTTATTTTGAGAATACCTATCATTATATACTAAAAATTAAATTATTGCAATAAGACTCACTATCTTCCATCTCTCTTATTCTACCTCATAATCAATTTGGGTTAATTCTAGGTCGAAATATTGGCAATTGTATGGTGGGTGCTTCTGAATGTTTTAACGCTATGCAACTCTCTAGCCAAGGGGTAATATCGCACGCAAAATTAACATTTGCAAGGCTTTTGATATGCGCTAAGATTTTATTTTACAAGTGATGCAATGCTTTGGTTTGAATAACATCTTTTTGGGTTGGATCCAAGATCTTTTTGGATGTGGTCGAGCATGTGAGTCAATCTCCAAGTTCTATTTGAGGCTTTCTCTATGTATGATCGCCCTTCAAATCAGATGGTATATTAGAAAAATCTCTTATTTACTTTGGTAAAGGTGTTCCTTCAAGAAACATACCATCACTCCACGATATAGTTGGGATAGGGGCATGGAAAGGGCAGATACATAATTCCACATCTTTTTGCCTTTCAGTAAATTTTTCATTACATAACTCTAATACAAATAATTCTTTCCATCTAACCTCACACTAACTAATTGTAACGAATCATCCTTATTACTAGCCATTGCAAAAAACAAAACAAAACTTCAAGATTTCCAAAATAGACAATATTGCAGTTTGAACAAATATCCAAAAATTATTAGAATCAGAAGAAAAATACCTATTTGATGTGAGGAACAAACGAGATTCCAGCCAACTCACTGCAGAGTTGGATCCGCGAAAAACTGTGTCTGAATTTACAGTACCTTCAATAATCCAAGCTCTGATACCATGATAATTAATTTATACTAACATTAAGAAAGAAGAATCAAGAAAAGAAGAAAGGAAGAGGAAGAAGAAGAGGAAGAGGAGGCTAGGGTTTGCATAGAACCAAATTGTGCTCTTAAATGTTACAAGCAAGCCTTTTATAGGCAAAATAGAGAGACAAAAGGAAATGACCAAAATAATCTTACAATGAAGATATTACTAAAATAACCCTATAAGAATATATTAATTTACTCTAATACTATCATCATTAGCACAAAGAATTTTTTTCTAAATTAATTATTGGTTAAGACAAGATAACATCTTTGTATGAATTCTTGGAACCCATACTCACGGTTCCTGAAACCTTTAATGCTCTAATACTATAAAGAAAGTGATGAATATATACTTACTATTGACTTAATCAATTAAATTTTTTGATTTTATTCTATAAATTAGAATAATTAGTAGGAGTACCAAAAAAATATCTCAAATGGAGTCTTCAACTCAATTGTAGTTGATAGAAATTGATTAACCAAATAGTAGGCATGGTTACAAACTTTAGCTTGAAAGGATCTATCCAAAACCAACTCAAAAACTAATACAACGATTTCTTTCCCAAAGATTACTATTCATACGTTTTGTAACTACATTCTATTGTAGTGTATTATGCATAGTATGATGTCTCACAGTGCCAATTTTTTCACATAACTCATTAAACTAACCTTCACAAAATTTCAAGCCATTATCAATTCTCAAACACTTGATCTTCTTGCATGTTTGATTTTCTATATAAGCCTTAAATTTTACAAATCTTGAAAACATATCATTCTTATTATTCAGAAAATGCACTCAAACATGACGAGAGAAATCATTAATAAAAATCAACATATATTGAGCATCACCCTTAGACACAACACAAGAAGAACCCCAAAGATCTGAATGAATATAATCAACAATACCTTTCATTTTTGTGAATGTTGTGCTAAACTTAACCATAAAATGCATTTCATAGACACAATGTTCACAGAAATCAGGCTTCTTAGTTTTATGACCACTAAGTAAACCTCATTTGCTCAAAATAGACATCTCTATCTCACTTATATGCCCCAACCACATATGCCACAAGCGAGTAGTATTTGAATCTAGATTTGACAATAATGAAACTGAAACACTACCAATGACAATGTTACTTTGAAACACATAGAGACCGCATGACAATTTTCCTTTAATAATGAACAAATCTCCTTAATAACTCTTAAAATTCTACCTTCAACTACGTACCTATAGGCCTATGAATCAAGACAACCCATAGATATCAAGTTCTTTTTGAAATCTAGAACATGGCTAACATCTTTCAAAGTTCTAACAATACCATTATGCATCTTAATCAAGATTGTATCAATACCAATAATCTTACAGGGCACATTATTTCTCATCAAAACAACACCCCCATCAATGGACAGATAAGAAGTGAACCAGTTCCTACTGGGGCACATATTGTAAGTGCAACTCGAATCAAGAATTCAAACATCTCCAAGAGAACTAACATATATTCATAGAACATTCTCACCATCAGAACCAGACCTATCTGCAACACTAACACCATCATTAGAAACAGAAGATTTTGTGGTAGATTTTCCTTTACCTTTGAGTTTCAGGCAGTTAGCTTTCCAATGCCCTTCCTAAAGGTAATAATTGCATTTATATTTTCTATTTCTATATTTTGATTTATATTTGCCCCTATTGTTGCTTGAACTTTTTTTCTTGTGTTCTACCTCTAACAAACAAACAATTGCTACTATCATTATTACCAGCAAATACCTTTTTTTTTCAACTCTCTAGAATTCAAAGATGCTTTGACGTCTTCCAAAAAATTTGTATCTCTCCCATATAACATGGTATTAGTAAAATGTTGAAATGAATGAGGTAAAGAACAAAACAGAACTAGAACTTGATCCTTTTCATCAATCTTAATACCAACATTTTTCAGATCATGAATAATTTTAGTAAATTTATTAAGGTGATCATGCAAAGGCGTACACTCTGACATTCTAAAAATGTACAAGCACTGCTTCAAATATAAACTTGTTAAAAACTTGGTCATATACACACTCTCCAACTTTAGCCACAAGCCAGTAAAAGATCTCTCACCACCAATCTCATGTCGGAGCTCATCAGACAAAAACAACTGAATTGAAGTGAGAGCATTTTTCATCATTGCATCTTTTTCTTAATCAAATAATTTTTTTGATAATTTATCATTACCTTCAAGTACGTGATGAATCACAGAACGGTCCAAATTTGTTTAAAGGTATAAGGTACAATTTAGTTATGTATCTTTTAAGGTATATATATAAGTATATAGATAAGTCTTGTGATTTATTAAAATGTACACTTTAGTCCTATATATTTTAAGGTATATACCTAAGTCCTGTAACTCTTCAAAATATACACTTTAGTCCTCTCTTTTTCTTTTTCTTTTTTTTTTAAAGTATACACTTCTTTAAAAGTTTCAAGAAAGTCCAAATATTATTTTTTCAAAGGGTACATTTGAAATTTTGAAAAAAAAAATTAAAATTTGAAATTAATAAAAATTAATTTTTGGAAAAAAAAAAATACTAAAATGTAAAAAAATAATAAATTTATATTTCTAATAAAAAATTGAAAAAAAAAATGTATATTTAATTTTTTTTATTTTCTATTTTTTCAGTATTTAAGTTTTTTAAACCTATGCATTTTTAAAAAAACATTAGGAATTTTTTAATCACAAATATATGTTTTTTATTTTAAAAATAAAAATTTTAATATCCATTTAAAAAAATTACTTTTTGTATTTGATTTTTAAAAATTTCTAATTTATCCTTGAAAAAAAATAATATTTGAGCTTCATAGAAACTTTTAAAGAATTAGAGGATCATAAGTGCATATCTTACAATAAAGAGGACTAAAGTGTATATTTTGATGAATTATAGGATTAAATTATACATTTTAAAAAATTACATGATTTGTAAAAACATTTAACCAAATAATAAATAAATAAAGTATCCTCTGATAGCTCAAAACTCAGAAAAATATAAATTTTATGTCTGCACCATTATTGGTAAGAAATTTATAGTAAAAAATTGAATAGTTCACTGTTCAGCATTGAATACATGTTTTCTGGCTGTAAACGATAGAAATGCATGACATGAGTAAAACAGAGATATTTTTTTTCCTAATTAACCCCTCATCATAATGGAATGGATTAATCACATTTGGAAACCTTGACCCAAGTGTTGGTCAATAGCATGCGACTTTACCGAAGTTAGAAATACTAGGTAATTTATATTAGAATACTCTTCTTTGCTATGTTGAATCTCATGTCCCAATATATAAAAAGTTACATGAATAATAGCCAATTTTTTTTTTTTAGTTTTATACTTTTAACTTGTTTTTGTTATTCATTTTCTTTCTTCCTTCTGTTTTAATTTTATTTTTCTTTCAAATTTTTGGACATAATACCCACACAATTTCATAACCGAGTATATGTCATTAAGTCACAAAAAAATTGACAAATATTTTCATATTTTAAGTATAACAATTTATGTATTTATTATTTTATATCATATAAATAATTCTTCATGCACTAATCACATTGCCGAATTTGTGATAGAAAAATAGTTAAAGTTATAAATATAAAACAAGAACTATAATGATAAATAAAATCTAATATTATTTACATATTTAACTATTATTGGCCGTCTATAGAACAACATATTATAAGTGAGACATACGAGTTTAATTCAAAATTTATTAATTTTTAAAGATAAATAGACAACTAAATAAAAATCCAAAGGTCATTGACTATTTATATAACATATATCATTTTATTTTGAGAATACCTATCATTATATACTAAAAATTAAATTATTGCAATAAGACTCACTATCTTCCATCTCTCTTATTCTACCTCATAATCAATTTGGGTTAATTCTAGGTCGAAATATTGGCAATTGTATGGTGGGTGCTTCTGAATGTTTTAACGCTATGCAACTCTCTAGCCAAGGGGTAATATCGCACGCAAAATTAACATTTGCAAGGCTTTTGATATGCGCTAAGATTTTATTTTACAAGTGATGCAATGCTTTGGTTTGAATAACATCTTTTTGGGTTGGATCCAAGATCTTTTTGGATGTGGTCGAGCATGTGAGTCAATCTCCAAGTTCTATTTGAGGCTTTCTCTATGTATGATCGCCCTTCAAATCAGATGGTATATTAGAAAAATCTCTTATTTACTTTGGTAAAGGTGTTCCTTCAAGAAACATACCATCACTCCACGATATAGTTGGGATAGGGGCATGGAAAGGGCAGATACTTTCTTTGGCAAGACATCGATGCTTGATTTCTTTGTTCATCCAGAGTATAAGGTGTATAAGTATTGGAAATTTTTGTGGGTAAAATGTTTGATTGTAATTTAGCATTTAGGTTTATTTTCAAGTCTCTCAAGCCAAGTCGAAGAAACATTAAATTGCGAATAGTTGTACTTTAGGTATATATTTTATAACTATTATACATAGTCTTGCATCATGCATTTACTAGTCTATGTTCACAACACTTAGAATTATTTATTGGTGCAAAATTTATTATTGATCGATCGAGCGAGCTAGCTCAAGATTTTTCGTTTAAAATATTTAATTAAAGTCGAGCCAACTTGTGAAATTATCACTTACCTTTTTCTTTCATGTGCTTTAATATTTTTGGTATTTATCTCAAAATTATCTTTTTAGATTATTAAGATATTTAATGAACTTTGGGTATTTAAGACCAAAATAAATTAACCAAAATAATGAACTTTAGAAAAATAGTCGGTTAATCTATATAAATTTTCAATGATTTTTAACCTTCCTAAACTTCTTATGATGTTATCTTTTAATGATGTTTTAAAACAAACAAAAGCTTGATTAAGATAAATTGTATCTTTTATATAGAATATTTTTTTTATCTTACTTTTGTATATAATTGTTCTTGATTTCATGTTCTTAGTATATTTTCTTTTCATATTCTCATATTTATTTTCCCATTATCCATCCTTATAATGTATATGTGATTACTAAGTTAATCCACATTCCATCTAAGTACATCCACCTAAATCAAATAAAATTCATAAAAAATATAAAAAAAAATTTAGGCAAATTCCAAAAAAATTTGCGTAAATTATATTTTCTCATAATTAATAAAATAAATAATTAAAGCATATGAGAATAATAAAATAAGCATAAATATAGATAAATTAATTACTAAAAATATGTATAAAATAGTGCCTGTAAGATTTATAAGGATGGATAATGGGAAAATAAATCTAAGTATATGAAAAGAAAATATACTAACAACAAGAAATCAGGAACATATTTATACAAAAGTAAGATAAAAAAATCATGAAACTCAAGAAAATCTAAAAGATACAATTTATCTAAAACAAGCTCTTGTTTGTTTTAAAACATTATTAAAAGATAACTTCAGAAGGAGTTCAAGAATGTCAAAAATCATTGAAAATTTACAATGATTAATTGACTATTTTTTTAAACAAGATAAAAAAAAAAGATAATTTGGTAAAAGAACAAAATAAAGAATGCTTTAATTTTGAAGGAAGTATTGAAATAGTAAAAAATAGATATAGAAGAAAATAGAGAATTTCAACAATTAAGTCGTTGGATAGACAAATAACTTAAAAAATTTGAGCTTAAAAATTAAGTAGATAACTAGTGTTTTAACTAACCAAAATTTAGTATTAAAGTCATAGGAAAGAAAACACATTAAGGGATGAAAAACTTAAGACTGTTAACTATCAAGGTTATTATTGATATTAAGCATAAACCTCAAGAAATTAGAGATATTTTTGTAAAAGTTAAGAGCACTAGTGAAGATATGTCAAAATTTAGGGGCATGAGTCAAATTTTTCAATTAGAAATAGGCATGTTAAAATCACACTACATGAAATTTTCATACTAGACATCCACACCATGATCCATATCATTTAGTTGTATCGATATACGTGACCAATGATGGGTCGAGTTCTGACATATGTAACAAAGGCCACTTTGATCCTATGTTGGTATGATTGATGGACCAAATTGGTTAGAGTTATATTTTAGTAATGACAGCAAAATTGAGCTCATATGGTTATTTTTGCAATGAATAATTATAAAGGTTACACATATAGCTCAAGTGGGAGATTCTTGGATCCTTAATCCAATTGTTGAATTTTTAATCCAACATTGAGCTTATATGTGAATAATTGTGTGTTGTGGACTGTTATATAAGGTAAACTCATTTTAAAAGTGATAAGATAGGATTTAAGTAATTTTATTTTTAATGTATTTAATAGGATGTGGGACTTTAATGAGTAGGGACTTAAAAATAACTTCTATTTTAATGGTGAGCTAAAATAGAAATACTGTTATTATCTATATGTATAGTGGTTATGGTCCTCAAATAAAATGTTCAGTTCTTTTTAACTAATATCCCATCCTCAGAGAGAGACCAAAGAGAGAGCTAAAGAGTTCTTTAGGAAAAACGTGTAAATTTGAAAGACAAATCACTCAGCTCTAAAAACTAATTATTTGCTATAAATTTAGTTATGCTTTCTCATATTTATATTAGATACTAGATGATATGACATAAATGTGCATGATCTTCTCTTAGTTTATTTGACAGTTTTCGTTTTCATTTTTAAGAAACATAAAACAAAAAACTAGCACAAAAAGAACTCATTACAAAACCATCAATCTCTTAGCTTTCAGATATATGTTAAGTGTCTAACCATTTGAACAAATTTCCAGACTAAAATGTCTTGGTCAACACTTTCTCGTCGAAAATATTCCAATTCACACACTACTGGTCATATGGTTCCGAGCTCATCAATTAACAGTAGAAAAATAAAGATAAAAGGTGAAAGAAATGAACTTTACAAATAAAAACCAAATCAGTACACACAATTTAGCAATGAACGTATCCAATCAATGAAAATTTTGATAAATATTACCCAAATTGGAAAAGAAGCTACTGACTTTATGATTTTTCAATTCAAAATTGGAATCAGAATGATAGTATTTGCAAGTAAGAGCGTGAGTCAGTGTAGGAATATGGAGGGATAAAGATTTATAAGATTGAGTAAGGATGAGGTGCTTTCACTTAACTTCTTCGATAATTAGCTTCATTGACAAGTTCGTATTAATTACCTAGATTAGAGTCTTTTTGTTGTATATTGTTTTTTATTTTTTACTTATGTAGCTAAACTGCAAAGTTTTAGAAACACTATTTTTTTTTACTTATTTGTTATTCCCTCGGCTTCCTCGTCAACATTATTCATTTTGTTTTCACTCAGCTTACATGCCTATGTCATCTTTCTCACTCTTAGGTCCAATGTCTCACCGATCTCACCCTCAGCTCCCACTTCTCACCCCTATAACACTGATCTAGCACTGATTTCATGCCTTCATTATTGATTTAGCTAGCACTAATCTCATGCCTCCATTGCTGATTTAGCATTTTTCTTAGTCTTAATCACTTACTGATTTAGAGTCCTTACTGTTCTCTTCCATTTCATTCAACTCATAAGATCATTTTTAGGAATTACTAAGCTAGTTTCACCTTCTAGAAATTTAAAAAAAGGTTTGTAAGCTTCTTGCATTTTTATTTTTTGTGTTTTTTATTTTCCTGTTTTCGTGTTCTAATTGTTTGTTGATCTTTATTTTCTAGCATTCGTGTTACAGTTATCCTCCATTTTATTTCAATTCCTAAGCTCATTTGGCCCTCTAGGACATCAATCCAAGTTTATAAGCTTCTTGCGTTTATGTGTTTGTGTTTTTTATTTTTTTATTTTCATGTTTCGATTGATTGTTGATTTTTATTTTCCTATTTTTGTGTTATAGTTCACTTCCATTTCGTTCAATTTTTAAACTCTTTTCCATAAATGCCTAAGCTTCTTTGACTGTCAAGGATATCAATCTAGGTTTATAAGCTTGCATTTTTTATTTTCTAGTTTTCATCAATCAGGCTTTTTATCCTTTATGTTTCTATTTTAATGTTTCCTATTTTGTGCTACATTTCTTTATTTTCTAGGGTTATCGGTGTTTTTATTGTCATGAGAGGCCATTCAAAGGTGTTGAAATTTCTTTAATAGTCTGTGATTTATTTAGTCTTACATTTTTTAAACAATCTTTTCATGGAAATTTTTGTTTCAAAAATTTGCACTAGTATTGTGAGTTGTTAGATGCAACTTCTTGAAAATAATAGAACTTTTTAGATATGCAGTATATGCGGTATGTGTTTGGATTGAAAGTTATAACTGTCTATAGCTTATGTTTTGTCTAATTTTATAATGTCACTCCCTTTTGGTGCTTGATGAACACTACTTTGACCTATATTTTGTTATATTTTTAAGCAATATTTTTATGTTTATTTTATTATTTTCATGTTTTGGAAGGTATTTATGTGTTTTGTAGGTTTTTGGACTCTAAGAAGAATGTTGGATTGAAATGACTCAAAAAGAGTGAAAATGGAGTAACAACGCCAAAGAATATAAGCCTTACATTGGGAGTCATAAATTATCTAAGGGTTACATAAGAAATATGTGCACCGCGGTGAGGAGCTCTCGGGTTTCATTCTGGGAAACCAAAATCAAGGCACGCTGCGGCAGGGGAATATGTGCCTTGCGGCAAGGAGGTCCCAGTTTGCCCAAAAAATCAAGACGAGCCTCAGCTCGCGTGCCAAAATTGCCCAGAAATCCTAACACACGTATGCCACTTCACTCCTCCTATAAATACTACATTATGCCTTTCCCAAACACAAGTTTTCATAGCCAATTTCCTCCCCACCTTAGCTGTTGTGGTAGCAAGGGTTTCTACCCAAAATCAAGAGAAGACCCTTCATTGTTGAAACTACTCTAAGGAATTGAGAAAGAGGATCAACCAACCTCAATTGGAGCTAGAGAATTCATTGGGGTATTTTTATTGTAATATCTTTTTCTTCTCTTTGATTTTGTGGTTTGCCTCTCATGACTAAATTGATTGACACAAATTTAGTTATGGTTGGCTAAATTATATATTTGGAATATTAGTATTGCTTCCAATGATTGGAAGAAAAATTTTGTAATTTAATGATATTTGAGTTTTTGATTTATTTCTTATTCATGTTCTTAATATTTCTAATTATAAATTAACGATGGGTCAAATCTTAATTTGTAGTTGGAGAGAATATGTTATAATTTAGGCATCAAAAATGTCATCTTTGTTGATTGTGCATTATGAACAAGAGCCTAATTTGATTACATTGATTTGTGTTAGATTAGGTGATTATAATATTTTCTTGAGCTAATTCCAATTGATTAGTTAACGGTCCGGATCAAAGATGTTAATTAATTGTTTGTAGTGAAAATTGCCATTGAAGATGTCACCCACCTTGGAATGATCCCTATACTTATATTCCCAAGTTGGGAAATCACCAAATATTTTCTTGGGAAGCAAACACTAACCCACCTTATATCTCATACCCCATACAAGGCTTAGATTTCAATCCTTATGACCTACCCATTCAACCTAAGAAACCAACCTTAGAAGAGAACTTGAATACTTTTATTCAAGTTAGTATTGAGAATCAAAAGAGAAACAATAAAAGGTTGGATTCTTTAGAGAATTCTTTGTTAATGATAGAAATGCAAGTTGGACAACTAGCGGAACAACTTCTAGCACAAGAAGAGTTGCCCAACCAAACTGAGAAAGTGAAGGATTACACAATCCTTCAAAGTGGAAAAAATTTTGAAAATATTTATTTTCCTAAAAGACCTTTTTCTTTACCTTTCATTTAATTTGGAATTTAGAGAAGATTCAAATGTTCTTGTGCAGCCTTATGATGTAGATTCATGCTTAGCTTAATTTAAATTTGTATGCAACTCTTGTGTAATATAAGTAAATTATGCAGTGCTTTCAAGCTTGTAAGCACATTACAAGAGTCTGTGAATATTCTATGCATAGAAATGAGAGCTTGATGCCAAGAATTTCTTGTAGACTTTTATAACTTCTTTATGTCTTATGGATCCTTAAACTAGGGATCATGTAAATATTAATAACAAGTTTATTTAATTTTTATATTTTTGTTGGATGGTTAAGAGAAAATTTGAGGGTTCTATGTTACCAAATAAGCGTAAGAAGAACAAGGTGCTTTTTGATAATTCATCTTACAAGGTTGAAACATTTATATTATAGTTATTTTTGTTATGTTTGTGATGTTATCTTCATTTATGTAATATTTTATAATCAAAACCTATATATGTACAGTTACATTAATGTAATGCATATATACACATTTATTTTTGCATGTAAACTGTACAGTCAAATTATGTTATAAATTTGATTATGCTTAATTTGATGTTGTATGTATTCTTTACATTTATTTATAACTTGTATGTAAGATTTACATTCTATCTAAATAAATGTACGTTATAATGAATTAAATTGTAATTGATTTTTTTGTCTGTTATAATAGATTGTATTTGTACTTTTACATTAATGTAATGCGTACATTCACATTTATTTTTGCATATAAGCTATACAATCAGATTTTGTTATAAAATTTAATTTTGTGTAATTTGATGTTGTATGTATTCTTTACACTTATTTATAATTTATATGTAAGATCTACATTCTGTCTAAATAAATATATGTTATAATGAATTAGATTGTAGTTGATTTTTTGTCTCTTATAATAGATTGTATATGTATCACATTAATATAATGCGTACATTCACATTTATTTTTGCATATAAGCAGTACGTTTAGATTCTCTTATAAAATTTGATTCTACGTAATCTGATATTGTATGTATTATTTATACTTATTTATAATTTGTAATGCAGCATGCTGATCCCTTTAAGACAAATGACCCTAAGAAAAGCTATGCTGAAGCCATTTCCAATTCACTCACAAATGTAGTCATTGAATCAATTGATGCACATCCAAAGAAAAGGGGCGATATTGCATGTGCGTCTGTAGACCCTGATTTATATCAATCTCGCTTGGAATTATGTAAATTCTCTTTGATTGGTAGATTGATTCTCTCTAAAGGAGATAAACCTTGGTCTCAAGGCGACTTAAAGTCAAGATTAGCAGCATTTTGGAAATTACCTTCTAATTGGAAACTCATCTCTTTGGGACGGGGATATTACCATATGTTATTACATACTCAAGAGGACAAAGCTACGGTATGGGCTAATGCCCCTATCAATTTAAAGCCTGGTATTTTTAGAGTGCAACCTTGGACGCCGAATTTTAATCCTCTGCATCAGAAGGCAACAAATGCTCATGTGTGGGTTCGCTTCTAAAACTTGCCATGGGAATTTTGGGATAAGGAAATTCTTGCCAATATCACACGTGCTATTGGTATCCCTCTCAAAGTCGACAATGCGACATTAAATGGAGAAATGGGAAAGTTTGCACGAATTTTGATTGATATAGATCTCTCTAAAAAACTTAATGAACAAATAATGATTGAAGTGGGCTCTCTAAAGCTTTTTATTGATTTATTTTATGAGAATGTCCCAGATTTTTGCACAATTTGTTCATCGGTAGGGCATGCTGCATTCAAATGTCGAAAAAATGGTTCTAAGATCACTACTGACCCCCCAAAAAGTGTACCCTCTTCAAAAGTAGTACCACAAACTCGTTCGCAGCAAATTTATCGGCCTAAGGCATCTTCAAACTCTACAACCATACCGGTCAGTAATGTTTTCTCTGCACTCAACACAGTAGAGCCTAATGAGACTAATATTGATAATAATGTTCATACTATATCGCCTGCCACCTTGAATAAATTCAGCTCTATGCCGATGGACACCACTGATGTTCGTCCAGTCTCTCTTGTGACTGATGACCTTGTGAGACCTGTCGAATCAACAATTGATTCTTCTAGACCAGCCACTAAATGCATACCTCAACATACAGCCAAACTTGATGTCTTTCATACTGCAGATTTTGATGCAGCAGTTACTACTGTACCACCAGTTATAACAAACCATATAACCACTACCAAAACTAGGACAACTTATGGACCAACCGCAAACACACAGGGTACTACAGACATTTCTAACACAAGATCATTGCCTCCTTTTGCTGCATCGAGACTCACCTTACCTACTCTTTCCCTTCCACCCTCTTCTGCAATTTTGACAGCCTACCTCAGTGCACGTATCCAAAAAATGAAACATGATTATGCCAAAAATCATGAAGAAATAGGTTGGCAAGTTGTAACGGGGAAAAATCGGCGGGCTCTGTCAGCTAGCCCACGTCTTGAGCCTATGAGATACACTCCGAAGACGGGGGAGTTTGATAATAATTCAACATGATTGTCCTATACTGGAACTGTAGAGGTATCTCCAATAAAAAAACACGGAATACCCTACATAATTTTTGTAAAAAGGAAAGACCAGACTTTCTTGGCATAGCAGAACCAATGTCCGATCTTAAAACCATTCAAGATCGCTTTTGGCAAAACATGGGTTATACTTTCATCTGTTCAAACTCAACAACAGTGAGCAAAATTTGGGTCTTTGCAGCCAATGCAGTGGCACATGATACAACAATTGCTATACAACATCAACAGCATATAACGGTCACTTACACAGCAAACTCAAAAAATTTTCTTTTAACATTTATTTATGGTAAGGGAACGTATATTAGAAGAAGGGACCTCTGGGATTCACTAAGGGCAATTTCAGATACTCAAGTGCCTTGGGTTGTGATAGGGGACTTTAATGCTGTTCTTGGATCGCACGAAACTACTGGCTTGACTCGTAGTAATACCTCTATAGAAGATTTTAGTGCTATGATCTCTTCCTGTAACTTGGTTGAAATTGAGACTAAAGGGGCCTTTTACACTTACTGTAAGGGTGGACTATCTCAAATACGATCAAGATTAGATCGTGGGTTGTGCTCAGAATCCTTTCTTGACTCTTGGGCAACGGTTTCTTGTTGTACCCTTCCTAGACACTGCTCAGATCACCATCCGCTTCTACTCACGGCTTCAGCTGTAAGGAATGGCGGCCCAAGGCCGTTTAGGTTTCATGGTATGTGGCTTGAACACCCTGGCTTTATGGATTTGGTGCGTGCCACTTGGTCGATGCCTATTCAGGCTAGCGCTATGGGCACTGTTGTTGGCAAATTAAAAGCTCTTAAACTGGTTCTCAAGACATGGAACAAAACCGTCTTTGGTAATTTGAATCAAAATATTGCAAATGCAACAAATACATTGGCTAACATTCAACAACGTTATAATGATGACTCTTTCTCAGAAGAACTGTTGCAACTGGAATCCGATGCCCATGCTGACTTAGATAGATTGTTGCGTCAGCAAGATATCTTTTTAAGAGAAAATATTAGATTAAAATGGCTGAAAGGTGGGGATAGAAACTCTACATTTTTCCACTCTCTACTTCGTCGTTTAAGAGCACAAAAACCTTTGACACACTTGGAAATTAATGGAGAAATAACTAATGATCCAGAGGTAATAGCTACTCAAATTTTGAATTACTATGAAAATCTCTTCTCAAGTCATACAGGTGGAACGACAGATCTTGCTCCCATAGAGTCAGTGGTACCCTCCTTGGTCACTTCTGCGGATAACCAAAGTTTACGCCGCATACCTTCATCAGAAGACATAAAAGCTACAGTTTTTGACTTGGATCCGATGAGTGCCCCCGGACCAGATGGGTTTACTGGTAAATTTTTTCAACAATGTTGGGATATTATCAGTACAGATATTGTAAGAGCGATACAAGATTATTTTAGAACAGGCCACATGCAACCGGGGCTAAACTCTAATTTCTTAATTCTTATACCCAAACACCAGCAAGCAAGCACCATTGATCAGTACAAGCCTATTGCTTTAGGCAACTTCATGTTCAAGTTAATAACAAAGATTATTGCCGGCAGATTAGGACATATATGTACTCGTATTCTATCTCAAAACCAATTTGGATTCATTCCAGGTCGAAATATTAGTGATTGTATAGCTGGTGCTTCTGAATGTTTTAACGCTATGCAGCTTTCCAGTCGACAGGGTAACATCGCTTTGAAAATTGACATTCACAAAGCTTTTGATACTATGCGCTGGGATTTTATTATAAAAGTGATGCAATGCTTTGGCTTTGACAACATTTTCTTGGGATGGATTCGAGATATATTCGCATCGGCGAGAATCTCAATCCTGGTTAATGGTTCACCCAGGGGCTATTTTTCTTGTTCTCGAGGAGTCAGACAGGGGGATCCTTTGTCCCCAATATTATTCTGCATAGCTGAAGATTTCCTAAGCAGATACCTTGGCAAATTGGTGGATACGGGAAGTTTAAGCCCAATCTCTTCACCAAGAGGATCTCGTGCGCCAATTCACTTTTTATATGCAGATGATCTTCTTATTTTTGGTAGTGCAAGTGAGAAAAATATTCGGGTGTTAACTGAAGCTTTTTCCTTGTATAGTCGCCTTTCGGGTCAAATGGTAAATTTAGCAAAATCTTTTATCTACTTTGGAAAAGGTGTTACAACAAGCAACATTTCATCACTTCGGAATTTATCTGGCATGCGCACTGGAGGATCATCCTTGTCTTACTTGGGAATCAATCTCTTCCAGGGGGCCCCGAGAAAGTGTTGGTTTCAAAGTTTAGCAGATAAAATTCGTGTGAGGCTTGAGGCTTGGAATGGTCAGACTATTTCTTTGGCAGGACGGCGTTGCTTGATTTCCTCGATCATTCAGGGAACATTTCTCCACTCATTTCAGATATATAAATGGCCAAAAACAGTCATTCAAGACCTAACAAAAATCATTCACAATTTCTTTTGGTCGGGAAAGACGGATACAGTTAAACAGGTACAAGTGGCTTGGAGGGACTGTTGTCGTCCAATAGATGAAGGAGGCCTTGGTTTACGGGACCTCCGTCTCCTAAATGAGGCTATGCTAAGAAAATTCGCATGGAGGGTAATCACAGGGAATTCTAACACTCTACATTACTTACGTAGCAGATATCTAGCAAAAAATGGCTCTCCACGGAATTATTATGTCTGTTCATCAGTCTGGCCTGGTTTGCGACCTCACTACTTAACCCTATTGGAGGAGTCTAGGTGGTTAGTTGGAAGAAACTCTACTGTAAAGTTTTGGACAGACAATTGGTTAGGTACTCCTCTAATTGATATGATGGATAATCCTCCAGTGGACCCGCCAATACATTCCCTAGTGGGGGACTACCTCAATGAAGATGATTGGCATTTGCCTCAAACTTTCATGGTTTCCTATCCGGATATTGCCTAAGAAATTCAGTCAACAGTTGTTGGGATTGGTTCGGACACCAGAGTTTGGACACGCTCAATTAAGGGCGATGTTACAGCTAGTGAGGCTTATGACTCACTACGTGTGGTTGGGGAACGTAAAATTTGGGGTAAGGCCATCTGGGCCCATTATATACCGCCTTCAAGATCTATTTTGCTATGGCTTGCTATTCAGAATAAACTACCAACAGATTGTCAGTTAAAAAGAAGGGGACAATCGTTTCCTTCCCGTTGCTCGTTATGTGGATCCGAGGAAGAATCTCTATCACATCTTTTTTTAAGTTGCCATTTTGCAGGTGCTCTTTGGGACCTCCTATGCTTCTTCTTTGGAAAAAGACCATGTACAGACTCCTCTGTCCTAAACTTATGGACGACCGCAATGAAGATGGAATTTGGATCACAACTCGCCAATTTATGGAAAGCAGGGATTGTTTCAGTCATCTGGGTGATTTGGAATACTAGAAATGATTATCGATTCACCAATAAGAAGACAACAATGAACTCGGCTTTTGCAACAGTATGGCGTTTTATTCGTGAAGCAAGTCTCTCAAAGAGTGGTTGCATGAAAAATACTGTAGATGATCTACAGATACTTAAACGACTTCGAATACCAGGCATTCCAAGACGGGCTCCAAGAATCATAGAGGTTAATTGGAAGGCACCACCCTCGGGATGGATAAAGGTCAATACAGATGGTGCAGCTTTTGGAGCACCAGGTTTATCGGGTTGTGCAGGTATTTTTAGAACTTCCAAATCATTTGTTAAGGGTTGCTTCTGTGTTCCGCTTGGAATATCGTATGCTTTTGAAGCAAAACTAGCGGCAGCCATTTATGCGGTGAAGTATGCATATATGTTTCGGTGGAGACGTCTTTGGCTGGAATCAGACTCAGCATATGTTGTTGCTTTACTACAGACTCGGTCTTCTTCAGTCCCTTGGAAATGGTACTCTATTTGGAAAGATTGTTTAGATAAAATCTCCCACATGGAGTTTCACTGCTCACATATTTACAGGGAGGGCAATGCTGCAGCTGATAGTTTAGCCTCTAGGGCTCCTAGTTTATGTACAGCGACTTGGTGGTGGAATGCCCCATCTTTCGCTAGCTCTTTTATTTATTCAGATGCAAACAACAAACCTAATTACAGGTTTTGTTGAGAATATTTATTTGTATATTTAATTTTATTAAGTTTTAATAATATTAGTGGTGAGCGGTCTAATGAAGAAGGTGCTAAGGAGGTGCCAACCTAGTTGGGATGTCCCGGTGCACCCACTGAAAACTGCTAACTACAACCTTTTATAAAAAATATAAGTTATGATGAATTAGATTGAAATTAATTTTTTTTGTCTATTCTAATAGATTATATATATACTGTCACATTATTGTAATGCATATATCACATTTATTTTTACATGTAAGATGTACTTTCAAATTCTGTTATAAAATTTGATTATATGTAATTTGATATCATATGTATTCTTTACACCTTAATAATTTGTATAAAAGATCTACATTCTATCTAAATAAATGTACATTATAATGAATTAGATCGTAGTTAATTTGTTTGTCTCTTATAATAGATTATAGACTATGCAAAACTGAAAGTATACGAAAAGTGCACAAATGATAAGTATTAATTAATTCTAAAATATGCATGCATTCCTTTATCAAATAAACTACACACAATATAATAATCTACCTTAATTGTATTCTCATGTCAATTAGATTAAATCACTACTCAAGAAGCACATCAATTATGGACTACATACACATACACATAAATCATACATATTTGCCTAGAAACTATGTATACTATTTGTTCAAGACAAACATACAAGCACTCCTTTATAGAATAATTGATGATCAAACAATTATTAAGCAATTTATTTAGATCAAATAATATAATTATAAATTTGCATATACAAGAGGGAGAGTTTAGATCAACACATGTTAAAATTTTGGGTTCATAAGACCCCTAGATTAATAAAAGAATTAACTACTCTTTATGTTCATCAAACCTAGATTTACAATTGAAGAAAACATTAAATTACTAGAAAAGAGAAGAAAAGAAATAATATACTCAATTTCTTGATGAATATCAATCTAACTTCTATACTTTCACTCTTGATCTTATTCTTCAGAAATTGCTACAATTATGCTGGATTTTCCTCTTGAAGGTTGATTACAAAGCTAATCTCAATTGTATGATTTTCTCTCTATTTTTTCGTAAATATGTCTAGATGTGATTCTTTATATGGTTCTCTCTATGATTCTAGGACTCTAACATTGTATTTATAAGCACACATAAATCCTAAGTATAATAGGATTTGGTTATAAATGTGATGCTAAAAAATAGGTTCAAAATTAACACAAATTCTTCACAACCTGTGGCTTAAACAATCTACCGTCAAGGCACAAGTTGGTATTCTAGAACCACAAGTGCAGTCCAAGAGGTCACCGCCGCGGCTCAATGTATACACCGCCGAGGCCTTTAGCTAATCTCCAAAATTGCACACTTTGAACTGAGAGGTCCAGGCTGCAGTGCCAATAGGCTTAGGCCAAGGTGCGAGTGTTAGTGTGCAAGTTTTCTTGCCTTGTCATGTCATGTGATGTGTGTTTTTTCCGTTTTAAGCTCAAAAACCTGAAATCTATCAAAATAAACCCGATAACTCGAAAATCAATATTTGCATGATAAATCAATAAAACAAACATGATTAGGTCCTAAATTTTTATTTTCATCCTCAATAAGCATAGAATAATCACGTATTTCAGACGCGCATCAATTATATATGTATTGTGACATTCATCTAATACGTACATTTACATTTATTTTTGCATATATGCTGTACATTTAAATTTTGTTATAAAATTTGATTCTGCGTAATCTGATATTGTATGTATTCTTTACACTTATTTATAATTTATATATAAGATCTACATTTTGTCTAAATAAATGTACATTATAATGAATTAAATTATAGTTTATTTTTTTGTCTCCTACAATAGCTTATATATATACTATCACACTAATGTAATTCGTACATTCACATTTATTTTTGCATGCAAATTCAGTTATAAAATTTGTAAGTTGTACATTCAGATTTCATTATAAAATTTGATTATGCGTAATCTGATATTGTATGTATTCTTTACATTAAAATATAATTTGTATGTAAGATCTACATTTTGTCTAAACAAATGTATGTTATAGATTAGATTGTAGTTGGTATTAGTTGATATTTTTGTCTTTTAATATTTAATTTACTTGAATATCCAATTTTGTGAAATGCATTTTCAATTTATGTAAAATTTCAAATCAAAAACTAGTTTATATACCAAGATAATAATGTAATGTGCATATACCCATTTAGTTTGTATTTAACTTGTACATTCAGATTCTATTATAAAATTTGATTTTGCATAATCTGATGTTCTATGTATTATTTACATTTATTTATTATTTGTATTTAAGTTTTTCATTTTATGTAAATAAGTGTACGTTATAATAAATCAGATTGTAGTTGATTTTTTGTCTTTTACTATGTCATTTCCTAAGAAAATTATACTCTATGATGTCAATTTGAGTGAATATCAAATAAGTTCTAGAGTTTGTTGCAGTTGACAAGCTCACAAAATTTCACGCACGATAGGGTCCAAATACTCAAATCAACATGCTTTCATACTACAAACCATAAGAGTTTTACACAGAGGTCAATTCACATTTGAGTCAATATTTTAGCTAAAGTAACTTTAATTTTTCTAAATGTCATGTTTAATTATTGCTCCATTGATTCATGTTTGAATTGACAATGGGTAATTTATAACCTAAGGTTAACCAACAAAAATTAAAGTTAAAATTGCACATGCAAAAGTAGAAAAATAACTTTTTTTCCACCCTTAATCATGAATAGAAATAATGAAAGTAAGAAGAAAAAGTTACCCCCCCTCCAGAATGGTGAAGTGGTGCTATGTTCTTCATGGTTAATAATACTCCTTGCCATTATTCATATTCTTGCCTTAATTGTTTGAGCATATGTTTACTTCTCAATGGTTGTCACTCACCAAAAAACAATTAGTTATTAAGTGTAATAAACTATTAAACTAAGTTAAAAATAAAAATGTCGAATTAAAATTACAATACCAAAATGAAAAGAAATAAAAGATAAGGAAAGGAAAGTAAAATAGAAAAAATAAAAATAAAATGAGTTAATACACATTGTTGCTCATTGTGATGCTCAAACTCTCTAGTCTTCCATGTTGTCATTATCATTATCATCATCCTCATCCTCCCTAATATATTGGGAATGTGGAAGTTGAGTATACTCATACCCATGTTGTTGGAGGTGGACTCTTTGTTGAATGTTGAGGGCTTGCATGCAATCAGATTAATATTGCATGTGTCCCCTTAGCCATTTTTTTTACTGAGCAAGGTATGCCTTCATGCAGTTGGTATCATGTTGTAAGGCATGTAGTTGCTATTTCATGGTGGCTTCAGAGGATAAGGTTGTCGACTTCTTGCTAGCTTGAGTGGTCTTGGAGCCACTTGTAACATTGTCGATGATTGAAAGGATTAGTGATCACCTGGTTGCACCATTATCTCACCCTCTTTGGTTTGAATTCTGGCTTTGGCATAAAGCTGTGTAATGAGTTATGGGAATGAATAGCCAGATCTTAACTTAGTGCCACATAGTTTGATTTTGGCATTTATAATGGCACCCACATCCATTTCTTTGCCACTTAGAATGGCATAAAGCACTAATGCCCGTTCTCTTGTCACAGTGCCTTAATGGGTAGTAGGAATCAACTTTGAACACACAAAATATTGCCACATATGGGCATTGTAGGTAAGCCCTTTAGCATCAAATTCTTTCAAGCCCTCACTATTTGCCTGCCAAACCACTTCTTTAATTGTCAAAACTCTAATGACTTCATCATAATCAATTGATGATTATAGGAACTCCTCATAAGCCGCTAGTCCTGACAGCATGTTACAACACTTATTTATGTTCTTTGCATCAAAAGATACAACCTTACCCCAAATTCATATCTTGTCATTGGTTACCTTGGGTACATTAGCGTAAAATTCTCTTACAAGGCCCTCTATACCAGATTATGGGATTTTAACATAATATTTCCAACCTAATGTGGCTATTACGTCAATGACATCCTCATAAATTAAAGTGCCAAATTCTACTCCTCTGGGATGCAATTTCTTTGGTATGAGGTGGCCTTTTGGAACCACTCTTAAGCTTGGAAGCTCACAACTCTAGTCCTATCCAAATTTTGGCTAGTCATTGGTGCTTTGCCCTTCTCAGTGGGTTTTCTCTTAGGAGCCATGATTAACAAAGCTAAGTGTATCTACTAATAAAATTTAAAATACAAGCTAGAAATTCAGTGCTCCTAACACTCAAAATCACACCCCACAATGCTTGCTATCAACCACTCCACACTTAGGGTTTGAACTCAATCCAAAAATTGCACACTTTTCCTCAATAAATACTAGAAATTTACACTTAATCCAAATGAAGAATATTGGAGTCACTTTCTTGAATATTGGAGTTGGAGAAGATGAATGTGCTTGAAGGTGATGAATTCCAACTTGTTGAAATGTGCTCCAAATCTGTAAATAGCTTCAAAAAAAATACTTGAGTGGTGTTAGGAATGTAGTGTTGAGTGAAAAATTTTAGTATTCGGGAGAAAAATTGGTGATTTTTGGGGGTTCGAATGTTGAGGATTCGTGGTGGATAAGGGGGAATTGGAAATTTTTTGAAAAAATGATTGCTTGATCCAAAAACGTGTGGGGGAAGAGGCTTTTAGTGTTAAAAATTTTCTCGATCCTCAGCTCAGGTAAGTTCGGGCCGTGGTGTGAACTTGTTTTGGATTTCTAGTTTGCCACTCGAGAGCCTTACACCGCAGCTCAAATGTTTCACCGTTGCGGTTCGCGTGAGTTTTCATATCTCCCAAATTCAACCTGAGAGCTCCTCTTTGCAACTTAACTCAAATTTAAATTTTTTCCAATTCAAGCGAGAGCATGGCATTGTGCAGCTTAGGGTATTCACCGCTGCTTAACCTGTAAAAATGTTGATTATGTCAAGATTTCCTATAAAATCAAAAATGATGAGTTAAGTATGTTAACTAGAATAAAAACTTAACACTAAAATTACAATAAATAAAAATTATTAAAAGATAAAAGTTCTTTGTGTTGCCTCCCAACAAGCACCACATTTCACAGCCTTGGCTAGACAAACCTGTAAATGGGTTAAGTGGGGGTTGTGATGTTGTGATCCTTTATCTTCCTCCAAAAATATACCTGCCTTTTTCCTTTGTCACTTATAAATCCATTTGCATGTTTGTTGACCAGAATGATATTTTCTTTGATGTCCATGGTTGTTCCCTTGGTGCTTAAGTGGTGTTGTTTTGGCATCCACACTTGCTTCGGTTTGGATCCATTTGTAGTTTGTTTTCTTTGCCACTTAGGTGGGTGGGTTTGGGTACCCACACTTGCTTGACTTCCATTTTATTTTCTTCTTGTGCTTGCCACCAGTTTTCCTTGTCTTTACAACCTTAGGTGGCTGTTTTTCTTGGGTTATGATAACGTTCATGTCCTCCTGAGAGGTATAGGATGCTTTTGGTGGTTGGAATTCTTTGAACGTGACTTCCTTATCTTGAACCCTCATAATTAGCTCACCTTTTCTATGTCTACCAATGTCCTTCTGATTGCTAGGAAAGGTCTTCCAAGGAATAATGAAATTTCCTTGTTATCCATGTCAAGAATAACAAAATCAACTGGAAGTACAAAGTTCTTCACTGTTACCATGATGTTTTCCACCATTCCTACTAGTTTCTTGATAGTTCCATCAACCATATGTAAGATTGTGGATATGGCCTTTAGTTCTCCTATTCCAAGCTTCTTGAATATGGATAGTGGCATGAGGTTTACACTGGCTCCAAGATCACAAAGTGCATTTTTGAAATGTAGAACTCTTATTGTGCATGGGATGATGAAGATCCCTAGATCCTTTTGTTTGAGAGGCATTTGGCATTCTTTAATTGCACAAGCTTCGCTGAATTTCTCCAAATGCTTCTTCCTTTCAATCACTTCCTCCAAGAATTTCATGTAGGTAGGTGTTTTCTTCACTACTTCTTCAATTAGATCATGGATGTTTAACTCTTCAAATACATCCAAACTGTTCAGTACTTAAGCATTCAAGTTGGTTTTATTGATTTGTTGAGGGAAAGGAATGCTTGGAGAGTAGATTCCACTCCTTTTTAATGGCTCCTCAATTGCTTCTTCCTTCTTAGATTCATCTTCCACTAAAAGTTCACTCATTGTTGTAAGTGCATTGCATTGCTCTTTATTGGGTACTTAAGGTTTACATGTGTATTACTAGGAAGGGCTCCTTGACTTCATTGGCTTAGAGCTTAGGTAAGTTGCCTCATTTGTACTTCCAAATTACAAATAGAAGCTCCATGAGTTGCTTCTATACCATCCACCTTAGTGTTTATATTTTGCATAAAATCTTTCATTGCCACCATCATAGTATTTGTGTTGTCTTCATTGGTGGGCTTTTTATCTTGAAGTAGTGCTATTGAGGTGGTTGTTGTTGAAATTTGGGTGGAGGACGACTGTTTTGATTACCCCTTGATTATTACTCCATGAGAAATTGGGGTGGTTTCTCCATCCAGGATTGTATGTGTTTGAATATGGGTTCCTATTGTTTACATAGTTGATTGCTTCCAAAGAATTTCCATATGTCTCAATAGAGGGAGGTCCATTACAAATATCACACATCACAAATGGAGTTTGCACCATATTAACTCCTACCAAACCTCCATCCAATTTCTTTATTAAAGTGAGTTACAAGGCATTTGTTTGAGCTTGCATGGCTACTTGAGTTTGCACATTTGTTACTTCAGCTATCTTCTTGTGGTTCAACATATCAACTGGCCATTGGCAATTGTTTGATGCCATCTCATCTAACAGAGTAAATGCTTCATCCTCAGTTTTACTCATTAAGGCTCCACCTCCTACATCTATGATTGTCTTTTGGTTGCTCATTAATCCATTGTAAAATGTTTGAACTTGTAGCCAAGTGGGTAAGCCATGATGTGGGCATCTTCTAAGTAGCTCCTTGAAGCATTCCCAAGTTTCATAAAATGATTTGCCATTGAGCTGTTGAAATGATGTGATATTGTTTCTGAGCTTAGTAGTCTTAGATGGTGGGAAATACTTAGATAGAAACTTTTGAACTAGTTGATCCTATGTAGTGATAGAAAAAACTAGTAGTGACTATAACCAAGCTTTAGCTTTATCCCTTTATGAGAATGGGAATAAACGTAGGCGTATTGCATCGTCTGAAATGTTGCTCATTTTAAAGGTATCACAGATTTTCAAGAATGAGGTCAAATGTGAATTCGGATCATCATAAGCTAACCCCACAAATTGAATGGCTTGTACCATTTGAATGACTCCCAATTTGAGCTCAAAGTTGTTCATGTTGATGCCCGGTCTAGCGATAGATGATTGGGCTTTATTTACTTGGAGGACTGCAAAATCCTTTAGAGATTTGGGAGCAACCAAAGCTCATTGATCCCCGCGTTCTGCCATATTCCTAGTTTGTTGTGCTAACTGCTCCTTTCTCAATTAACATACAGTTCTTTCAATTTCAGGACTAGAAGGAGTAAGTTGTCATATGTCAACCTAGCATATAACAAAAATGCTAAAACAAAAATTAAAAGTCCAAATTAGTGATACTACTATCCTAATTTGATATCCGTTACTAATTACAATTTTTTTTTCGACAACAGCGCCACAAACTTCACCACGCAAAATCGCAAGTATATGGGAAGTGAACAAGTGATAAGTGTTTAAAGTACAAGTATCAAACCCATAGGAAAAAATATAATTAATAGCATAATACCAACACAAAAATTACTATCACTATTTAGACAATAAAATATAATTGCTAAAATTATAAAACTAACACAACAAAAATATGTATGAGAGATATAACCTAGGTAGTCATTAATCCCCCAATCTCCTAAGCATGTGAATCCCTAAATTCCTCCCCAATTATTTAGCACAAATTATATGATTAATTGATTCCAAACTATGCATGCATTCCTTTCTCAAGTAAAATATATACAATATAATAACCTAACCTAATTGCATTCTCATGCCATTAGATTAAATCACTACTCATGAAGCACATCAATTATGGACCACATACACATGAATCATACATCTCTGCCTAGAAACTATGTATGTTATTTGACCAAGACAAACATACAAGCACTTCTCTCAAAGCTACCTGTATGCCTCTGATGAACACATTTTTGACCTATATTTTGTTATGTTTTTAAGCATTCATTTTAAGTTTTATTTTATTATTTTCGTGTTTTGGAAGGTATTTATGTGTTTTGTAGGTTTTTGGACTCTTGAACAATATTGAATTGAAATGACACAAAAAGAGAGAAAATGGAGTAACAAAAGCTAGAGAATGTAAGGCTTACATTGGAATTCAAAAACTATGTAAGGGTTACATACAAGACAAAAGCAACGCGCGCCTAGGCATGAAAAACCTGCGCCTAGGCGGGGAGGTTTCTGTTTTCTACTCTGGAGCCAAAATAGAACGCGCGCCGAGGCATGAAAAACCTGCGCCGAGGCGAGCGTGCCAAAACTGTCCAGAAACCCTAAAACGCGTATTCCACTTCATTCCTCCTATAAATACCACATTATACCTCTCCCAAACACAAGTTTTCACACCCATTTTCCTCCCCACCTTAGCTGCTACTGCAGCAAGGGTTTTTCACCCAAATTCCACCCAAAATCATGAGAAGACACTCCATTATTGAAGCTACTCCAAGGATTTGAGAAAGAGGATCAATCAAGTTCAAGGATTTGGAGCTAGAGGATTCATTGGGGTATTTTTAGTGTAATATCTTTTTCTTCTCTGATTTTGTGGTTTGCCTCCATGACTAAATTGATTGACACCAATTTAGTTATGGTTGGCTAATTTATGTAATTGGGATGTTAGTCTTGCTTCCAATGATTGGAAGAACAATTTTGCAATTTAATTATTTATGATTTGGATTTATTTCTTGTTCATGTTCCTATTATTTTCTGATTGTGAATTAATGGTGAACCAAACCTTAGTTTATAGTTAGAAAGAATATTTTAGAATTAGGCATTAGAAACGCCATCTTTGCTTAATTGTGCATTATGAACAAGAGCCTAAATTAATTGCATTGATTTGTGTTAGTTTAGGTGGTTATAATTATTTCCTTGAGCTAATTCCAATTAGTTAATTAACGGTCCGGATCAAAGACGTTAATTAGTTGATCGTAGTGAAAATTGCCATTGATTTGGGATTTTCTAGGTTTAGCGAAAAAATCATTAAATCCAACTTTTAATTGAATGCTTAATTTGTTCTTTCCATGAATGGATAGCAAACTAAGATTCCCTTTTACATCCATCATCCCCACTTTGGTTGTGATTACTTTTATTTTCACTTTATTTTAGTTACATAATTAATTTAGGAATTTACAGTCTTTTCTACAACCCGACAATTGTTAGAATGTTTATGATTGTTTGTTCGACTAAATAAGAAAATAAATTACGTTTTAGAACCACCGCAATTCCTTGAGAGACGATCTTGGGAGTATACTTATCACTTATTACAAGTGATTCGTGCACTTGCGAGCTTTTTATAAAATACAAAATTTGACTATCAAGTTTTTGTGCATCAAGTTTTTGGCGCCGCTGCCGGGGAATTGGCGTTTTAAAGTGTTTATTTGTTTTCTGTTTAGTTTGTTTTTCGTATTTCTTTATTTTTTTTTTCTTCTTTTTATTTTTGTGATTTTTGTTTTGATTTGTTATTTTTAGTTTATTACCTATTTTTATTTGTTTTAGTGTTCTTTGTTTTTAGTTGTTTATTTTGTTTTTATTTTATTTTGTTATTTATTTGCTTTTTCTGGAATATATTTGGTGCTTTGATTTCTTTGTTGTTTTTGTTAGTATATGAAAGGTACCGTTCATAGACTACATCAACATATTCAAAAGAGCACGTAATCAGGCTGGATACTGATATCCAAGAGCTAGCAAATATGGAGGTATGTGGTATTTGTGGTTTACATGGACATGATGCTAATGTTTGCACTTTTGCAGGTGATTTCTATACCTCTACCAACCGAGATATCGATCTTAATGAGAGATGTCACCCACCTTGGAATGATCACCCACCTTGGAGTGATTCCTATACTTATATTCCCGAGTTGGGAAATCACCAAAATTTTTATTGGGAAGCAAACACTAACACACCCTATGCCTCATACCCATATTTCAATTCTTATGACCTACCCATTCACCCTAAGAAACCAACCTTGGAGGAGACCTTGAATACTTTTATTCAAGTTAGCATAGAAAACCAAGAGAAACGTAATCAAAGGATGGATTTCTTAGAGGACTCTATGATAAGGATTGAAATGCAAATTGGGCAACTAGCGGAACAACTTCTAGCACAAGAAGAGTTGCCCAATCAAGATGAGCAAGTAAAGGATGACATAATCCTTCAAAGTGGTAAGGTTTTTAATGATATTTATTTTCCTGAATTTTTTGACGATTTACCACTTTGTGCAGAAAATTCAAATGGGGAGCAAGCAATTCTCCAAGAAGGTCACGTTGAGGATCATCACATTCTACAACCTTCCAAGGAGAACAAGGAGGAATCATCTTCACCTCCTTTATCTAAGACTTGTACGTCCCCAAATCTTTTTCCACACCACCTCAAGAAAGTGTGTACTGTGCTTCATAGGAAACAACTACCGAGATGGAAGGATATGCTTAATGACATATTAGCTCGGAAAATTGATATCACACACTTCAAGATTTTTGATGACGGTGGATAGGAGTGGATTAGCAACGTCTTGCTAAGACATTAAAGAAAGCGCTTGGTGGGAGGCAACCCACTATTTTAGGTAATATTTTTCTTTTTCTTTTAGTTTAGTTAATTTTCTATTTGTTCCTTTTAAATGCTTTTCTGAACATGTGCGTAGTTGAAAACATTGAGGACAATGTTTAGTTTAGGTTTGGGGGTACAAATAGGTTCCAATAAAAACTTTTTGATACAAAACTATCATGCCTCCTTGTGAATTTAAAGTGAGTAATTGAATCTTTATACATGTTTTGTTTGATTTCTTGTACATATTCAAGGTTAGTTGTAAAAGTTGGTTTTTGTTCATAGTTCATACTTCATGCTTTTTAATATTGAAATTGAGATGAACCCAAATTTTGTGTTTAAGAATCAAATAGTGGAGACTACCTTGTGAGATGATTACTGAGCCATTAACGTTTCATTCTGAGAGTTAATCATTATTCTACTCTTTTAAACACTTTTCTTATTATTTCAAATTGTTAGAAGATCTCTATAGGTTTTTGCATTGAATGTTAGGATTTTAAACATCTAATGAAGAATCATAGGTTTAATTGTATGCTTAGATTAAATGATTTGAGTAAAATTTTAAGTGTTTGCCTATTTCATTCATACTTGACTTTAAAAAAATATAAGGGAATTCCTATAACCAACACAAAAGAGCTAAAAGTTGCCTTTCATAAAATACACATGTATTTGGGTCCAAAAAAAAAATAGTAAAAAAAATTATTGTGACCCTTAAGTTCTTCAAATGATGAAATGGTTAATACGAAAAGAAAAATAGGAAATAATTTCCCTTAGAGTCAATGCATTTTCATTCATTTTAGGGCATACACTTGAAGTTTTTGCTTGAGGATTTTAATTGATGCATGATAATAGTAATGTGATTCCTTCATAAATCCTATCATTTGATTCCTTTCATGAGATCAATATTATGCACTTTTTGAGCCCTTCTTGTTTAATCATATGCGAATCTATTAGCTCATTTCTTTACATAACTTCTATTCGCATATACTTTGTTGAGTGTTTGAACCCATAGGATCAGTGTAATATTAAGAGTGAATCTTGTGAGGAATAGAGTTGAAGCGAATTCGGATTCTTAACACTAGGTTTGGGGGAATTAATATTGATATATTTTTTTTAGTATTGGAGTATGCACTTGTGATGCGAAACTGATTTGCATGATGAATCCTTAATGTGTTAAGATGATTGGATAAACTTATGTATGAACCTCGATTATAAATTGAGAATAAACTGAAGCATGAGAAATTTTGTTGAATTAAGTTTGTAGTTTTTATTTGTAGTATTGTTATTTGTCGTTTTAGTTTTTCTTTTAGTTGGATGTTTGTGGGAATCATCACTGAAAACCCTCACGAGACTTTAACTCGTCCACTAGGGCAACCTAGGGGTTTAAAGGCTTGTTGCATATGCTAAATGCAACTGTGACAATCTACGGAAGTGATTTAGGTTAGTATAGTTTAATTTTAGTTTTGCTAGAGAACTAGCAAAATGTAGGTTTGGCAAAAACTTGATGCACAAAAACTTGATAGTCAAATTTTGTATTTTATAAAAAGCTCGCAAGTGCACGAATCATTTGTAATAAGTGATAAGTATACTCCCAAGATCGTCTCTCAAGGAATTGCGGTGGTTCTAAAACGTAATTTATTTTCTTATTTAGTCGAACAAACAATCATAAACATTCTAACAATTGTCGGGTTGTAGAAAAGACTGTAAATTCCTAAATTAATTATGTAACTAAAATAAAGTGCAAATAAAAGTAATCACAACCAAAGTGGGGATGATGGATGTAAAAGGGAATCTTAGTTTGCTATCCATTCATGGAAAGAACAAATTAAGCATTCAATTAAAAGTTGGATTTAATGATTTTTTCGCTAAACCTAAAAAATCCCAAATCAATGGCAGTTTTCACTACAATCAACTAATTAACGTCTTTGATCCGGACCGTTAATTAACTAATTGGAATTAGCTCAAGGAAATAATTATAACCACCTAAACTAACACAAATCAATGCAATTAATTTAGGCTCTTGTTCATAATGCACAATTAAGCAAAGATGGCGTTTCTAATGCCTAATTCTAAAATATTCTTTCTAACTATAAACTAAGGTTTGGTTCACCATTAATTCACAATCAGAAAATAATAGGAACATGAACAAGAAATAAATCCAAATCATAAATAATTAAATTGCAAAATTGTTCTTCCAATCATTGGAAGCAAGACTAACATCCCAATTACATAAATTAGCCAACCATAACTAAATTGGTGTCAATCAATTTAGTCATGGAGGCAAACCACAAAATCAGAGAAGAAAAAGATATTACACTAAAAATACCCCAATGAATCCTCTAGCTCCAAATCCTTGAACTTGATTGATCCTCTTTCTCAAATCCTTGGAGTAGCTTCAACAATGGAGTGTCTTCTCATGATTTTGGGTGGAATTTGGGTGAAAAACCCTTGCTGCAGTAGCAGCTAAGGTGGGGAGGAAAATGGGTGTGAAAACTTGTGTTTGGGAGAGGTATAATGTGGTATTTATAGGAGGAATGAAGTGGAATACGCGTTTTAGGGTTTCTAGACAGTTTTGGCACGCTCGCCTCGGCGCAGGTTTTTCATGCCTCGGCGCGCGTTCTATTTTGGCTCCAGAGTAGAAAACAGAAACCTCCCCGCCTAGGCGCAGGTTTTTCATGCCTAGGCGCGCGTTGCTTTTGTCTTGTATGTAACCCTTACATAGTTTTTGAATTCCAATGTAAGCCTTACATTCTCTAGCTTTTGTTACTCCATTTTCTCTCTTTTTGTGTCATTTCAATTCAATATTCTTCAAGAGTCCAAAAACCTACAAAACACATAAATACCTTCCAAAACACGAAAATAATAAAATAAAACTTAAAATGAATGCTTAAAAATATAACAAAATATAGGTCAAAAATGTGTTCATCAGCCTCTATAGAATAATTGATGATCAAACAATTATTAAGCAACTCATTCATATCAAATAATTTAATTACAAATTTGCATATAAAAGAGGGAGATAGTTTAGATCAACACATGTTAGAAAATTAGGTTCATAAGACCCCTAAATTAATAAAAAAATTAGCAACTCATTATGTTCATCAAGCCGAGATTTACAATTAAAGAAAACATTAAATTACTAGAACAAGGAAGAAAAGAAATAATATATTGAATTTCTTAATGAATATCATTCTAACTTCTTTGCTTCCACTTTTGATCTTGTTCTTTAAATTGTTCTTCAAAAATTGTTAAAATTATGTTGGATTTTCCTCTTGAAGATTGATTACAAAGCTAATCTCATTTCTATCCTTCTCTCTATTGTTTCATATATATTTCTATATGTGATTCTCTATATGATTATATATATGATTCTAGGAATCTAACATTATAAGCACACATAAATCCTAAGTATAATAGGATTTGGTTACAAGTGGGATGTTGGAAAATAGGTCCAAAATTCACAAAAATTCTTCGTGGGCTACAGCTTAAACAATCCAGCACCACAGTGCAAGTTGGTATTCTAGAACCACAAGTGTACTCTGAAAGGTCACCTCTACGGCTCAATGTATACACCACCACGACGTGAGCTAATCTCCAAAATTGCACACTTTGATTCGAAAGGTCTAGGCCGCGGCACCAATAGGCTTGGGCCGGGGCACAAGTGTTGGTGTGCTTGTTTGCTTGTCGTGTCGTGTCATGTGATGTGTATTTTTTCCGTTTTAAGCTTAAAATACCTTAAATCCATCTAAACATACCCTGTAACTCCGAAAATAATATTTGTTTAATAAATCAATAAAACGAACATAGTTAGGTCCTAAATTCTCATTTTAATCCTCAACAAGCATATAATAATTACGTATTTCATACGCACATCAATTGTATATGTATTGTCACATTAATGTAATGCATACATTCACATTTATTTTTGCATGTAAGCTATATATTTAGATTATGGTATAAAATTTGATTCTACATAATCTGATGTTGTATGTATTCTTTGCACTTATTTATAATTTGTATATACGATCTACATTTTATCTAAATAAAAATACGTTATAATGAATTAAATTGTAGTTGATTTTTTTGTCTCTTATAATAGCTTATATATGTACTATCACACTAATGTAATGCGTACTTTCACATTTATTTTTGTATGCAAGTTGTACATTCAGATTCTGTTATAAAATTTGATTCTGCGTAATCTGATATTGTATATATTCTTTACATTAAATTATAATTTGTATATAAGATCTACATTTTGTCTTAAAAAATGTATGTTATAGATTAGATATTAGTTGATTTTTTTGTCTTTTAATATTTAATTTACTTGAATATCCAATTTTGTGAAATGCATTTTTCGTTTAAGTAAAATTTCAATTCAAAAACAAGTTTATATACCAAGACAATAATGTAATGTGCATATACCCATTTTTTTTGTATTTAACCTGTGCATTTAGATTCTGTTGTAAAATTTAATTCTACATAATCTGATATTCTATATATTGTTTACATTTATTTATTATTTGTATTTAAGTTTTTCATTCTATGTAGATAAGTGTACGTTATAATAAATCAGATTGTAGTTGATTTTTTTGTCTTTTACTATGTCATTTATTTGAATATTGAATTTTATGAAATGCATTTTTTGTATATGCAATACTTTATTATCAAAACCTATACATGTATCGATACATTAATGTATTATGTACATACACATTTATTTTGCATGTAACATGTACATACAGATTTTGTTGTAAAATTTAATTTTATGTTGTATGTAATTTTTACATGTATCGATAATATGTATGTAAAACTTATATTTTGTGTAAATAAGTGTACGTTAGATGATTATTGATTTATTTTGTCTTTTAACATTTCATTAATTTTATAATATAGGTTGGACTTCTTGAAGATGATTATTCATTTGTTAATGTCTTGGATCCTAAGGAAGAGTTCTATGTTAGATGTAGTAGTTACGCACAACTTAATAAGATTATTAGTCGTATTAAAGAAGTACTTAATGCAGAGCATCTACTTAGATTCAAGGATTCTTGTTTTAGTAAATTTTTGGATATGCCAAAGTGTCGTTTTAGTGCACAACTTATCCATGCTATTCTTTTACAAAAGTGCAAGTCATGTAAGTTCGTAAAAGAGATTTGGTTTCCCATTGTTTCAAAGTTCTACGGTTTTCATGCTCATAATTTTGGGTCTCTTCAAATTTGAAGGTTTCAGTCTATTCTGAAAGCAACGAATTTATTGAAGAGAATTCAAATTTTATGATGAAATACTTCAAGAAATTTTATTCAGTCAAATATTTGGAGTTTCTTATTGTTTGTATTAGGCAACCTTCTTTTGCTTATAATAGTGGTCGAAAAAAGAGTTCACAAAAATTGAAGTTGAAGAAATGGAATGTTAAGGCTTCGAAATCCAAAAAGTGAAAAACAATAATGTATCTGCTTGAAAAGGGAAGGGTAGTGACTCATTTACGATTTGTTAGGATTTCGGATGAAGATGTTGTGATGCTATGTTTGATATACTTTTTGAAGTGTGGGCTTATTAGAAAATTGAAAAATGTAGATCTTTGTAAAGAGGCAATGGTTTTAGCTAATAATTGGGATGATTTCAATAATCATAGTTGGGAAAACTATGTGTTTAACTATCTTTTTGATAGTTTAAAGAAAGATTATTGTTAAATGCGTGATGTTGCACATGAGTTGGAGTTGAGAAAAGAAAATGGACTCTTAAAAGCAAAGGAATATGATAGGGTATCATCTTTTCCACCTAAATTTGATAACATTCAGTCTATTCTTGACAATCCATCTAAGATATATTACCTTTTTATTGTTGAATATAAATTGTACATACTGTATGCATTGGTTACATTTTAGTTGAATTTGTATGTAATGTTTACATTATTTCGGCTGTTATTATGGTAGTTTAAATTGAAATTTCTTATTTTTTTAGTATATAATATGTTTTGATATATACTAATTTGCATTTTTTCAAACAACATATTGATTGTATTTTGTATGAGTTTAATGTTTGGAAGAATCGTTATCCTTTGATATTTAGAGAAAAGAATTATACTATTTTACACACTTACTTTAGTGTAAGTTTTATTTGTTCTTTTGTCAATAGTTTTAAGTAGTTTTAGTGGATTACATTCATGTTAGATTTTGAGTTTTTATTGTGTACTCTTATAATTTAAATGCCCTTGTTTGTTTGTTTTTGTTCTATAACATAGAATGAATATAAGAGAACACAAAAAAAAAATTGGTTCAACTCGTGTTGAAGACTGGACTAATGATATACCATTAAGCTTACAGAGTCAAATTCTTTGGTTCAATTTGCTGCATGTGGACCATTTAGTCATGTAGATTATTTGGCTAAAGATTGGAAACAACTAGAGGTGGTTTATTGTCCTCTCAATGTAGATAGTAATTATTGGATTTGTTGTCTCATTGACTTCAAAAGTAGGTCAATTAGAGCATTTGATTCATTGAATACAAGTGATGTTGTAGAAAAATGCAATCATTTAGGTGTTATGAATCCCTCACATATTGCATTTCTTGGGTTACCATAATTATGGTGAGGGTAGCATTTTTGACCCAAATATTGCTTGGCCTATCTATGTTGTTCATAGTGTTCTCAAACAAACAAATGGGTAAGAATTTTTCCTTATTGTGTTATGGTTAGTTTTGTGTATTCTGATTGTTATCGTTAATTAATTAATGTTTGATTTTTTTTTTTTTGTAGCAATGATTGTTGTGTTTAGTGCGTGAAGTTTATCTAGTTTTTCGTGGATGGTCTTTAGAAATGATAGACTTATTGGCTTTTTGAAAGATAAAGCAAAGATTTTGTGCTCATTTTTTTTATAACCATAGGGAGCTTGATCCGAGTTATTAGTTTTTATATTTTGACCTTGAAATTCTATATTGTTATACTTTTTAGGTAGTCGTATATGATGTGGATGTTTTCATCTTGGGACTTTTTAGAAGCTATAAAAATTTTGAAATTATTTGTTCATGTAATGGTTTCATAACGCATACTTTTTTACGTTTATTATAACAATAGCTTCTTGTAAGTTTCAAATATTCCTTATTACTCATCAAGAGTTTTAAATGCCTCCTGTGTAAATTGTATGAGAATAATAATTTATTTATTTCTTTTCTCAAGAGAATAATAATTTGTTTTTGAGAACTACATATATGCATGATTTTGCTCAAAAACCCTATACATATATCAACATGATTGTTTCTTTCCTCTTCTATTATCTTCATGGAACAAATAAAGGAAAATAAAAATAAATGATATCATTAGAACATGTAAGCTTGTTAAGAGTGTACATATATGGGTTGATTTTGGTATCGGAACCAACCCAATGAAATTAGTTTTAAAAAATTAGAACAAAATAAAACATATAAATTTGAAAAATCAATCCAACTCGAGCAATTTTTTTGGTTTGGTTTGGCTTGGGTTAGGTCAAGAAAACTTCTCCCCTTTTATAAAAAACATAACCTATTAAACATTATACATGCTCTCTATTCAAAATGAGAGAAAATAAATAAAAAACAAAATACATAATCTATTTAACGATATATATTATTACATTACACTTCTTATTAATTGCAATCTCATACAGTGGTGTGCTGGAAGTAGAACTTTCGATACCGAGTAAGGATGAGGGTGGAACTAGATTTTACACTAAGATGTCGGTGACTAGCTAGTGGGTGGGCTGAGGAGTTGACTAGACAACACATGAGAAGTGTTGGGAAGTGGTGACCGTGAGGAGTAAAGGCAATTGGAGTGAGGCAGAGGTGACTAGCAGGAGTGAACTGAAAGGCCACTGCTGACTAGCATGAGTAAACTAAGAGAGTAAGAGGCAACTCAAGAGAACAAAAAATTTGGAGGTTTGATATTGTAAGGATCTAATCTTGATTGGATAAGATACCCTAATGAAAATTTAATTTTTAAAAAAATATTAGATAAAGTATTAATATAAATATAAATATAAAATGTGTTTCTACGTAATCTAATGTTGAAAGTAATATTTACATTTATTTATAATCTATATGTAAATAACTGTGTTAAAAATTAGATTATAGTTCATAACTTTAATATGTGTAAGTTTAACTATATGTAAGTATTACATTCAAAAAAACAAATGCATATAACCATTACATTAACAGTTTTGTTTGATGATAACAAGACTCCTATTACAATATATGCCATAGACTTGTTTCTACCATATTTATTATTCAAAAAAAAAATGAAGATAACCCCAAATGCATTAAAAGAATATAATATATAAAACATTCTATTACACTAGATTTAACTATTATTTAACTTATTCCAAAATTTATTAAGAAAATATAATGATGAAAGGTTGTATTTTACTATTTATACCAAAGTGTATTGCTAGTAAGAGGAACTTAATTTGAACTTGATTGCTAGTAAGAAATTTAATTTTTATATAGATAATTTGTACAAGTAAGTGTACGTTCATAATTTTGAAAAAAGTTAATTGTATGTAAGCATTACATCTAAAAAATCAAATGATGTAACTATTACATTAACTATTTTGGCAAATGTTAGTGGGACTCTTGTTATAGTACATGTTAAAGACTTGCTTCTATCACACTTATTATTAAAAATAATTAATTAATCCTAACTGCATTAAGAAAATATAATATCTAAGGCATTATATTACACTATATTTAACCATAAAATGACTTACTCCAAAAATTACTAAGAAAATATAATAATTGTATGTTACTAACTCTAATGAAGTATCTTTCTTTGAAGGAAAGTATTGTAATATGCACATCAAAATAATGGCCAACAAATGTCTTTTTTAATGTTTCATTTAATTGTAGTTCTTCATTCCTTGGTGAAGGATGTATTCTTTTTAGTTTTTAGTTTTTAGTTTTTTGCTTTCTCTATTTACTCCTTCAAAATCTCCAAGTGAAAGCTTCATTTTCTTTGTTGGTCTTTCCCCTTTGGATTCTCTCTTCTCTTGCTTTTTTTTTTTTTTTGCTCTAGTAGAATACATATACTTCTTGAATTGTTGTTGGTATTACCCATTTTTCTTCATTTCTCAATGAAAAGAATGATGGTTGATATACAATATTCAGTGTGCTTGAGTGATAGTATTTGGAGCACTTTCTATGTATGAGCTGCTTCCTTAGCAAACACACTGCAAAAGCATGACTATTGGGTAGTTTTAGTAGCTAAAATTTTCCACAAGTATATGTGTTTAAGACTAGAATCCACAATGTAACTTTTCATGTCCTTTTTAACTTCCACTAAGTTAGTGTTGATGTCAATGGTTGTAATCTTCTCCACTCTTCTTTTGATTTTTTTCCTCAGTCCAAGTTGTTAGTATGCCTATTTCAGATATTGTTGTCCTCTTTTTCAAAAACCAACTTTGCAATAGTGATCTTATTTCTTCTAACAAGCACATGACAGGTGTGTCTCTTGCATTCATTAATATTGCATTTATATGCTCAGCATTATTTGAAGTCATAAAGTCATATCTTATCTTTGTTGTTGGACATTGTGATCTTGCCCCAAGATGTGAACTTTGTTGTTTTCAAGTATGACATAGCTCGTTTTCTTTCTTCTTCAATAATATTTATATTTTCCTAAAACTCACTTTGTGTATATGTATAGGCTACCTTTTTGAAATACTTATTGACAACTTGATTATGAAACAGGGCTAGATTTTGCTTCAAATAATAATAACAATAGCAATGGTGTGCTTCATTCTCAAAAATTGTTGAGACTACTCACTTTATACCTACATTTCTATCTTATAAAATTACCAAATCTTTCATTTTTTCCTTTTGTTTCAGCATCTACCAAGTCAAAAGCAATTGGATAAATATGATATAAAGGAAGAAATAATTTAATATGCTTACAAAATTTATAGTAATGAAGATAGGAAGAAAAATTGGGAACTCTAGATTTAAAAACTGACATATAAAAAAAAGTTATTGCTATAATAAAAACAAAATTGCTAGTACTAGAAATAGTTTTTTAGTTGACAAAATAACCTAATGAAAATTAGCAATAACTAGATCTAACCATGAAAATCATAGAGGAAAAAAAGATTATAAAGCAGCATAAAAATTTGATGATATATTAAACCCAATACCTACAAAATTATAGTTAATAACCAAACCTTAAACCTTAGGATATTTTATGTAATGTTTACATTTATTTATAATTTGGATATAAAGTTTACATTCTATATAAAAATTAAGTTTTCAAATTGTAAAATCAGATTGTACATACTTCAATAGTCATTCTAAAAATATTTGTCAAATTGTACCTATTAATTAAATATTATCAATTGAATATGGCATAATAGGATTTGAGATACTATTTATTACCTGATTGTTCTAATCCTTTGTTACTGCAACTAGAAACACTCATCCAATTCGTTTCTTAAGGAATGTACCATCAACAATAATAACAGGCCCAATGCAATTAATAAATCCTTCAATACATGCTTCAATTGCCATGAACCCATATGAAAATTTGATTCGGTATCTATTTTATTTTTGTGTAAGAGTTTGGGTTTTTTTCAAGCATATAGAAAAATGAATGTAGCTTCCCACAGGAATCTTTAAGACTACCTCTTACAATCCTAATTGCCTCCTTTTTTGCCATGAATGCTTTTCTATAACTTATGTCCATATCAGTTTCACTTTTAATGTCACTCATTATGTCTTTTGTCTCAATTTCCTACTTGTGTCTTGGAATATGTCTTTTATCTTATTAGCAATGTGCTTGTAGGATGCATGCTTATCTGTTTCTTGATTGTACTTTTCTATGCATTGATGCTAGGCCTTGTATGTTGTTACTTTGAATGCATTGGATTCCCCTATCTTTATTGCTGCCATCTTTCATGTGCATTTATCATCTTTGCATCTCAATCTTACAGAAATCTTATTTGAGCTCTGGGTTATGTAATTTAATCTTTGTTTCACTACATACTTGGATAACATTAGCTTTAAAACATCTTTGTTCGTGTACACTTTTCTAAGGTATATTTCTTCAGTTGTTTTTGAATTTTTGTAGGAGTTGGTGTCATTATTTTGTTGTAAGTCGCTTGTTACACTAATGACATATGAAATTTGTTGCCTGTTATTTTAGGTGACATACAAGACGGGAGTGCACCACTTTCTTTATCAATAGTTTGGTTCAAAAAAAATTCAATGTCTATGTTGTCCTCAATGTTAATAACTAATTAGATTCCTTGACATATCATCTTGAGGTTGATGTTTGTTTTTTATCGTAGACATTCAATAATTTATTTCTTCAATTATTCAATGTTTATATTTTTGTTTATGCAAATACCTTTGGAAAGACCATTTATGTATTTGTCATTTCCTTCTTCAAAAATCCATTATCCACCATGCATAAGTAATATGAATAACTTTGGCTCACCTAATACAAAAGCATTTTTTGTTAGTAAAACAATATCTTCTATTATTGAAATGCATTTTATGTTTATGTAATACTATATGATTAAAGCCTAGATATGTACGAAGACACTAATGTAATGTGTACATACATTAGTGTCTAGAGTAACCGTACATTAGTGTAAAGTGTAATGTAATGCATGTAACCTTTATATTCACATCCTAATATAAATTATTATTCTTTGTAATAAAATATTTAGAATCATGAACAAAATCTACAGCAAGAATCATGAATATCCAAACATAAAATGCATGATTAGATATTACAAGTATAAACTGTCCTTATTGAATAAAAGCCAACATAATCATAACCATGCAAAGTTGTAACCACAAGTCAAAGCAAAAAGGGAGGCAAAATGTTTTAGAAGTGTATGGGCAACAAGTTTAGGAATTTTCAAAGAAATAGATCCAACCAAAATTCCCTAGCTTATATTAGCAGAAAATCCATGTTGAAGCCAAGTCTTAAACTCATACATGCCAGGTACATCTATTTATTTATTTATTTCAACTAGCCCAACCCTAATATTAAACTTTAATTAGTTAAATTTATACTTAAATTTACGGTGAAATTAACTTTTAAACATATTGTGGATTGATATTGGTAGGATGCATGCCCAAGCCTTAATATCAAAGTTAGTTAATATTCAATGTTGGTGGATTCTAGAGAGTTAACTCTCTGGGTACTCTTGCTTCAGAAACATCAAAGCTTTGTTAATTTTATTCAAATAAAAAATGAATATTTTGATCTAAGTAACCCAATTAACATGTGCAACATCCAATCTCCCTAGTAACTAACTATAAATACATGTATAGATCATCCCCTTCTCTTTTTACCAACCTGAGAAATCTTTATATCAATATTCTTCCTAACAAGTAACACCGGATACAAAATCAACTTTAATTTCCTCCTACATTAAATGAAGTTCCAAATTGAAAAGAAGGTAAAGAAATGGAAGAACCAAGGAGTAATGTGAATGAATGAATGAATAAATCAAAATTGCATAAGGAGGAACTAAGCTTAAATCTCTGGGTATTCTTACTACATAAACATCAAAGCTTTGTTAATTTTCAATGCGTAATCACAATAACACTCACTATTACATTATTTTAATGTATAAGTTACATGAATCTGAATATGAGTCGGATATTTTCTATTACGTACGCTAGGCAGAATATGAATATAATTATTTTCAAATTTAGTTAAGCAGCTGCAATTGCATATACGAATAATCAATTTAATGAACACCAAGACCGAAACACTCACTATTTGTAGTGATGTCTTTTTGGTTTGTAATAGTTAAAGAGGTTGACATGGTAGAATCCATGGATGAACGATCGAGCTCTGTTAGTGTGATGAGGGAGGCAAATTTGGTGTGTGCTAATGGAGGAGAGTTTGGTGTACGCTAAGAGAGGCATCTGAGAGGGAGGCAAGTTTGGTGCTTATGGAGGCTCTAAGAGGGAGGTGTGTGAAGAAGACTGATCTTATCATGGTTAATGTGAGGGTACAACTATAATTGGAGCATGGTAGGTAATTTTGAAACTATGCATTTTTAATCTCATGTTAGCTATTTGTGTAAAAATGGTTTTATTCTCTGAAAGTAGTCTATTTAGGTAATTCGCTCGACAAGTTCAGTCTTATACCCAACTTTAATTCAAGTTTTCCACCAAAATTTAGCCCGAATTTTAGATCTGATTGTTCACACTTGTATAATCATAGCCAAAGGAGATAGATAGTTGTACTATTTTTACTTTATTAGTAGTACTAATATAAAGTTAGAGATGTGGGATGAAAAAGTGATTGTGGACCCCTTACTAACAAGAGGCCAATTACATTATACCATGTAGATTGTAATATGCATTAAGTTTTGATAAAAAGAGTTATTCTTACTTTATAGTGTCTCCAATAATTAATAAATACGTTTTATTGGATAAGAATTTATATTTTTAATTATTTTTGTTCATAGATTTTCTATTATATTAGTGGCCCACTAAATTCGTAGAATTAGACTCATATTAATCCCAATGAATAATAATAGAGCACTACTATTAGCATCTACCATCTATCACTAAACTCATACCCTCAAATATATGTAACCCTTATAAAACAATAAAAATCTGTAATACCTTACAAAACAATGAAAATCTGTAATACCTTGCAAAACAATGAAAATCTGTAATACCTTACAAAACATTAAAAATCTGAAATACCTTACAAAAAAAATAAAAATCTGTAATATATTACAAACAAGATAAAAATATATACTCCTTAAAATGTCAAAAATAGTAGAAAATTAAGAAATAATGGAAGTATAAACACAGGACATTTTTTGATATTTTTCACAATAAATGATATTTAGTAAAAAGAAATTTGAAGAAATACAAAAATTAAAACTAAATCTTAAAGAAAGAGATGGATTTAAGGAAGAATCATTCTTCAAAATAAGAAAATTATTTTCAAGAAAATATATAATATATTATGGTATAAGCAAATAGAAAAGGAAGATTTAATATACTATTAATTGATAAAGAAACCATTATCAAAAAGTTATCAAAAAAAATTTAGAAGAATAAAAGAAAAATTGGATACATTCATTTAAGAGGAATACAAATTCTAATAAAAGCAAATTTTAAAAAATGAATAAATACACCAATTAAATTAACATTGTTGGACAATAGGATAACAAATAAAAAAGATACTTTGCTATGAATGATTAATGAAAATTTAGGATACCATGAATTAAAATTTACAACATATTCTAGATTTGCTGTTAATATCCATGATAAAAACTTAAACCATGTATTAAGCTTAGCCTATGACTTTGAACTATAAAATTTAATAAAAGATGGAAACCACTCATTTTCAATTCATTATCAAGTAGGATATTTATTAACAAAAAGCCACAGTAGTTCAATATATGGACAAAATGAGTTCATAAAAATAGATAAAATTTTCAAGGAAATATGACAAGTAATAAAGAAACCATAAATATTATCAGAATATGAAGTACCTGATGAATGAAATTTAGACATTAAAGAAAATAATTCTTATACCAGTAAAAAAAGGTAATGTACAAAGAATTAAATTTATAAACACTCAGACAGAAATCAATAAAAGGGATAAAGAAATAGAAGACCTAAAAGAAGAAATTGAAGAAGTAAAAGAATTAACTTATACAATGAAATAATTAAAAACTTATGATAAAAGACAAATTATTAGGAGCAGAATTAGAAGAAAATAATAACTTAACAAGCATATGTAATAATCAAATATCCATAATGAAAGCTTTAATTCTTTAAACAGAAAAAATAGATACCACAGATGAATTGAATATTCAAATTATGCAAGAATTAAAAGAAATTCAATTAGAAATGTTAAAAAAATTACAGAATTAAAAAGAGTTATTAATAACATACCAAATTGATTAAAATTCGATTCATTAGAAGGATTAAAAGAGGAACCTTGTAGGAGATCTGATACTTTAATACCCAAAAATGAAAAAAGAAAAGATGAAAAATCTAAAGATATAATCACAATCTAATGAAATATAGAAAAAATTTGAAAAAATAATTCATGAAGCCTGAAAATAAGGATATAAGAAAATTAATTAGTTAATTAACTTTAACAAAGGAAGAATTATAAAAATCTTATGAAGTAAAAATTTGTACAAATAAAGAAGAAGATGATATGACAGTAATTAGTGAAAGTGAATCTGAATAAGAAAATATAATCCAAAGAATTTACATGGAACTTGTATTAGCTACACCACAAAGAATAATCTCAGAAAGAAGAGAAATATCTGACCCACCTAAGAAAGAAAGAAATAGACAAAGACTAGGAGAACCTGAACCAATTAATAGAAGAAAACAACAACTTAAAATAGAAGGATTATATTAGAGTACTATGATAGTATTATACCAGAATTTAAATAACATGAAAATTATAAATATGATATTTTAGATTTAGATTGCATAAGAGATAGAAAGAAAGCTTTAGATGAATGGTCCAATGGAATAAGCATAATTATACAAACCTCTACAACCACACAATCAAATCCCTTAACTTGTAGAGTGTTAGTAGCTCACAAAATCACAAAAAATGTAAAAATTTGATTTTCAAACTTAACAAAACAACAACATTTAAGAATGCAAGAAAATTTAACAACAGGAACAGAATACTTAAATATTGTAGTAAATAAGATATATAAAGAATTCATTGGAAAAGATAAAGGTAGATATATTACAAAATCTAATGAAAATGAAATAACTGAAGCCAAATGGAACTTAACAAATATGAAAATATGTGACATGTGTTGCATTCTTTTATATATGAATATAAAATGTATTGTTATGAATTACCACCTTCTATGCAAGAAACATGTAAGGAAATATTTTTTCAAAAATTACCTGAAACATTACATAAAACTATGACAAAATGATGGAATAGAAGAAATAGAGAAACAATACATGATACTTTATGAGGAATAATAAGAAGTCTAAAAAGTTGGATAATAGTAACATATCAAGAAAGAAAAAAATTTAAACAAATAAGAGGAAATGATAAGATTCTGTTGTAATTCAAGAGATTTTAGAATGCTAAGAAAATATTGGTGCAACATAAAACATTATAATAAATATAAGAAATTTAGAAAGTTTAAAAGATATAAATTTAGAAAAAAAATTCAAAAATATAAACGAATATATAATAGAGAACTGTATAAGCAAAGATATTTTAAAAGAAGAAAATATAATACACCTAAAAAGAAAAATTATTGCCCATCAGGAAAAAAGAAGTGTAGATGTTGGATATGTAATGAGAAGGGCATTATGCGAATGAATGTCCTAATAGGCTTTAACATAGAAAGGAATTTTCCCAAAAAGCCAAAATTTTAGAAAAAACTTTTAAAATGGAATTAGAACCAATAAATGAATCTGATATAGAGGATACATACTATATTTATCAATTATAAGAAACTGAAGAGAAAATAACATACTCAAAAACATTTGATTCTGACTCTGATTATAATTCTATTTAATGGAACTATTAAGTATAACAAACCCAAACATTAAGTATAAAATAGGATTAAAATTTAAAGAATATAAAATTATCATTTACATGCATATATTGGCAAAGGTGCAAGTATGTATTTTCAGATAAACTTTGGAAACAATCACCAAAAGAATTAGTAATAAGAATTGCAAATAATATTACCATATATACCCACAATATATCAACATATGTATTAATAAGAGGAGAAATCTTTCATATACCCACAATATATCGACAAGAAATTGGAGTTGATATTTTATTAGGAAATAACTTTTTAAACTTATATCAACCATTTACCCAGTACTTAGATAAAATAAGCTTGATAACCTTAGATGGCAAAACAATTTATGTATTAAAAATCATGAAAGCATTAACTATATCATCGCAAACTTTTATGTCACAACATAAAAAGCGAAAATATTGTGAGGATATAGAAAAATATAAACCGTATTCAAAAAATATTTCTTTAGACATAGAGATTAACTAAAACCCTTTTTTAAATGAAATGCAAGAAGATAAAGCCTTAACAGGTATAAGAAAACTATTAAAAACAATACGTTCAGAAAATATCTTATATCCAAATATTAATAAATCTAATGAAATAGCAACCATAAAATCAAAAGATCCTTTAAAAGTCATAAGAGTTAAACCAATGATTTACACCACAGAAGACCGAGAAGAATTTGAAAAATAAATTCGAAAACTTTTAGAATTAAGAGTAATTATTTTCAATAATTCACTTCATTCTAGTCCAGCGATCTTAGTAAAAAAAAGAAGCTAAAAAAAGAAAAGAAAAAAAGAGAATTGTAATAAAGTTTAAAGTTTTAAATAAAGAAACTATTGATGATGGTTATTTTATTCTAAAGAAAGAAGAATTATTATCACTCATTAAAGGAAAGAAGTATTTTTCAAGTTTTGATTGTAAAAGTAGATTTTGGCAAATAAGACTTGATAATGAATAGCAAAAGTAACAGCATTTAGCTGTCCCTAAGGAAAATTTCAATGGACAGTTGTTCTATTTAGACTAAAACAAGCACCAGGTATTTTTCAAAGATACATAGATAATATTTTTAAAAAATATCACAATTTTTGTTATATTTACATAGATGATATTTTAATATTCAGTAATGAATTATGAAAGCATTATTTAGACATAATTAATGTTTTATAAGAATGCAAAAAATTTGGAATAGTATTATCAGAAAAGAAAGCAATCATTGCCCAACAAAAAATAAAATATTTAGGTTTAGAAATAAAAGATGGAAAACATCATCTACAATCCCATATTTTAAATAACATACAAAGTTTTCCTAATATAATCAAAGATAAAAACCAATTGCAAAGATTTTTAGGATGTTTAACATATGCAGAAGCATATATAAAGAAATTAGCATAAATGCAAAAATCATTACAAACAAAACTTAAAAAAGATTATGTTTGGCAGTAGACTGCTCAAGACACTAAATACATGGATAAAGTAAAAGGCAATGACAAAGATGAATATATTTGTAGATTTACTTCAGAATCTTTTCAAAGCCCTGAATTAAATTATCATAGTAATGAAAAAGAATATTTAGCTGTTAAAAAAGATATTAAGAAGTTTACAATATATGTTATAAGTTCAAAATTTATTGTTATAACTGACAATAAAAATTTGAACATTTTTTAAGAACTAATATTGCAGATGATTATAAACAAGACTTATTGGAAAGCAACAATGGTTTAACCATTATAAATTTGATGTAGAACATTTGCTAGGGAATAAAAATAGTTTAGCACAGATGCTTTGACTAGAGAATTTACACCTCTTTGTTTTTTATGACAGGAATTGATCCTCTTGACATAAAAATAATGATCAAAGAAAAGAAAATACTAATTCGAGAAACTGAAATCAAGATCCTCAGATATAAACTTGAGGTATTACATCTTAAAAAATCTTTAAATAATAAACGTACATGACTAATCCATAAATTCTTAAAGAAAACTCAAAAGAAAAAGAAGTTGAAACTTCAACAGAAATTGAAAAGAAAGGAATTAAAATTCCAAAAAATAGAAAATGAAGAAACTGGTAGTAACAATCCAGAATTTAATAAAACCCAAAAAAAGAAAAAGGAAAAAAAAATCAATTGGATAGATGAAGCAGAAAAAGAAGATTCAATAAAGATTTATGTGGTATACAATGGAGCAAAACCATAAATCTACACTAGTTAGCCAGAAGCAAGCATAACAATAATAAGATTTAGTGAAATCATGCATAGAGCTTTTAGCAATATGATAGAAGCAAAAGAAAGCTACACTAATTACAAAGTTTCAAAACTATTATCACCAACAGAAATAGAAAAAAACTATTCCTATAGTACAGCAGCCAACAGAAGGAACTAGTAGATTAAGGAACCTCAAAAAAATTCAAAGACCAATAATTTTCAGAGAAGCAACAAATAATTCTTTAGAAGAAGAAAGATAAAGGTATAGGAATTTAGCAAAACAACAATGGTTAAGCCTATACAATCTAGCCAGAAAAACTACTAAGGTACATATTGATGATATGAAACTTTATACCACAGAAAAAGATTTTCCATCAGGTAATAAATTTAACATCTTAGAAGGAGTTGATCTAGTATTTGTCTACAAGGCATTCCATGCGGGATTAATAGAAAATTTATATCCCGAAAATGATTTAAATGAATTAATTTATTTTCCTAAAAATTTCAAAAAAGCTATCAAAAATTTCAAAAAGAAAATGAGGACTATAGACAAGCCAATTTATTTAAGATGTTTCAGTTCAATAATGGATTGGAATTAGGAAATACCAATAAGTCCTTATTATTTCATTAAACTTGGATTAGTAAATAATAAAAGAGAAGTCCCTTAACCAAAAGCTTTACTAGAAAAAGAATTTAATCCTGAGAAATTATGTATAGAAAGAGGACATATACTAAGTCAAATTTACTATAAAATAAAAAGAATCAATAGCTCTTCTAAGATTAAGGTTAATTATAGTACTAGTAAAACTATTATTACTTTTCAAAGTAATATGGTTATAACCAAGGAAGACAGTGAAAAAGTAATTACATATGAAGCCAACTTCAATCTCATTGTAATTGAAGTTGGCTTCAATTGCAATGAGATTGAAGTAAGTGAAGAAACCAATAAGGTGTTTTTCCATTATTCCAAACAACAATCAAAAGACCACAAATGCATCTATTGCATTAAAGATGAGGAAGCTTGTGTGGACACAACCTCCTCACACGACCCAATGTCGGTAGAGTAATCCATGTAGAACCACCTCAAAAGTTGGCGCTAGCAGTGTCAATAATGTAGGCATTTTAGATACCAAACATGAAAGTTAAGTTAATAGTATAATCCCACCAATATAAATAGGGAATACTTATGTCTATAAAAGAGTCTTCAGATAAGGGGATACTACGAATCATCTTAACACATCCATTTTCTATGCTCTAGTTATGTGTTTAGAAATAAGTAAGAACTAGAAACCCTTTCAAGGTTACTAGTTCTCTAGTTTGTAAAATTTTCTGTTTATTGAATAAAAATCCATCTTAAAATTTCAAACCAAGTTACCACTCTTACCATAGGAAGTTAAGTACGAATCTCATAAGAACAGTATGGAAAGGAGGTCTAGAAGCTTGGATTTGGAGTGATACTTAGCTCTTTGGAATAAGAAGGAGATAGCAAGTAAGCAGAAAAATGCAGTAGACTTATATTCAGAAACATGTTAGTTTACGATCAGATACTAATATATCTTGAATTTCATTAATACTGTTGAATTTTATTGATATTGCTAAAATTATAATTATACCTTGATTTATGGAAAATAAACATAATAACATGAAAAAGAAATCTGAGACAAATCTTTATAGAAGTAAAATTAGAAGGAATTCTGAAACTCGAGACAATTTAAAAGATGCAATTTATATTAAACAAGCTCTTGTTTATATTTACAAAGATTAATCGACTATTTTTCTAAATAAGAAAAAAGAAATAATTTAGTAAAAGATCAAAACAAAGAACATTTATATTTTAAAGTAAGCCTTGAACTAGTAAGAATGGACATAGAAGAAAATAAGAAAATTCAAGAACTGAGTCGTTGGATAGACCAAGAACTTGAAGATTATGAACTTGGAACTCAACAAAAAAAATTATGACTAAGATAGAATATTTTGAAGAAAAATATATGAAATTATTATAACAATATTTTGACAATGAATGTTATGAAATCTGTTTGAAAAATTTTAAAAGATTTGGAACTCTTTTAGATTATTTACATATGATATTTCCAGTATATTATATCTAATAGATATTCTATAGGGAAAATTTTAAGAAATTATTTTACACAGAAATTTGTTAAAGTAAATGAAGAAGAATTTGATAACCTAATTTTTTAGTTTTATTTATCTAAGGAACATATTGGAAGATAAGCTAACTGAATCTTAAAATCAAAATTCAACTTAAAATCAAAATTCAGCTTGAAAAATTGGTATCAGAGCCATAAACATAAACATATTTAATAAGAAGGCTTTAAACAAAATGTTTAAAATAAGATATAACCAACCAAATTCAAAATGGCAAGTAAATTATTTAAAATATTATAAATAAATAAAAAGAAACGATATAATTAATATTATTAATTAAGAAAATATGCAAGGGATTACCCAAAGAAATAACTCAGATAATAATTTATAAAGTATTTTTCAATTGGAATAAAGAATTAACATAGTTACATCATAAGTAATAAAAATGCTGAACCATTTACAAATCACTAATTTAAAATAATTATTTAATTTAGTTTGAAATATCGATAATAATAAAGATTTTAAGAAAAATTTTACAAAAATATTTTTAACATGTATCGAAATAAAAATGAACAATATAATGTTATCACAAGAACAAATAGAAACATTAATAGAAAAATTAAAACATTTGGAAAATACAAGAACAAAAGAAATTTTTTTAGAAAAATTTAAAATCTATTCAGACATTATTTTAGGAAATTAATAGAAATTCTTTAAAAATATCAAAAGAATAAAATATTAAGAAAATAAAATTACTAAATATTACATAAAATTTATTTTTAAAAATCTTAGAAATTAAGCATTTAGATAATAATAAATAAAAAAAATTTATATCACAAAAACGTAAATGAAAAAATAAATAATACCCCCAATGGTATGCACTAAGAACCCCTCGTAGTACGGGGCTACGGGCCATAATAATATTAGAAAGTCTCCTTCGATTTTTCATTTCAATTCTAACGTCATTTCTCATCCCATTTCCTTTTTATTTATTTTTTCAAATGAGTTATTTTATTTTAATTATTTATTAAATTTATATTATTTTCTAATTATTTTACTTTTGGCTCACATTTTTTTCACCTATGATTTTCATATATTTTTCACATATTTATATATTTTCATATAAATAAACATAATAAAAGTTACTAAAATTAACAACTTTAATTTCATATTTTTTTACTTAATGTTTTTAATACATATTGAATACAAAGCCAAAGAACACTCCAAGGCTAATAAGAAAAATAGAAGTTCATCACTCAATTAATTTTCAAAAGAATACAATACATAATTTTTAAATTTTAATAGAAAGGGCTTTCGCACAAAGATTACTAGGTTTGAGGCACCTGCCTTGTGCCTTCCACGTACAATGGAACTTTTGTTGCTGTCAAATTATAAAGGAAAAAAATTGTGAACTCATTTACTGTGAATTAGAGTTTATTTATTATCATTCTTTATTCTATACAAGTTTGTACTTTATGTTATTGATTTAGTTTTATAAATATTAAATTTATAAATTAAAAATTAGTAAATTAAAAAAGAAAAAAATAATAAAAGTAGTAAACATTAAATAAATAAAATTTTAGTACTGATGCATACACTCAAAATAAAATATTATATGTCAAATAAATGATTGATGATTATTGCACTTTTCTTAGTTATTTATTTATCTTTAAAAAATAATAAATTATATACTAAGTTTGTCAGACCCACTTGTAAAATATTGTGTTATGTACATAACAAAATATTTAAATATTTAAACTATTCTATATTTTATTTGTTATTATTATAGGAGTACATGTATACTTATCATATCACTTGTAATATCTTGCCGTTGTTGTTACTTGTGATAAAATAATTAATAAATTTACAAGTTATTATATATATAGTGCAAAAAATTATTTATCAAATATCCTATCGTTTAATGACATATATTGGTAGTAGATTTTAAAATTGTGTGAGTAAGATGCAGAAGATTTAAAAAATAAAAGTTAAAATATTTTAAATAAGTTTAAAAGAAGAAGGGGGCGGAAGCAAAACAAAAATAAATAAATAAATAAATAAATAAAAAATGGAGGAAAGAAAAAGAAGCAAAATAAAGAAAAAATGGCGATAATTAAGCCTATTTTTAGATCACTAGGTACTTGATGTGTGTTGAATTTATGACTTAAATTGAAAGATAGTTAGTATTGCCATTAAAATAAGTAATTAGTAATTTATATTCTTTAGCTCAATAAATATTTGACTAAGATAAAAAATACAAATTGATAAATTAAAAGATAAAAAATTAAAAAAATTAGTATATTAAAATAATTAAAAATTTTAATATTTAATTATACATATATTAAAAATAAAATAATATATATTATATAAATAGTTGATAACTTTTGTATTCTTATTTTAATTGTCTATTTACTTATAAAAATAATAAATTATTAATTAAATTTATTTATCTTTCTTATAGTATGTTATTTCTTATATAATATTTAAATATATAAACAATTATATATTTTATTTATTATTATTATTGTTGTTATTTTTATTATTATATGTATAATTTAACTATTTTTTGTCAGAAATTTTGAAATATATTAATCTCTAATTGGTGCATGAAGAGTTATACGATATAAAATAATAGATACATAATTATTATATTTAGAATATAAAAATATTAATCAATTTTTTTGTAATTTAATGGCATATATTCTTAAAGAATTTTAAATTGTATAGGTAAGATGTTAAAAAATAATAAAAGAAAAAAAAAATGTGAAAGAATACAAGAAAAGTAAAAATGAAAATATTACAAAATAAAAGAAAATAAAAAATTGGTTATAAACGCTTCAGTTTCACGGTCAAAGATAAGCAATGCCAAATTTAATAAATTTTAATTGATAATTTGATAATTTTGGTCATTTTATTTTTATAAATTAAATATATTAATTATATTTTTTTACATTGATGCACTTTAATTAATACTTTGTTGCAGTAGTGGACATTTTAGTAAAAAAAAAAATCTTCCAATTTTGGTTTTTTCGGAAAAACTTAGAATCTATTTGAATCTTACAAGCACGGTTAGTGGATGTTTTAATAAGGAAAATCTCAAACGACGGTTGTAAAAGGTAAAAACAGTAATAAAAAATATAAATTTACTAAAATGTCTAAATTAACTGAAGTGTTTAATAATGGAACAATAAATAATAAAGTGCATCAATTCAAAAAAAAAAAAATTGACTAATGTATATAATTTGTGAAAATAAATCACCACTTGCACTTTTTCCCACTTGAAAATATAAATACTTAAGTGGATTTTTTATTTTTATAAAAAGAGTAAAATATTAATGTTACAAAGAAATATTATAGTCTATTCTTATAAGAATTAAAAATTTACTGAAAAAATCAAGACTAGCAATCAATAAGACATTTTGAAGATCTCTGAAAGGAAAATATTTGAGCCTTTAAAGTTCGCTCTATTTTTTATTTTAATCTGATGCTTGATTCTGACATATTAATTCAGAATACAAGTTTAGAAAATAAAAAGAAAATAAGAATCAATATTTCCTTAAAACCTTGATCTTAAATAGTCAAAAATATTTCTCATCAGACCATTTATTCATGTTAAATACCATTTCTTCACTATATATATGCAAATGGTCAGTATTATAGTTGCTAGGATTCAAAGTAAAGCTGGCAACTTTTTATAATATCCACAAATTTAAAATGTCTCATCTACGAAATAGTCAGATCAAGATTTGACTTATATAGATTAAATCGTAAACAAGTCAATTTGTTTAATTCATTTAAAAAATTAGGTCATAAAAGGTTAATCCGGATAACCCGTGATCCGTATAAACTACCCTAGTAAATAACTAAAATCATAAAAATAAGTAAGTAATTATTTATAATCTAATTATTTTATAGGTTTGTACTTTAAAATATTCTTGGGATGATCTTCAAATTTATTTCATCTTTTTTTTTATCAATTTATAAAAATATGTTATTTAATTTAATTTTATATGTTTAATTATTGATTATTTATCTTAAACTTAATTAAACAAGTTTTTACTTGGAAAAAATTTATGATATATATTTTTTGTTAGATCTCTTTGTTAGTATTTGAGACTTTAAAACCTTAGTATTGATGTATCACAATATTTATTATTATTGATACTGTTTTTATCTTATATCAGTTAATATTTTAATTTTTTTGTTGAAATAATGCTTAAATTAATTTAATTTTTGGAGTTTACTTAGAACTTATTATATTAACAGGTTATATAAATATATGTTGATATTTGATACAATATGTCATATTTTATTACATTATAAAGTATAATATATGTTATTTGATATATTTAAATTAGTCAACCTTATTAAACAGGTTAGATTATAGTTACACTTTTTGACCTATTTTAAAAGATTTGAGTTGGGTCAAGTTTATTCAGGTCGAATTATAAAATGACCGACACAATCTACCATCTACCCATTTAATAGCTCTAATTTAAAGATAAAAAAAAAAAAAAAAAACAACAACAACAACAACAACTTCACCCAAATAAAAGTATCATCTTCACTATCTTCCGAATTTTTCATTCGAGCCTCCATAAATATTAAGTGCAAAGTAACTCCAACTTTGCCCAAATGAAAAGCCAATTTCAATACACAGTTAACATCAGCAACTTTAGTGGATATTTAGACTAAGCAACTAGTATATACAAAGAATCTGAAGAGAACAAAAAAAAAACTAGTATACAAGGAAAAATGAATATCTATGATTATATTTTATAACAATATAATTACCAGCTAAGCAGACTAAGCACAGCATTGACAATTTGACATAACAAAGTCAACATCTAGTTCTGCTTCATCAATAATGAACCACTATGCAATAAAATGGATATAGGAAAAATACCCCATCAAGATCCAGTTGAGAAAATTTGATGCTATGGGTCTCTCATGGCTTCTGATCATCATATTATTTTTTGCTTTCATTAAGAACTTTCTTTTGAACTTCCTTTCCTCTTCCATTAATATAATAGCACCTCATATCTCACTTCAAAATCATTGTGCTTCTATCATTCCCTTGCCATCTCCAAAAAGATTGAAGCTAATTACTTCCTACAAACCTTTAGTTGGAGATTTTGGCTACTCCAATGATGATGGAATTATCAAGTTCATAATCCTCAAACTATATAAAACTTCTGTTCAAGACTTGTTCAATGTAGAAGGAAGCTTAACACTTGATAGAGTCGGAACATTTGACTCTCCTAGTCCAATAACTTTATCAAATCTTTATGGGTTTTGGTTAGAATCCTCTGGAGAGATTTGTATGGTTAGTTCAAGTCATAGTGATCACATTGAAAAAGGTAAACTATTCAATCCTCCTTCTTTACTTAAACTCTACAATGTCAAATTCTTTAGTCCTCTTACCACTCTGATTAATGGAACACTACAGAGTTTGGTTAGTCCAGATGAGAATAATAATAATAATAATGATTCAAACCATTTTGAAACAATCTCTATGATGATAATTCCTATGATGAATTATGAATATACTATAGTTACTAATGATTTTTACAATACTCCTATTTCTAGTAAAAGTGATTTTATTTCAGCTGGTTTACCTTTGAATTCATTGCCTAATGAAAATTTTTGCTCAATATACAATGTTCAATTCAACTTGAAATATGCAACACATTGTCCTACTTCTCCAAAAAAATTGTACTCCATTCGATTCATCTATGGACATTTTGCCTCGTGTTATGATACTCAATGTTCTTGAATGTTATGAGAAACAACAAAGGTTGAGAGTTCTTATGAAATTTGTGACAATCAAAACGGGGCTTTCTTCTCTCCGAACTCAGTACTGTTTGGCGAAGGATTGTGGGATTCAAAGAATAACTAAATCAATATTGTTGCTTGTCGATTTTCAGATGTTGGAATTGTTGATTGTTCAACAAAACTAAGCTTAAGATACCCTGCAATTTGGAAAATAGACAAAATCTATAGAATAAATAGATGGTTATATTTGGACAAACAAAACAAAAGCAGAAATTGGTTACTTTGAAAAAATCAGGCTAACTTCTTATGACACTATGATGCCCAAGGGGTTGAAGTATGAGTATACAAAGATTGACAAAGTAATGAAGTTGTGCCCAACAAAGAGGCTTGTAACTAGAAACAATACAGAACTCTACCCATCTGCCTTTTCTTCTTATGATATGAGATTTGACATCCCAGTTACAAGTAATAACAAAGAAATTGCATGTGGTAACTTTTTTCCCATTTCTGTTGGAGATGAGTTTCCATTTTTATATCCACAACAACAACAACAACAATTGGTTGTAGACCCAACAAACAAAAACATTGTACCTTTTCTTGTAAACATAAGATATGAAAATCCAACCAATGTGAGCCATTCAATAGGCATAACAATGAAACCTGATGTGAATTTGGGAAGTGAGGCTTCAATATTTAATGAATCTTCAATAGGAAAAGGAAGAGCGTGGTAGTTTATGCTGAAGGAATGTATGATGAAAGAACAGGAAGGTTGTGCATGGTAGGTTGCAGAAATCTTGGTTTAAACGGTCGTCTAATAGAGGATCATGCTGTGGTGGATTGTGAGATTAGTTTCAAGGTTCAGTTTTATCAGAGAAATGAACTTAACCAAACAGTGTATGTTAAGGGAAGCATTGAAAGCACTCGAGATAAATCTGATTCTCTTCATTTCGGACGTCTGGACTTTTGTAACTGTGATGCCTGATTATGCAGTTAAACATGTTGTACTCCAAATAAAGACATTATTGTATTATGTCATTGTGTGTATGTAGATGAATTTCTGCATCTGTTATCTTATCATTTACTTGATAGGAAAAACTGGAATATAATATATTAGCTTCTACAAATTAATATTCTCTAAAGCGTAAATTATAAATAATATATTAAATGAGGCTTAAACCAATAATCGAATTATTTGTCAAATGTTTTTTTCAGTAACATATTTCACAGCTCACAAACAAACGCTGAGACAATATTTGTCAAATATTATATAATGTGATTTGATCCGATATATTTGTGTTTAACCTATCTCATTATACAAATTGAATTTTGCATAAATCATTATTAAAAATAGTTTGAGTATTTTAAAATGGTTAAGTATTTTACAAATTTTATGTTTATGTTATATCATTTTAGATTTGTTTTATATATATATATTTTCTAAACTTTTATGTTTATTTAGTCAAATCTTCGCACTCATATTTATGTTTCTCTTATTATATACGCAAACATTGTTTTATATATATACAATTATGTAAAACATGGTATCCTTTAGTCTATATAAATTAAATTATATTATATTATTTTTGATAAATAAAGTTATATTAGTGTATATAATATGTATACTTGGTATCAATTAGAAACTTATATTAGTTTATTTATATTCTTTTTATGAGCAAATTATCACCCTTTCCCCCAATCCCCGTCCAAAAGAAAAATAGAAACCTACACTAAGCTGGAAGAACATCCAAGTGATTGTGTGAGATTCGTGATTTTGTTAGATAATAGAACGCTAGTTCGAGGCTTAAAACTTGTATTCTAATGTCGAGTCTATACACGGGCATTGTACTTTTTGTGGTGGGTACATAACTTCTCAAAGGTGAGGGCTCATCTCATAATCGATAAACCATAATAGTGTGGATATATAACAATAGTCCTGTCTTCTAAACCATAATAAACCTTTTTTTAAAAAAAATAAAAACCGAAACCAGCAAAAGTTGTTCGTGTTTTAGTAAAAAGCTTGTCTTAATGTCTTCTACACTTTTTCTTTTAATTAACATTGCAAAACTTAATCTTTAATTTGTGCATCTTATCACACATAATTTCTTTTCTCTTATAAATTTTGGGATTATGAAATAATTTCTTTTCTCTTATAAATTTTGGGATTATGAAAGTTAAAGAAAATCACACCTAGAAAAATAAATTTCATATTAACATTTTGAGATATGTTTCAAATTTTCAAATTTATGACTCAAGGTTTATATGGTAATAACATAATATATGTTATTGATTTTAATTAATTTCAATATATGTTTTTTATTAATAAAAATTTTGTTAATAACATAATATATGATATTGTAGACTTGTGCTTGCTTCTTGTACATCCTACTTTAATTTTTTCTTAGTGATAGAAAATGTCAATAGTCCTTAATTGATAATTATTTATAGTAAAAAAAATTAACGGAACGTCAATATCAAAGTTTTAAACCACTCAAAAAACACTTCATTTATTTTTTTAAATGAAATGACAAACAACGACTCTACAAAAGTGACAAATGTTGAAATACTAATTGTTAATAAGACACATTCAATTACGTTCCAAAGGGTTTATTTAGGAAAAAATTATGCAAATTCTTTGAATGCCATGTGATATTGGTTTATGTAATCCCTTTTATCTCCGATCTGATTCACGATTATTCTCATTTTGATTAATTTTTATTATGAATTAATATACACACTCAAAAAATTGCAAATTGCAAATTGCATCCACTAATCCATATATATTAATCCAGAAATTACAAAAGCATGGAATTTTAAGTTTTTTGGGTACATTTAGTCCTATTAACTCTACTCAATTTATATATTAGTCCTGTCACGATTAAAATAAATACATTTAGTCCTATAATTTCAATTTTAGGTTAAATTAGTCCAAATTTTTTAAAATTATGCTTTTATTAAAGGTAAAATTAGATTTCACATTTTTATTTAAAACAAAAAAAAATAACAAAAACTTAGTGGATAACTTTATAAATAATTAAGAGTAAAATAATTTATTTTTTTAGAGTAAAATAAGTTTGTTAAAATTCCTCAAAATATGACACATTCGCTAACTTTAATCTTACAAAACTCATAACAGATTAATAGATTGGAATAAAAGAGAAAAAATAATAATACTCATTAGAAAATAACAATAAAATATTTGTTAATTAGGAAAGGAGAGTGAGATTTTTGTTATTATTTTTTTGTTTTAAATAAAAATGTGAAATTTAATTTTACCCTTAAAAAAAATTCATTTTTAAAAATTTAGACTAATTTGATCCAAAATTGAGTAGAAGCATAACCTGAAACATTTTGGAGCTACAAATATATTAAGTCGTTAGCACCGCATAAAACTAAATAGACCTACTCTAATAATTGTAAGATTAATAATGTTAATTAATTAAAGTTATAGGATTAAATGAACCTAAAATTTGAATTTTAAGTCCGGAAATATGAGCTCCACTTTGTTGTAGCGATGAACAAAGAACCGGTTAAGCGGGACCGAATTGAAAAGCTGGATTGTGTCAAACAATTTGATCCAGTTTGTTACTTATTTTGGAACAGTCCAATTTTTCAAATATTTATGCCAATTAGGGGTGTTTTACATCTTATATAATTAATTACACATGCACCCTTTCATAAATGAATGCAGCTCAGTAGTTTATAATTTTATATGATGTTGAGCTCCTCTAAGCCCTAAGGACTAAGGTATTAACTTCGACTCACTTTAATATATATATATTAGTTTAATTAAAATTAATAAAAATCTGCCAAAAAGGATAAAAAAATTTGAGCTAAAATATAAGCGGATGAGCATGGACGGATCTTCTCATAGGTTAGTGGGATGTTTCGGTTAATTTTTTTACAAAAAATTAATTACATTAATATTTTTAATATAAAATAAATATTTTATTTATAGTAATATATTGTGTTTAATTTTTATGTACATATTTTGATATATATTAATAAAATTTAACAAATATGTAGATAAAAATAATATGAATTATTAGTATAGTGATTAAATATATACACATTTTTTATGTATTTGGTAACTATTAGTGATACAAATAAAATTGTAATAGTAGTATATTATATAAAAATTCTTCTAAAATGTGATAATTCAAAAAAAATTAAAATATTTAACTTTAGACTCAACTTCATAAAAACTAAAAATTAAAAAGAAGAAGCATATAATAAGCTTTAGACCAAAGCTTTTAAATTTCTATAATTCATAACTTCCAAAAATTTTATATTTTGTTTCAACCTAAATTTTAACTTTATTCTAATATTATATTATTTGACATTTTATTTTAATAAGTTTTTGAATTTATTTGAAATTTTATTTATATAAAAATTGTAATTTTTTTGGTCCTTAGTTTTTCATTCATTTTATTTTTACTCTTATATTATTTATCAACATATAATTTTAAATATAATCTCAATATTAAAATTTTAAATTATATTTTATTTTGTACAATTTCATTTTTTTCTTTTAGATTTAATTTTAATATTTATAAATTTTGACGTATTTGATTTAGCTTTTCATTTTTTTAGCAAATATATATATATATATGTTAGAATAGTTGCAACTTGTGCTATCATGGTATGCATTGTATGAGATTGTTGTCTCTCCTAATTTGTTACTTTGTTATCAATCGGTTAGTAGCTAAACTTGCATACTGTGTAGAAGAGTTTAATTAGAGACTGGTATATATGGTCTCAGACTCTATAATGTTCAACTAACAATAAAGAGTAATACAATTATTGATTCAATATTTCTTCTTTTATGATATCAGAGCTCAAAGAGCATTCATATTTTGAAGCTGTTGTGGGTTCTACAATGGAAACCACACCTCAAGGTCAAAAATCAATTCTACGTAACTCTGATGAATCAAGATTGGTTACACCAAATTATCAAGCCGCCTCAAGCACTCTACGTATTCCAACTTTGTTGTTCCACCAGTGAATCAAACTAGATAACACTAATTACTTGATTTGGAGAGAGCAAATTCTCTCAATCATCATTGCATATGGCTTGGAGGATCTTATTGATTTGTTTATTGTATCTCCATTGCAATTTGTTACTAATAGTACTCATGTTAACCATGAATTTACTCAGTGGAACAAGTTGAATAATCTTGTGAAGTCTTAGTTTTATGGTTTAGTGTCCTCATATATGCATTTGCATCTTCCTCGTCGACCTTTTGCAGCAAGACAATGGCAATCCTTAGAAAAAGTATTAGAGAAAGTATTTTCTGCATCGTCTCAAGCAAGAATCATGGATCTTTGCCTTGAGTTGCAGACACTTCATAAAAATGATATTTCAGTTGAAGAGTACACATTGAAATTGAAAGCAGTAGTTAATAACCTTTCAACAATTAGAGAAGAAGTTTTTGAACGTGACTTGATTTAGTATGGAGTTGGAGGCTTGGATTCAAACTACAATTCCTTTGTGTCTTCTATGACAATGTTAATGAGAAGTGAGCATGTAACTTTTGAGGATTTTCAGAGTCAATTGATTTCTTATTACCGTAGGCTTATCTCTCAAAAGGTACATTCTGATGTCAACTCTGTGCTCCAGGCTAATGTTGCTAAGTTTCCCAAGTTGTCCTTCAGAAATAATGTTGGTGGTCAATCAAGAACTTCTTCTGGTGGTTCTGGCTGGAATTTACACTAGTTCTTGCAGAGGAGTACTGACTATTAACCTAAGCATGGATCTGCTAACACATACAGGCAAAACAATAGTCAAGCAAACTCTCATCATGGTGGATCTAATAGTTGGGTGCAAAATCAAATTTGTAACAAGCCTGGCCATCCAGCCAACAAGTGCTTCAAACTAAGAGACTTGCTTTGTAGTGGAAAGGCATTAGCAATGTTTGCTGGCACTTCAAGTGAAGTTAGTGAAGGGTGGTTGCTGGACTCAAGTGCCACTGATCATCTTACTAAGAATTCTAATAATTTACAACCTCTACACCTTATAATGTATCTAAAGGAGTTGTAGTAGGTAATGGCTCCTCTCTTTTCATTAAACATCTTGGTAGTACTAGTATACAGTCTTCTCATGTTGATACTTCACTTCAACCTCGTGATGTTTTGCACACACCCTCAGTCTCTCATAACTTAGTCTCTATGAACAAGCTATGTCATGATAACAATGTAGTAGTAGAGTTTCACTCTAGTGGCTTCTCTGTGAAGGAGGCGTACACAGAGAAGGTGCTAGCCAAGGGCAAGGCTGAAAGAGGTTTGTACAAGTTAAATGGTGAAATTCAACGTGAGGTACTATCTGTTGGTCTTGGTTCTTCTAAACCTAATAGTAGGTTTTCTATGTTTAGTGCAATAAAGCCTGACGTATGGCATAATAGACTAGCCCATCCTTCACAGGATATACTAGCTAGACTTTTATAGCTTTCTCTTGTTTCATGTATTACTGTTGACTCTGGTCACCTATGTGTTTCCTGTGAGATGTCTAAATCAAAAAAAATTTCGTTTAAGCATACACATGTGCCATGTACTACTGCCTTTGATTTGCTTTATGTTGACCTATGGACCTCCCTATCATTAGTTGTACTAATTCTAAATACTTTATGCTAGTTGTGGATGATAGTACCCGATTCAGGTGGATCTTTTTTCTTAAAGCAAAAAATGAAGTTGAGACAGTTTTTACTTCTTTTGTGAATATAGTGGAGTGTAATTTTGACTGTAAAGTTAAATCAGTTCAGACTGATGGTGGTTTGGAGTTCAATTTTATATCGTCTCAGCTCAGTCACATAGGGATTGTCCATAGAAACTCTTGTGCTCACACCTCTGAGCAGAATGGGGTGGTAGAGACACACAATCATCGAGTGGTTGAAAGAGGTTTGGCGTTGATGCTTTATAGTGGAATACCACTTAGGTACTGGGTCTATGCTTTTAGGACAGCTGTCTATGTGATGAACAGACCGCCCACTAAAACTCTTAATAACTAAATACCTTATGAGTTGTTATATCATAAGTTGCCAGATTTTGGTTTCTTAAGGACTTTTGGCTCATTATGCTTTCCCTGTCTTCGATAATATAACTAACATAAGCTACAACCAAGGTCTCAACCTTGTGTGCTTCTTGGGTATGCTCCTCAGCAACAAAGGTATCTTTGCTTGGATTTACAAACCAAAAAGATCTATAGTAGCAGACATGTGCAATTTGATGAGCTTATGTTCCCTTTTATCTCTCAGTCACATGATCTTGGTGCTTCTCCTACTCTCATTGATACACAAGAGTTTTATTCACTTGTGTGTCCACCACCTTTTCTTGTTGATGGTTCTTTTAATCAGTCTAAGCATACCTCTAATGAACCCCTTGATGTGTTAAAATGTGTACTCGCAAGTGTACGAATCACTCGTAGTAAAGTGACAAGCAACTTCCAAGGTCGGTCTCTCAAGGAATTGCAGTGGTTTTAAATAACTAACTTTTAACTTAAACAGAGTTCTAATGAAAACAAAATACTAATTAAATAGAGTTCTAGTGAAACTAAAACTCTAAGTAACTAGAATCCTAACGCTAATTAAATTGTAAAAAGGTTGTTTGTTTTTGGTAACGAGAACAATCATACGACACTCAAACGAAAACAAGATCGCAATCAAACAATCAATTCAATTAAATCAAATATCAATAGAGGATGTATGGACGTTTAGCTTAGTTGACCATGTTTGCATCGAAAAGGTATGGTGAGATACATGAACGTCCTATATAAACAAAACTACCGGCTTTCCTTTTAATTACGAAACTCCTTTTGGCGGGGGTAGGTCTCTTTGTTGATTAACTAATTAACTGCCTTTGGCGGGGGTAAATTAAGTAGCAATCAAATTATGCGCAAGGAAAACATGCCAATCAAATTAATGCTATGACTAAGTCACTAACTTGAAGCTTTGATTAAGTGTTTCGGAATAAAGTTAAGGTGACGTTCCTATAACTAAGTTCTCAGATTTTTCAATCTAACTACGAACATCAAATGGGCCCATGATTATTCATAATCAAACATCTAAACATACTCTTAATCAAAAAGTAATTTATTCATAAATCAATAAGATACACCATACACAATTCTAGCAAACATGGCAACACAAACTAAACATCCATAATTAAACTAGCCGCTCATGTTCATATTATTATTCATAGACAAATAAAATATGATCATACATTTTAACAAATAGAGAAGAGGAATTAATTCTATAACAACAAGAAAATCCTAGATCTAAATACCGCTTATGGATTGGATGACGTTCTTCTCCGTAAGCTTTATCTTCGATCGTCGTTGGCTTCCTTGAATCCTTAGAATATTGTCTCTCGCTTCGTTAGAGTGTGGCAACGCTCTCAAAACTGATTGAATGTAGTGTTTGGGTCGCAAAATTGAGAAGAATAAGAGTTGTGTACGAATTGGTCCAGTTCTATGTAAGGGGGACTCTAAGGGGGTATTTATAGATGTAAGGGTTTACACGAATCCTATGTGCCATAGGAATAGGCGCGCCGCGGCATGCATTTTCCCCGCCGCGGCGCAACACAAATTCTGAAAAATATGCAAAAACCCGAGAGCTCCCCGCCGCGGCATGCAATTATCCCACCGCGGCGCGCAATGTTTCTATGTTTCCAGGATTCAACCCGAGAGCCTCTCGCCGCGGCATGTATTTCCCTCGCCGCGGCGCGCAATGTCTTCCTTCTTTTCATGTCCCCCCTTACATATGTGATGGCATTTTATGTAAGGCTTACATATTTGTCTTGTTTAGCCCGTAACTCGTGATCCGAGCGCCGTAGGTGTCCCGTCTTTGCGTGTTTTCATCATTTGACTCATTTGACGCTAAAAACACCTGAAATGCACTAAAATATACCCGTGACTCCGAATGGATAGATTTATGAAAATAATCGAAATAATAATCATAATAAATCTATATATCAATCAATTAAGCACAATTAATCACGAAATATTAGTGCTTTTCGAGCACTCATCACCCCTCCCATATGATTCTCCTCCTCCTCTTCAGGTTGAGTCATTTGGTTCTCCTTTAGCTTCTTCTTCTTCTTTACCTGTCTCATCTTCCTCTTCTTCTCTAATCGATATTTCCTATTATGGTAATTTTGATTTTGTCCCACAAAAACTACCTAAGTTTGGGGAATTGGCGGTTCATCTTCCACCTTTGTCTTCTATGACAGGTCATCACATGGTGACTCGATCAAAGACAGGTTCACTTAAGCCTAAGGTGCTTCATGTCACTTTTAATATCATCTTACCTAAACCTGGTAGCTATAAGGAAGCTCGTGTATTCCAAAGTGGGAGGAAGCTATGCATAAGGAGTTTTCTGCTCTTCTACCTAATATTACTTGGGAATTGGTTCCCTGTCTTGTTGGTACAGTTCCTATTGAGAACAAATGGGTTTATAGAACAAAGCTCAAATGTGATGGTGCTCTTGACAAGTACAAAGAAAGACTTGTGGCAAAGGGTTACAATCAAGTTGAAGGAATTGATTACATTGAGACTTTTTCTCCTGTAGTTAAACCCCAAACCATTCGTGTTGTTCTTACTCTCTCACTATCAATGGGTTGGGACTTGAGACAACTTGATGAAAATGATGCATTTCTTAATGGAGATTCGCAAGAAACTATTTACATATGGTTCAACCAAATGGCTTTGTATGTCAAGAGCATCCCACTTGTGTTTGTAAGTTGACAAAGGCTCTATATGGGCTTAAACAGGCTCCTCGAGCTTGGTACCAGAGGTTGAGTTGTAGCTTGTGTGAGCTTGGGTTTGAGAATTCAAAGGTAGACACCTCTATGTTTATTCAACATTCAAGTCTAACTATCACCATTTTGTTAGTTTATGTAGATGACATTATTCTTATTGGGAGCAATCCTACACATATTCAGAATTTGATTGGTCTTCTCAGTCCAAAATTTACACTCAAAGATCTTGGTATGTTGCATTTCTTTTTGGGTATACAAGTTCAGCATCTTGGTGATGCTCTGCACTTGTCCCAACAAAAATATATAAAAGGTTTACTCACCAAGGCCAAGCTTGACATGACTAAGTCTCTCAAAACTCCTATAAGTTCTAGTAGTGTTTTGTCCAAGTATGATAGTGAAGTGTTGGAAAATGCTGCACAGTATAGAAATATAGTGGGTGCATTGCAATATTGTGTCTTAACCAGACCTAAAATTTCTTATTCAATCAATAGACTATGCCATTTTCTACATGCTCCAACCTCAGCTCATTGGCAAGCAACCAAGAGGATTCTAAGGTATTTCTAGGGCACTTTGTCACATGATCTGATGTTGCATAAGTTAGAGGTGCTTGGCGTAATTAGTTTTACAGATTCTGATTATGCTAGATGCCCTAATGATAGAAGGAGCACAGGAAGATATAATATTTTCTTTGGGGATAATTTGGTGTCTTGGATGTCCTCTAAACAGAAGATCGTATCTAGATCCAGTGCTGAATCTGAATATCGAGCATTAGCTCTTGCAGCCTCAGAACTCATTTGGTTGTAGTCAATTCTTAAATAAAAAAGATTATTGAGTCTCACTTACCTGTTTTGTTTACTGACAACATCAGTGCCAAATTTCTCATAGCAAATCCCATCATGCATGCTCGCATGAAACATGTAGAGGTGGATTTCCATTTTATTCGTGAGTTGGTAGCTGCTGGTAGGCTAGATGTACACTTTACTCCTACAAAAGAACAACTTGTTGATATCCTTACCAAACCACTTAGAGAGACAAGATTTCTCAGTTTGAAGTCTAAACTCATAGTGTTACCACCGCCTTGAGTTTTCAAGGAATTGTTAGAATAGTTGCAGCTTCTGCTATCGTGGTATGCATTGTATGATATTGTAGTCTCTCCTAATTTGTTAGTTTGTTATCAGTCAGTTAGTAGCTACACTTGCATAGAAGAGTTTAACTAGAGACTAGTATATATAGTCTCATACTCTATAATGTTCAACTAACAATAAAGAGTAATACAATTCTTGATTCAATATTTCTTCTTTTAATATATATATATATGATATTAATACTTATGAATTTATTATATTTTTGTTGATTAAGTTTAACTGAGAGTCAACCGTAGCTCTTAATAATTATATATTATGATGTATTTTTTTATTTTTTTAATATTTTAATAAATATTTTACTTTAAATAAAAAAAATTTCATTTTACCTCCTTCAAAAAAATTTCTGGCTCCGCTACTACTCATGAGCCTCATCCACTTAACCATCAACAAATTTAAGTAGTCTTGTATCCTTTACGTATAGTAAAACATTATAATAAACAATTTATAATCAAAATCTGGATTGTTTTGGTTTAATCAGTCCGATCCAATCAAATTTATTAAATATTTGAAAATTTGGATTAGTCCGGTATCCACTCTACTTTGTTGTTCTTTATGAGATACACATGGATCGCATATCATTCCAACTAGATTTAGAGAGGTATCAACATCCAGTACCTACCCTTTCTTTCATTCTTTCTTGTCACTTTGCAAATTTATTTCTAACAAATTAAATATACTAATACTACTAATGTTGGACTCCTGCGTATGTCGATTGGTGATTCAAATTTGATAAATATATAATAATGTTAATTGTTGAGGAATAGTTGTTATTGATCTGAAATTTTTATTTTATAAATTAAAAGAAAAAATATAATTTTTAAATATAATTTTGTTTTTATTATAACAAGGTGAAGATTAATGTTAAAAATTTTGTAGAATGGTTTGCAAGAATACTCTTTATTATAAATTGGTGATGCAAAAGTGAAGTCAGAAACCAATTTTGGATTGTATACATAAATAATAATGTATTATGGGCAAAATAATAAACCAAAAGAAAATAAGCATGACACAAAAAAAATCCACTAATAATAATCAAATTGAGAATACAACACCAAACATCCAAAAGTCACTCAAAAGCAATCCTCCATTACATCCAAAGAGATTCTGCAATAATAAAAAACAAGAACAGTTAACAAATCTTGCATTAATCAAATATTTCTGCAAACAACAGGGAAGAGGAGCAAACTGTAACTATTTCTTCTCTTCAGACTTACTGCAAAAAGGTGAACTGTAGAGGCAGAATTGCAATTGGCGGCAATAGTTGATCTTTGATCTGATATTAATGGGATGGCTGTGGCTATTTCACTAGAATCCCAGCAGCTAATTACGTTATATATATATATATATATATATTACTTGAACTAACTCCTACACTCCTAATTGAACAAGTTCTCTGCCAAAAGGACCACTTACGTGTATATGTGGTATTCAGAGTTACAGCATAATTTAATTTGTATTATATAAATGTATATAAAGGGAATTATCAATTAGAAAATAGACCTATAATGATGACATACATGTCTCAAATGTGAACAAATAGTAGGCCTCTATTGAATTGCATTTAAAATTCTGCGATGTTATTCTAGATTAATTTGAACTCTCGAAATTTGATGTGAATTCTTTGGCCTTTTTTATACCACCTATGTGAACTCGATGGAGTATGGATGCCCGTTTGGAAGATTTGACTAAATGAATGGTCTTTGATATTGAAGCATGTTTGGAATCTAAGGGAATAAATATGTTTTCATTAGATATAAATTTTTAAGTGTACGAACAAATCCAACATTAGAAAAAAATATGAAGAAAAAAATTTGATATGAAATTAAGATGAACTACTCTTTCTAATAAGTTAATATTTTGAATTTGTTAGGCTCAAAACTCTTAAAACAAAATATTAATTAATTTATTACTTTAGTAAAAACAAAAAATAATAACTAATTTAGAGTTAAGATATAATTTATTAAGATATAAAAAGTAAAATTTTTAAATAAAATAAAAAGTTAATTATCAATACTTAAATAACGTGAATTCAAATTCGTTCATAGCAAATGTACGCATGAATATATAAAGTTGTGCAAATATTTATTTAAAAATAAAATAAATATTAAATAATCAAAATTTTATATATATAATATACTCAAAAGTTATTAATTATCATGTTATTGGATGTAACAAAAAAGTGACAAAAAATAGTAAAATAATTTACCTATGCTAGTTATGTTAATGTTGTGCTAACTATCATGTGTTTGTCTAGCTGTATGCCAACATGTTACCCCAATTCAAATATTAATAATTCAAGAGATGTTGTCAAAAAGTCAATTATTTTATAATAGAATGATATGTTCTAAATAAGTAATAAAAAAATAATATAAACCACGTCCTATTTAAAAGATTACGTGTGTATAATATATTATTTTAAAAAAAAATAATAAGTTTTCATAAAAGTTTGGTGCATTTTCGTAATCCAACAACTCTTCCTCCCTCGCACTTTTTATAAGGAGAATAAGATAAAGATATTATAACGCCAATACAAAACACAAGTACTACTGGATTCCAAAATACAAAATCTTTAATAGTAATTGTTAATTTGGAGCATAGTCTTAATTCTTAAAGATTGTAACGTACATTGTATATATATATATACGTATTTTTGAACAGAAAAAAACTCTATAAGAGAGATAAAATAACGCCCGCTATGGTTTATTCACTTAGATCAACGTTTTGTTTTGAGAGTACCAACAGTAGTTAGTACCTCAGTCTGTCGTCAGATGGGTCTTTATGTACAATTATGAGTATTTTACCCTTCAAATTCATAACTTGATGCATGTAGTTTAATGACGTTACCCACTGAACTATCTAATTATAACGTACAGTATATTACCAAAAGCACAATCATGAAAGATGGTGCACCACTTCGCCTCTAAGTGGCTAGTAATTGAGCCAAATATTTATGTTTGATAGTACGAAAATCTTACGATTTTAATCAATTAAACGTCAATGATGTAGGCTAATGAAAACACACCAATCCTACTTGGTAAATTATCTCAACAACTATATTGTTCAAATATGCTAATTTTGTGTTCATATTGTGTTAATGTTTATATTTTATGTTGTGTCGTGTTTAACTAATCCTTAAAATAAATTGGATAATTAATTCATGTTATATATGTTACTTATGCCTTGCATTTCAACTGGAGGTTGTATTTGATATGTGCATACGAGTTGAAGCTAAAAATATCATCCATAGTTGCTAGGGGTGTCTACGATTAGGTTTGGTCCGATTTTTAGTAAAAAAAACTTTAACCAAACTAGACCGTTTATATTATTTTAACAAAATTAGACCGGACCGGACCATTTAATTAATAAAATTTTTGAAACCGAACGGTCCAGTTTGATTTGGTTAACGGTTTTCAAAACTTTTTTTGTCTAAACTTTAACGTTTTTTGCTAAACTTTTTTTATATAACTAAGAGTGCAATCAAATTAGAACGAGACACACATAATAATAAATTAATATATTAATTTATAAAATACATATTCATAATTAATTAATCCATAATAGGCCCAAACAGAGAAGTCTCTCTGTCTCTGTATAATTTTATTTTTTATAAATCATCTAATAATAGGTCTAACAGATTATTATTATATATTATATATAATAATAATATATTTTTAAAAAAATAAATTTAATATTTTATTTGTAATGGTCCAGTTCGGTCCGACTGGTTAAAAAATTTACAAAATTGGACCGAACCATTACACCAACGGTTTGAGTTATTTTTAACCAAACTGGACCATATGATTTATAAAACTGTCCAATTTGGTTAGGTCGGGTCCAATTTTTTGATTTTGTCTAATTTAGTCCAGTTTTTAGACACCCCTAATAGCTACAACTAATCAGGTTCATTAACAATTGGTTTTTTAGGCAATGAAGTGACTAAAAAAAAAAAAAAAAAGCTTTTCTAGCTATTGATTTTCATGCCATTAGAGATCTTTTGGGTATTTAGCAAAAGTTAAGAATATATATTTTAAATCTCAATTTTTAATTTTAATTAATTTTTTTAAATTTTACTTTATATACATTTTGTTAACTTATACTCAATTCTATTTTTTAAATTTAAAATAACACTTCTTAAAAAAGCCTCATACATTCTGCCGTTTCTCCCTCATTCACCTTCATCTCCATATTTATTATTAACAACTCTAAATCCTAACTCAAAATACTAAAAATGTAATATAGATATATGAAATATATAAAAGAAGAGAAATTTTTTGAAGAAGATGGAGACAAAAGGCAATTAAAATAGGTGTATAAAATTTTTTTCTTGCAAGTCGCGAAGTGATTTGGTAGGGAGTTACCGAATGTTACAGTTATGTTTGGTACTGCCTATTGAACATAACAGTAAGATTTGATAACCCCTATCGAACCTACTACTTATTTCATGATACTGTTCATTGTCTCTTATCCTGTATCATATTTATAATCCTAACCTAAAATTGAATAGTGTGTTGCATAAAATAATCAGAAATGTATTTTAATACATAGAAAATAATCTAATTTATATCTATAAATATAATATCAAACAATCAAAAAAAATTGAAAAAATACCTAAAATTTGACAAAAAAAACAATTTGTAGGAACTGGTTTGCAGAAGGTGGAAGTAGTCCTTAGCTAGTAGCAGCTGGCAGCGTGGCCTTGATTAGTGGCAGGGTTGGTGGCACTAAAATGGTGGATGTTAGCAGTGGGTGAATTTCTCGAGAAAATAGGCAATTCAATAGGAGTGTTGGGATGTATTAGTTGAGGGATGTTTAGGGGTACATTTATCATTTCATACTTTTACACTTTTTATTATAATATTTTTATATTTAGTGAGATAGAATTTAAAATATCTCCAAAATTTCTCATTTTAATTTTATATTAATTCACAATTAACTATTAAAAATGTATTGAATGAAAAAAAGTACAAGTAATAGATTGCTAATATGCTACTCGAGCGAGGCGAGCAATAAAAATATATTAGGGGAGATGAATTCAATTTTTTTTATACAAACTAATTTTTTTATTAAAATATTAAAAATATATATATAACATAATATATAATTAGTAAGAATTATAGTAAAATTTACTCAATCTAACACTAAATTTTGCATATCATATTATAAAAAAATATAGAATTATCACTCAAAAAACATATATTTAACCTATTATAATTAACCTATAATGAAAATTAAACAAAAATTATAATAAATTAATAAGTATTGAATAAAATAAATTTATTAACTAAAAAATTTAAGCAAATAGGAAGCTAAATCAGATACAACAAATTTTATAGTTGTTAAAACTAAAACTAAAAAGAAATATATAAAAAAGTAAAAAATAAAATGTGAATTAAAATTTTAAGCTTGAGACTACATTTAAATATATGTTGTTGATAAATAATATAAGACTGACTAATATAAAAGAATGAAAAGCTAAAGACCAAAAAAAATTTAATTTTTCATATAAAGAAAATTTCAAATAAATTCAAAAAATTATTAAAATAAAATATAAAATAATAATATTAGATAAATTTAAAATTTGAGTTGAATCAAAACTTTGATAATATAAATTATAAAAACTTAAAAATTTTAGTATGAAACTTATTGTATACTTTTTTTTTTTAATTTTTAATTTTTATAATACTAATATTAAAATTAAATATTTCAATTTTTATTTTTAAATTATTACATATTAGTTTAAGTAGTATTTTTATATAACATATTATTACAATTTTATTTGTGTCACTAGTTACTAAATATATCTATAAAAAAATGTATATATATTTAACTACTTTCCTTAGCATTCATATCTTTTTTACCAACATATTTGTTAAATATTATTAATATATATTAATTTTGTACACAAAAATTAAATAGAATATATTACTGTAAATAAATTGTTTATTTAATATATATATATATATATATATATATATAAATTTTTATAAAAAAAAATTAACCATAGCTACAATTCCGTGCAATCCATCATACAACTTGAGGTTGAGAGTAGGAGTGACAATTCATATGTGTTGAATTAATTCGAGCTGGTTTGAATTTAATTCATGTTATAAACTACTAACCTTAACCTAAGCTAAATTTAATTTGTGTCATGAATTACCAATTTTAGCCCAAACTAAAAAAATTCGAGCTAGTCCTAATTAACCCAAATTTTTATTACATGTACTAATTAATCTTTTTTACCTTATTTAATCCGATATTAATTGAAAATATTATAATTTTTCTTATAATTTTTAATCTAATTAGAATAATAAAATATTTGAACCAAATTTAATGCATTATAATAACATTAAATATACAAATTAAAATTTTGTTACAAGTTTTTACAAAATTAAAAATTAAAAGTTTCAAACTCATAATTATATTACAAAATAACGCAAAGAGCCACTACCTAAAATTAAAGTAAATGAATATTTTAGACTTTAAATTTATATAATTGTTATTAATAATAACATAATATATTTGCACATTATTAGTAAGAAATGTAGCAAATTTTTTAAAATATAAATATACCAATTTAACTTGTAAAAAAAATAGTAATAATATATAATAACAATAATTGTAATTATTTTTTATTTTTTATTTTTGTGTTATCGAATGGTCTTAATTCAACTCTAATTTTTTTTGTATTATTTGAATTAGCTTAAATTAGATTCAAATTTAATTCATTTATATACTGTTCATATTTTTCAATTTATTTTTGATTTGGACAATTGTATTATAGTATAAATTATCATCTCTAAGGTGTGGTTTGAACACTATTAATTATGGAATTATTTTATTATCAAAATATATATATATTAATTACTTATTATTTTCCAAATAATAATGAGCTGAACTTAGTCACGTGAAATTCATGCCAACTTGTCAAGCAAGGCTTGAATCGGTGGTGACTGATTAAAGTTTCGTCCGTACAAATAATATTCGAAATTTTTTTATGTTATAATTTTGTACTGATTTTCGTCCGTACTAATTTTGTACACAAACATAAAAAATAGTATATTATTACAAAAAAAAGTATTTAATTAATATTAAAAAAAATATATATATATATAATTAATTAATTTTTATAAAAAAATTAACCAGAGCTACAATTCGGTGCAATCCATCATACTCTGCCTCTCATCTTGAGGCTGAGGGTGTGGTTCGAACACTATTAAATAACTATGAAATTACTTTATTATCAGCAGCAGCAGCAAAACGACAAGGTATGAAACTAGTTATTTTCCAAATAATAATGAACTAACTTAGCCACGTGGAATTCATGCCAACTTGTCAAGCAAGGCTTGAATCGGGGGGTGACTGGTGACTGGTTGAAAGTTTCGTCCGTACAATTAATATTCGAATTTTTTTTTAAGTAGCAGGTTTTAAAGTAAGTATATCTTAACAAAAATAAATAAATTTAAGTTTTTTGGTCTCCTATTTTATAAAATTTAACATTTTTTTTCCTTTATCATATTTATTTTATAATGTATATTTATCTCTTTTTATTATACTTATAACTTTTATATATTTGTATTATACAAAAAATTTTCAAATATTAGAATGGCCATCCTACTAAGAATGAGAGTAGATTGGTCGGTTCGATTTTTAACCCAAAAAATTAACTGCATCGACTTGATCAGTTAGAAATTTTTATAAATCAAAACCAATTAACCTATCAAAACTAATTGAACTGTAAATCAACCTATTTAATCGATTTGTTCGATCGGTTGGTTGGTTTAAACCTATTATATTTATTAAAAAAAACATAAATATAAAAATATCAACCGCACTATCATATCATATTTAATTCAATAAAATTATTAAAATTAAAATCATGTAATAAATTTTAAGTTTATATAAAAATATCATGATCATAATATATGAATATAGTAATATATAAATGCTAATAAAAATAAAAAACATGTCATTTTTTATAAAAAATATTATTTTAAATATATAGATTCGGTTCTGTTTAAATAGTTTTTTTTTATATAAACCTTAACTGAACTGATTTAATCATTTTTTTAGAAAGTTCAATCAAACCGAACTTACTGGACCAACAAGAACCAACCAAGAAAGTTCGATTTTAGTCTAGTCTAGTCTGTTCGATCGATTTTTTGAATTTATGCTCGTTCTTACATCTTACATCTAATTGTTATTCTTTTCTTATTCTTTTTTCTTTCCTTGTAAGATCTATATTTTATATTTGTTTTTGCTGCTCTTTTTTTTTTTTTTTGTCTCTTTTTATTTTCTCCTACCTCTTTTTTCTTGTCCTATTTGAAAACAACAGGTTTTTTTTTTAATTTAATTTGAAAACACCAATTGAGCATGCTTAATATGCAGTTTCTTTCTTTCTTTTATGTCACGAATAAATTGTTTTATAACACCAAAACAAAGATATCGCTAAGAAAAAAAAAGTGTAACTTTATTTTTATAAATTAGTCACTCACTTTTTACTTGGATGTATTTTAATACTTTATTATTGCATTTTAGAATATATTAGTCATTTTAAATTAATTTTGGTCATTTTAATTACTATAGTTTTTTTTATAGATATGTTTATGTTCAAACATCTCTCAACCTGTTTAATTCAATCCAGCTTAAGCTTTTCTTTTAAAAAAATGATTCAAAAATATCAAAATTGTTAAAAAATGATTAAAATGTTCTAAAATGCAATATAAGGTTATTAAAATGAATTAATTTAGAAAAAAGTAACTAATGTGTTCAATTTGTGAAAGTAAAGTGATCAAACTGTCATACTATCATAATCCTAAAACCATAATAAACTACCCAAACACCAACTAAATTGACGAATTTGACACTTTATTAGTCTTTTACCTTTTTAAAATGTATATTTTAGTTTTTTTTATTTCAAGTGGTATAATCTTAAGTCCTTTAGCTTTTCTTAAGATACACTTAAGCTCAATTTCTCTAAAAAATTGTCAATTTTTTAGCGAATAATTCTCATGTGACATTTTAAAGGGGTAATTTAGAATTTTAATTTTTTTAACTAAAATAATTATAAAAAAAACAGTGTCAAATAAAAAATGTAATTTTTTTTAAAAAAATTGGTCAGTTTTCTTCTTCTTCTTTTTTGAATTTTTTTTGTCTCCTAATTTTATATTTTTATTTTTAAATTCATTTAGCAAAAAATTTTGAAATTTTAAAATTACCCTATTAAAAAAATCACATGAAAACTATGTGCCAAAAAATTGACTATTTTTTTTTTTGAGAAATTGAATTTAGGGTAAAATATACCAGAAGTTCATTAACTATAACTAAAAGGCACAAAAATCTACTAACTTTTGGGTGGGGAACTAAGGTGTAATAACTATTAAAAAGGGTAATAGAAATCTAAAACTTTTAAAATTGACATAATTTTGTCTATGTGGCGCCACTCATTGCAAGCCACATGGACAAATTTATAATAATTTTAGAAGTTTTAGACTTCTATTGCCCTCTTTAATAGTTATTGAATTTACAATTCCCCACCACGTGGACCAATTTATGATAATTTTAGAAATTTTGAACTTTTGGTGCCTTTTTTAAAAGTTATCTTCTAGTACCCCACCCACAAACTAGTAAACATTTGTGCCATTTAATCATAATTAGTGAAGTTTTTGTACCCTTTTTCCTTAAATTTTAAGTACATCTTTTAAAAAGTTAGATAATCTACGATATATCACTTAACGAAAATGAACTAAATTATACTTTTTGTAAATGTAAGGGACGAATAAAATACCAAATTTTTAAATCAAACTCATCTTCAATAGTAAGTCCAACTACTTAAGGAGTCAAAATCCAACAATATCTAACACTAGTTAGTAACAAGTGTTCATGAAGGAAACTAAAGCTTACCAGCTATTTGATGAAAAATCACCATATATGCATAACTCTATTTTATTAATCTATTCATATTTGAAAAGTCAAATTGATACAATCATCGCAAGATTAGAAAATTTTGGACCGAGAACAAGTTATTTATGATAAGATTCCTGAATTCAATGTAATAAATATTAATAATTCAAATTTATATTTATGGAAGATCATTAATATGCTAAATAACTAATATATTAATTATTTAATACATAAATTATTTTTGATTTTTCCATTGATGCATACCTAATAAATAGGCTAATTCCACCTTCAAAGGTATGCATAAGAAAACCACTCAAAAAACATATCCTCTCTAATCTCAATAATATCATACAAAAATTGACTTAAGTATCGAAGTATATATGACACCCTACAGTGTTGTTCGCTCTAATTGTGTGCAAATTCTTTTCAAGATTAACGTAGCAAGGATGTGATGAACGCAAAAATCAACTTCAAAATTTGGTACTATTTATGGGAAGAAATTTAGTATTCTAACCGATCTGACTTAACAAACAACTCAAGAATATTCATAGTGTTCTTTACGTTCTTTGACGTATTCATCGTGTTCTTCGTCCAATTTATTCCTAAAAAATGCATGTTTGATCCATTAAGTCACTAAAATGAGTTTCTAACATGTTCCTAATGACACGGCCAGTGCTTAAGACTGGCTATCCACCCTCGACGTCCTTCAAGAAAACGGGAACAACTAAAGAGAGCCCAGTTGTTTGATGCAAAAAATCTTGATACTCAAATTTTGTATTTGTAAAAAGCTCATAAGTGCACGAATCACTTATAATAAGCGACAAGTATACTCCCAATATCATTTCTTAAGAAATTTGCAATGGTTATAAAATGTCACTTGTTTTCTAAACTAATTGCAAAAAAAATCCTAAACATTCTGATAATTGTCGTTTGTAAGAACGGTTGCAAAATTATAAAATTTTAGAACAATTAAAATATACAATTAAAAATGTTTGCTGAAATGATATGATAAATGAATGTGAAAAATTAGCTAGTTAACCATTTATGAATAGAACAATTTAATTAATTTTCAAAATTAAGCGTAAAAAGTTAGATTTATTGACTTTTTTCACTTAACATAGAAAATTCCAAATCAATAGAGATTTTTCCTTACAATTAATTAATTAACTTCTTTGATCACGACTGTTAATTAATTTATTAGAATAAACCCTAGAAAAAATAACTCAATCACCTAATTTAAGATAAATTAATGCTCTTAAATTAGGCTCTTGCTCAAAATGCACAATCAAGCAAAAATGATTTTTCTAATACTCAATTCAATAATATTCACTAATGCTCATAAACTAATTTGATCAAGACTAATCCATAAAAAAAGATATGAAAAATAATGAACAAGAAATAAATCACTTTTGATCCAAATAAAATTGCTTAAACATTCATCCATCAATGGTAACTTAGCTAAAATCTCACACAAATATATTTAGCCTCTCATAACAAAATCTAAATCAATATTTTCTATTACAAGAACTATGCTTGAAAATCCTAGAGAGAAAAGAAATTAAAAATAATGAAAATACCCCACTTTCACTCTTAAATCAAAAACTCTTGAACTTGAATGGTAACCTCTATCAAGAAATCATTAGAAGAGCTTTAATGGAGGTCTTTCTCTCTCTAGAATGTAGAGAAGATGGTGAAACTTGGCTACTGTTCATTGAGCTTGGTTGGGAGAGTTTTAAAGTTATATTTATAGGTTAGGTTAGAAGGGAGGGAGAGTGGAGTGTGTTCTCAGCATGCATAGGGGGTTTAAGTGACTTCTGGTTGTGCGGACCGCATCACACATTGTATTCTGTTGTTGCGCGCATTGATTTGGTGCTCTCAGTACAGAAAACCCGAGGCTTCAACTCTGTGGCACATATATTTTCTTGCTGCGGCACACAATGAATTACAAGTCCTAGTACAAAAACCTATGTGCTAGTTGAAGCGGCACGCAACTTTTCCTGCCGCAGCGTGCCTTGTTGTACAGACTTTGTACATGGCCTTTACATAATGGTTGATTCCCAATGTAAGGCATACGTGCCTTAAATCATGTTTGTGCTCCCTTAAATAATGAATAGCATTCAATGTAAGGCTTATATTCCTTAGCTCTTTTTACTTCATTTTTACTCTCTTTGATCATTAAAGTCCACAATTCATTTTAAAATTACTTGGACTTATAAAATACGAAAATACTCTCCAAAACAATATTATATAAATTAAACATAAAATAAATATTTAAAAATATAATAAATAATAGGTTAAATAGTGTTCATCATTGTTATGATCCTAAGTCGCAATTGCTAGCGACTCAAATCACCATTAGGCAATAGGCCTATGATAAGGGACTCCTTGAAGCACTTGAATAGAAATTGGATCCTATGTTGAGCCACGCCTTGGTTACCAAGCTAGCTAAGGAAACCAGACTTGTCATTTTGTTAGAATGGGAAGCATACAAGACTATCAAGGTTGGCACCACTTTTTCCCAGGAAGCCTAGAAAACCACACCTAGACCTATTTTGCACCACCAGCCAGATAGAGAAACCAACAAGGTGAACCAGTCAAGTAGACTGGCTAATTAGGTGGAATAGTGAGCTAAACCAATTAAGTAGGCCAATTTGTCTACCAAGCATTTGCTGGCATTAAGCTTCTACAACTTCAAAAAGAAAAGATATCATTCATCTCCCAATGATCGCCATTTGTGTAAGCACATGCAGTTTAAACCAAATTTTCCCAGCTCACCTTGAGAAATCATCCCAAGGCTAGAAGACCTATGCAATCACATTAGAACAGTACACCAACAATGTCTATGATCTTGACTTAGATGTTTATCAGAAAATATTTCAATAAGGGAGTAGAGATTCACACATAAAGGAAGATTAGGCCTTAGTAGGATAGGTTTCACCCTAGAGGGATACGCTGCCCAGAACACCACCTCCAAGGTTATGCTTCCAAGAACACTGCCTTCTAGACTGTGTGGTCTAAGACACTACCACTTAGGTTGCACCTAATTTGATAGACTGCTACCTTTCAGGCTGCGCTATATAGACAAGCTGCCTTTTAGGTCGCACCACCTAGCTTGTCATCCTCCAAATTGTGGATCTAAACTACATTTCAGAATCGTGCATCCTTGCCACACTTGATGATATATATATATTACATTCCAAGCAATGACGTTTGAAATCATCCCCTAGGATGAAAAGTCCAAGTTATGCCAAGTTAGAAGCGAACTTCTTAGTGAAACACAAACATGTGAGCAAAATTTCATTCAGAACAAAAATGTTAAATAAAATTAAAGGATGAACCATTTCCCTTAGGGGTTACCCAACCCTGAATTTCTATAAGTTAAGCATGCTTAGTAGTAGAGTTCCAAAGGAATGGTAGCCCAATAACAACGTGTTGATTAGAAGTTAAGTAACAAGTAATTTAACTTCATCTTTTCAACAAATAAAAAGAATGCTTCTTAAATGACGAAGCACCCTAGATCCAGAAATATTCATCTTAAAAACATGATCAAGCATTACCTCTAAAGCACATCAACTTGTGTCCTTTGATTCCAAATTTTTAGAGAACTAGAGCACTCTTGTATTCATTTAGATACAGAAACCATCAAGTAGAGTAGAACCTCACACATACGTCCACAAGTAAAAATGGAATTTAGAAGTAAGTGTTCACCATTCAATTGATTCAAACATGCTTGGTATAGGGTGATCGAGCATCCCTCTACTTACAAAATATTTTCAATAAACAAACTCAGGAAGGTTGAGAGACACATTAACTTCAAATTGTTTCCTTATAAACTACTAGCTATAACCCTGGGGAGTTAGGAGTCGTTTCAACTACAAGTGAGTAGAATCTATAGAAACTTCCAGTTCAACTTATGTACACTTAAAAAGTAAGCATTAACCACCTAGTGCATACACAAGAAGAGCCAACCTACATAGGGTTTGACCTTCAGAGTTCAACTTGATTATTCATAAGGTACTCTAGAAGTATATTAAGAAAGTTCACACAAGTCCACACAAAGAGAACTCGGAAAAGCCACATTAGCCTCCAATTTTGCATCCATGCCCACAGAGTGACTGCTATCTCAATCCTGCACTGGAACAAGAAGGGCACACCTTCCCCAGATCCATGCAACGACCACCACCATTTGGGTACTCAGTGCAAAGCATCACTCAATCCTACACTAGAACAGGAAGGGCCTAACTTCCATAGATCCATTCAGTGACAACCACCCATGTAGTAACCACCACTCTTTGGAGACTCAATGCTGAGCGTCACTCAACCACTCATCATAGCAGAAAGGAACCATCTTCCCTCAAACCAGCAATGGCATTTTTAAGAAAAGACTTAAAGTGTCGTACGACAAGAAATCTCTCTTAGCAATAGTAGGAATTCCTACCTAGAAATTTGTGAAGATTAAATCTTAGTAGGAACCAAGCATACTTTCCCTCATCATACCAATGTCTTAATGGACAAAGTGTGATACACCTCTAAGTCTTATTCGAAAAACAAGGCGACCACTTAGCTCTTTCGTTACACACATCAATGATGGTCTAAGATCTAGACAATGGCATTATGAGAAGCTCCAAGCATACAGAGAAAAGCGAGGTACTACCTTCTTCATACCTGGAACCTTGCTCCCTCAAATATCAGGAACTTGCCTCAAGCCACCAAGTGTCACGTGACTCTTCTAGAGACACAGGGCTTGTGATGAGATCACTCAAAATCACACAACTCCCTCAGAAAAAAGATGGAGGTTACACCTTTTACAAATTGGCATCCAAAAAACATTCATTTCTTGACACACTCAAGAAGCTTTCCAAGGGGTTGGGAGGCAAAGGGCTCTACGGAGAAAAACCTCATAAGTAAATCACCTAACACTTGGAAAAATTTTCAAGAAGACATGTTTTCTAAACATAAATTCTCCATAGACTTGGAAACACACCAAGACACTTAGAAAAAACTTTGATAGAAAAAAATTAAAGTTAGCAAAGGAATGGAAAATGCTAGAGTCCGACCAGACTCACATCAAGAACACATCGCAATGCATGTAGAACAAAACCTTCAATCATTGAAACCTTTTGGGCCATGATAGACGGGCGAGCATAATCCAATCAACCAGTTTCCTTCACTAGACCACCACTACCGGTCGACCAACTACCTAGTCATTTGTCGATCATTTTGTGGCTCACCCACTCTTGGCTCGTTGTCCTACGTCACTTGTGAGTGGTCCTGCTTTCATCATTGGTTGTCTCACTGAGTGCGGACTACAACCTTTTTGGATCCGTACTGTGGGGTGATGCCTTGGTCATTCTAGGTAGTTGGGGCTAACTCATTTCTAGCCCATCATCCAACTCTCAAAGAATTATGCAAAAATGTCTAAAAAAAATTTAGGAGTCCTAATGTCACTAAAGTGCTAAGTGTTAGTTTGCTACAATGCAATGTTGATCAAGTAAGATGTAAAGTGTTTTGCATCAATGACAAAAGAAAAAAAATAATACAAGTAAGTTTTGAATAGCTAAATGTCAAAGAAAAATGTTGAGGTCTTATTATTTAAAGTCATAGTGCTTCTAGAGCTACAAAGAAATAAAGACCAAGTGAGTACAATGTAATGTTGATCAACTAAGACCTAAAGTGTTTCGCATCAATGACAAAAGGAAAAAAAAATACAAGTTCATAATAGTTAAATGTCAAAGAAAAATATTGAGGTCTTATTATTTAAATCATAGTGCTTTCGGAGCTACAAAGAAAAAAAGACCAAGTGATTATACTTTGGCCAAGAAGAAAAAAACTGCTACGTAAAAGACAAACAACAGAAATAAAGTCCTAGATCCTATGGTGGTCACTCTTAACAACATCCTCAAACATGACAACAAAAATGGTTATCCCTCATACTGCCTAATGAATCTCAGTAGTTACTTGGGGCTCCATCGCCTTCCTAACATTGGTAGGTTTTTAAGGCACCACTCCATTCAAGACCTCACTCCCTTCAATGTATGAGCCATAATCATAGCTACCATGCTCAACCACAGTCTCTAATAAGTTTGGAAGGTGGCAAAGTTGGAGATCTAACTTGGGGTACACTTTCTTGATCCTTTTTTTCGTCGACTCAAAACCATAGGCCCAACCAGCACCTATGTCAGCTGCAAACCCATTTGAGTCTAAATATTCATTTATAGCATTTTCATTCGCTTTCTCAAGTTGAGCAGATAGTCTTTAGTTCTCAAATTTTAGGTTCTCATATTATATTTCCTTCTAAGTCATGTCTACAAAAAGTTGGTTTCTACAGCTTCAACAATCTCTTGAGCCTTCTCAATGACCTCTTGGAGCAGGTTAGAGTTCTCTAGGGCATCTACAATTATCGCTTCTTCTCTAGGGCTTGGTTCAACAATTCCATGGCCTCGTCTCTTTCTAATAAGCTACCCGAGTAGCAACCTTTAGGGGTTGGAAGCAAGCTAAGGCCTCATTGAAAAACTCCTCAATAGCTATTTTGAGTCTCCTAGACTTTTTATTTAGACTGCCAAAGCGATCACCATTTGGTTCAAACTCACTCACACCAAGAAAAGAAGGGATGGTATGTAAGTAGGACTTGAATGTGGAACATTTTCTTCCATGACAATGTCCTCAATTTGATGTAGGATTTTAGGACATTAGGCATTGTCACCGCCACCATCATCGTTGCCTTAGCCTGGCGTGCCCTTTTCCTTCTTAGCATGCGCCTTCTATTAGTTTGATTCCTAGAGCTACTACCTAAGTTTCAAGACACAAACTAGAATGTATTTGCACCTAAGCATTTCTGGGAAGTCACGTGACTGGATGACATATTTGCAAGGCATGAACAAAAAATGAGGGAAATAAGTAACAAAGAAATATTCACCAAGTACAATATGAATCATCAAACACATACCTTTGGGGGGCATCGAGAGTCCTGAGTATAGATGAAAAAAACTGTTCTCCTTAATATGCAACTTTTTAGGTAATGGTCAACTTCTCACAACAGTGCTCCTTAGGAGCTAGAGCAAATAACTCCTCAATGAAAGTGTGCCTTTCATTAGTAAATTTGAAATTGCTTCTAATGCATTACAAAGGAAGATAGAAATAGTTTAGCAAAAGAGAACCCAAGGAAAAAGTGTATGAAGAAGAATGAGCTAGACACATATAAGTGGCTTACCGCTTGGAACAAACTGGGTAGACATAGGGCCAAGTTCAAGGCAGACCACATCATAAGCACTAGTTGCTATGAACTAGGATAGTTGACAACCCTTGTAAGACTTAGGCAAATCCTCAATAAATTACGATTGTTAAACAGTCTTGTACTAAATCAGCTCTAACTTACTGCCTACACAAAGTACAGAGATCGAAACTCCTCTAGAGTCATCTCTCTACCATGCTCTCTTCATAAGACATAAAATGATACTAAAGCCTTCCAAATATTGGAAGGAAACTATCCATGAGGTGCCTTCACCCTACAAAAAAACTATTGTACTAACGACAGAAATAGAAGTTCAAGTCTGGCAAACAATTGATCTATAAAATGGTGATCCCTTCAAGAGAGGACTATTAGGAATAATGCCATTACTAGGAAGAATTATTCCAATGTTATTGGGAATCTCAAACATTTTCCTCAATTTTTCCACCATGGGTTTGGTGGGAATTACCACCAGAGAATCAAGTTTGAATCTAAGGCTAGGATTAGGTTCAAATATTGGAATGCCCTTAGGAATTCCTTCATTAGCAATATAATAGAATTCTCAACAAAAACAATAGAGCCAAAATAGGGGGGAAATTGAACTAAAGCCCCGAACAAGCAGTAGAACCAATGCTGCCACCACTGAACTTGCCACCTCGCTTGCTCAACTGCTTGGATACTCTGTGGGTTTATTGGTTCCCTAGTCTATTGGATCCATTAGAAATTGGTTGATTGGGACCTTGATCATCTAGCTTTTTCGGTTGACTGATCGACTCAGCACCCAGTCTATTGGTTGGCTCGATCCACTCCAACAGCTTGGTGGATCCTTCTTGTCACTTCCTCTCTGTGACGAACCACCCTCAACTGAACTTTCATTTTGTGTCTATAACTTTCTGTACTCTGCTTAACTATCTTGGGTCCTTCTAAAATTCCACCACAGTGCCTATAGTTATGTGTGCAATTTTTATTACTAGGCATGGAGATCATATGGGAGATTCTATCAAATCTACTACAGCGAGGCATGACACCTATGAATCCCTAAAAGCGTACACATTCTTCGAATAGTTTTCTTACCTACTAGTCTCGATCAACAATAAATTAACAAATGTTTTATTCCACAAAGAATATGCTAAGAAACCCTAGAACTAAAATAATGAAAATAAATTAGAATAATCTAAAATAATAAATCCAAATTTATAACAATAAAAATAAGGACGGGTAATTAAATATGTCTACTTTCTTTTCGAAATAGATCACTTTAAATCATGCATCTTTTTTCATAACAATTTAGTCCACTAATTTTGAAAACGTACCCACACAGTATCAAATTGTTAATTTTTATGTTTTTATTCATTTTTTCTATTTTTAAAATTTTTAGTTTAAAAATCTATTTCGATAATTATTCATGTTAAAACTTTTTTTTTTTCAAATGTAATTAAAAAATAAAAAATTTATTTTAAAAAAATTGATCACTATGATTAAACTGTCACATTTTTTTTAGGATTGTCGGGCTAAAATGTCATTAAAAAAATTACTTGACTACTTTAAGTGTAATAATTAACGAATCTGTTCAATATTTATCACTAAAAGTTAGGAAAAATAACAAAAATAACACTCCTTAAAACTTGTAATAACAAAACTAGCACTCTTTGTGTTCAAACTTATATTTTCACAATTAAAAAAATGACTAATATGTCATTTTTCTTTGAACACTCATTTAATTGGAATTAAACGATGACAATTTAGACCCATTCAATATTTCACGTTCAATATTATTAGGGTGTCAGTTTTGTTATTATAAATTTTAGGGGTGTTATTTTTGGTAATTTTTCTAAAAATTATTGTAATAATTTTAATTAATAAGATTCTAACTTTAAATGTGCTCAATTTAAAGAACATTTAACCTTCTTTTTTTTTTTTGGCAAATAAAAAACCTCATTGCAATAGAGGGCTATTGATGCAATTATATTGGATTGAACATCCATGATATGTTCTATTTAAATTATATAAAATTAGGTAAAAATAACAATTCTAAGCTAATGGAGAATATATCTCTTACCAGTTCATATTGAGGTGCATGACCTTAAACTTCCAGTCATCTATTTTACTGTTTAATAAGGTGATATTACTCTTTTGTATGTAATTCATTGCCAACTTGACTATATTAAAGTTCGGTGTTTAACTTGCTCATGTCTTGTTATAAAAAAAAATAAAAACTTGCTCATATTTATTCCTTTAAAAATATGAATAAGACAAAGAAAAATCATTCATATTACCGGTATGTCACTTGAAATCAAAATTCTAATTACCTTAATGGTTTTTGCGCCACTATATAGTGACTTTTTTTATAATTATAAATTTTAAATAATTTTTTTTTAAATAATTATATTACTCACACACACATATATATATATATATATATATATATATATATATATATTTTGCTAAAGCACAAATTTATAATTTAAATTTAAATCTAAATCTTTTTCTTATTTTTAAATAGGCTATATACTATTAAGATGTTAAGCCACAAATTCATCCCCAAATTTTAAGTAGTTATAAATTTAACAAAATTATCATAACTTAATATATACATCAATTTATATAATAAAATTTAATTGATAATTTGTTAATAAGTAATCTCATAATCTGTTCATAATTTTTAATTAAAATCTTCATATCAAATCATTAATTTATATGTTATCTAATATATAACAATTTTTTGCATAATATTATATGCATAAAAATATGCATAAAGTTGTTGTATGCATCAAATAATATATTATTTATTGATTAAATATAAAATTAATAATATAAGATGATAAATTAATTATAAGATCATTTATTAATAAAAGTTAATTAAATTATAATATATAAATTAATGTTTATATTAAATTATATTAAAAAATATTTTTTTAAGACAAACTTTACTATTATATTAAAAAATCTATTCATTTTCGTATAATTACAACTCACGCTTCTTTACTAATTATATATATATATATATATATGTTACATTATGTTTTATAAATATGTTTAGGTCCTATTTTATAATTGAATCCGTACTATAAAATTAATATAAAATGATCATATCGATATTAATCTTTTATAATTTGACGTATGTAGCAATCATCCAAATTTATTTTCTCAACAAAGTTTGCTCTTCTGTTTATATAAGAAGAAGACGCTCCTCAAAATCACGAACTCGCATAAAAACCAGTCTACCTGAAGTAGAGTTTTCAAATTTTCGTCTCTTTCTTGCTTCTAATTTTGAGAAATCTCTCTCTCAAGCTGTAAAAATCCGAAAACAGTCTTTCTCATGCTTTCTAGTTTTTTATTTCCTCTTTAGCAAGAAAAGAAGATCGAAACCACAGCGGTTTGTGAATGGTGGAAATCTTAAGCAGTACCCATTTCATGCGTACCCTTTCTGAATCAAGGGTAAGCGCTCTTCTTCTTCTTCCAGATTCAGCTGCTTCTGCTTTTGCTTTTGGTTCTTGCAAGGAAGGCTGGTACTACCGTTGCTTTGGTCTCGACCCATAAACGCCTAAAAGTTTCACCTACCTTTCATCGGTTGTTCCGATTTCGACCAATACCCATTTCTTCCTTCTTCCTAGTCTTTGATTTTTTTTCAAATCTTTTGTGTTTTGGGCAACCTGAGATATATATATATATTTTTTTAAAGATTTTATAATTTGGGGTTTCATTCAATTTCTGTTTGGGTAACGAAAAGATGGTGCTTTACAAGCAGAAGAAGAATCAGAACATTAAGGGCAATAGACTCTTGATTAGCATTAATGTTTTGGGTAGTGCTGGTCCGATCCGTTTCGTTGTTAACGAAGCAGAGCTTGTTGCATCTGTAATTGACACTGCCTTGAAATCTTATGCTCGTGAAGGTCGGCTTCCAATTTTGGGCTCTGATCTCAATGATTTTCTCCTCTATTGTCCCAACTCTGGACCAGATGGTAATGAACCAAAATTTTGAAAACCCATTTAGACTTTTATTGTTTTAGACACTTTTTTCAGTACCCATGTTGACTTTTTCTGTACAACTTCAGGTTTTCCATTGGTTTTTGATTTGTTAAGCGCTTAATTTCAGTACCCATGTGGAGTTTTTGAGTAAAGTTTGAAGCTTTTGGTGTTGAGTACTTATAATGTTGTTCATTCAATAATCAATACCCTTTTGAGTGGTGTTTATTTTCGGAAATTTGATTTTGCAGCTCTGAGCCCATGGGACACAATTGGATCACAAGGAGCTCGCAATTTTATGCTTTGCAAAAAGCCACAGCTTGCGAAATTGGAAGACAATGAAAGACCAGTGGCTACAATAACTAGGAGAGGAGGAGGTGGGAGTTGGAGGTCATGGATCAACAAGTCCCTCAATCTTAAAATTTCTTCCCATTAAAATAAAATTTCTATATTTATGTTCAGGAATGATGGTTTCTTCGTTTTTCTGGCTTTGTTATTGGTAGTATCATGTTCATGTGTTGATGAAGAATTGCAGATTGCTAGTCCTGTTCTTTCTAAGTTTTGTTTTGATTGACAATAAAATTTGTACTGTTTGAGATGTTCCTTTCAATAAAATTACCTACTGTTGTTGCTTTCTACATTTCTTTTGTATCCCTCCTTGAATGCTTTCAATCTATTATTCTACTAGTTTCAAGTTGAAATATATGCGGCAAGATTTAGTAAAATTTCTATTAAAATTTTAGTTGTAGACAATTGGTAAAAATTAGTTTAAAGGATAAGTATTTAATTGTTTTTTAACTTCACAAAGTATTATAAAAAAATCTGCCTAATTTTTCTTCGTTTTCATGGATGACGACATACTTTTTGTAATTTAAGTTTCTATATTTTAAGTACCTTTAATTTTTTACAATTTTTTTATTTTTTATTTTTAATCTTTTTTAATAATAAATGCTAAAAATAAAACTATTAAAATGATACTAAAATTTAATAACATGAATATTAAAACATTACTAAAATTTTTAGACTAAAATTTTTAAAAAAATTAAACTAATTTTTTTTTAATAACATGATAAATTTAAAATATTTTTATTAAAAGATAAATATTAAAAAATAATAATAATAATAATAATAAAAAGTCCAAATTTCTAAGTCTGAAAAAGTTGACATTTTGATATAAAAAGGGCAATGATATGTCGATGTCCTGATGGTAACCAATAAACTAATTTTAGTAGTAGTTGGCAATATTTTGTGTTCTTGTGGTGGCAACTTGTTAATGTATCAAATTTGTATTTGTCAAGTTCTTAACTTTTTTAATAATGAGAAACATTAATATATTTTACGAGCATAAAATAATTGACAATCAGTTCTATTGGCTGTGTTTTGTGATAATTTGCCGTCCGTACTATTTTAGTAAACTAGTCATGTGGCAAATGCGTTACTTCAGGTTATATTTATTAATTTTGCGTATTAACGTTTACTCTAATAATAATTAATGTTATAGGTAAATATATTTGTACTATTTTTATATTTAAATTGTTTATATTGTATTATATCATAAAATTATTTTAAAAAATAAAAATGTGATTTATTTTTATAAAAAAATTTATCACAATATAATTAATTTAAGTATAAAAATAAAAATAAATTTATATTTTCTTAATGGTACTATATTGCGTAATCATTTTGCGTATTAACGTTTACTCGGATAACTACCTCGAATTATGGCAGTCAAAAAAGTGGAAAAAAGGAGTGCGATCTTCTTTGAACATCACCTGCAACAAATAAAATTGAAAGATCATTCAATCATGAATTAATTGTAACAAAAAAAAATTTCTACTCTATATAGCTTTGAAATTTCAGCAAAAATTTATCATTTTTAGTAAGTTACAACTTCTATATGGACGTCAAGAATATTAAGAGAGATGAACATCAACTCAGAACGAGTACCAACTAAAATATAAAATATTAATTAGAACTGAATAAAAAAGAAAGAAGATATCATCTTAATGCATCGAATGAAGAAAAAGAAATGTAAGAAATATAAAGAACGGTGAAGTTTACATAATATTAGACATAAAATAATATACCCCACTTTTTATTAGTCTTATGATCGGTGGTGGATAGGCTCAATTGTTAGGTAAAAAACTATTAAGTAGCTAAGTACCGAATGATATAAGTTTTGATGTTAGGATAAATTTATATTTTTGTATAAGTAACCGTAAACAGATTATATTTTTATCTATTATATATATGTACTTGTACACGTTTACACAAAAATATTTTCATATAGAAGTAATAAGTCATAACATATATTTTCTCTATTTCCATTTCCTCTTCCTATTATCACAGAATTTGGAATGCACCTAATGTTGAAGGAAATAAAACGTCACTTAACACATAATTTATTGGCAATCTACAGATGGGATTGCATTAACAAAAGAAAAACTAATCATGGGTTAAAAGGTGATATTAGAAACCACGTACATATCACTTCGTATTGCAAGCATTAATAGATAATAAAACAAACTCTAAATGTGATAATAGATATATAAAATTCTAGGGAATTAGTAAAAATTATTGTATGCCTGTGACTATTCTCTTAACTCATAGCCAAGACACAAGTTGAAAGTGACAAGCTGTGAAAATAACGATTTTCTCATACAACGATACAAAAATAAAGCTCTTTCTTATTTAAATAAGGAATAGTCATGGAAACGTTTTGATTTTTGCTTGCTTCTATTTGAACCCAAATTAGATTTCTTAAACAAAACCAATCATCGATCGCCAATCAATATTTTTCTTAAAATGGATAATAATAAAACCAAACATCGTCAAATAAAGTTTGGTACAAGGAATCAATAATAGTCAAACAAAAGATCATTCATGGAGTAAATGCTCGAGGAAACAGTCAACAAACAATCAATGTTGTTCCTAAAAAAGGGATAATAACAAGTAGAGCAAAGAAGAGAGAATTTACTACGAATAGAGAGTTAGAACAGTGAAGCAAAGTGATAGTGAGCACGAGATAGAGAATGAGAAAGATATTTTTGAGTGGATGCTATGGAAGCAGGGACAGCTTTTTAGAGTAGGGTTGGCTTTTGTTTTTGTCGACGGTAAGGGGTGAAAAATAAATTAATAAAATGATATATAAATTATATTTTAAAAAAATGATTTATAAATTTATATTTTAAAAATTTACAAATCAGTTTACATTTGATAACAATTTTTTCAAAATGTTGAAATCAAGAATTGGAAATCTTTATCAAATGAACTGATTTTTGATTCCCCAAAAATTAAATCGAAAATCATGAATTAAACAGCGCCTAATTTTGCGTATCAACTTTTGCAAAGATAATAATGTTGCATAATTATTTTTGTTATTGTAAAATATAAACGTATGAGTTAAAAGTCTCGTATTTAATTATTTGATATAAAAATAATAATATTTTAATAAAAAATTATTAAAATAATATAATTTTTTTTCTTTGATGCTTTTTATTAAGATAATATGGACTAAATAATATTGTTTCTAATTTAATATATTAAATAACACAAATAATATAATAGAATAAATTTTTATATCATTTTTTCTTTTAAATATTTCTTTCAATTAATATATTTAAATTCATTATATGTATCAGATCAAAAAATAAATAAATAGTGTTAAAAGTAAACATAAATGAGTAAAATAAACAAGCATCCGTGAATTATACTCTTGGACCTAAAAAGTGGCCTGTCTATGGGTTGGTAGATCTTGAAAAAATATAAAATAAAAATAAAACTTTGTTAATTTAATATTGAAATTATTCTAATTTAAGAGGTGCAAACCATTTCAGTCAATTAACAAAAAAAAAAAAGTTTCAAACCATTCAATTATTTTCTCCCGATTTGGGTCAAATTTGCACCTCCATGGCATTTTTCTCGCAAGTGGAGTTGCTGACCAGAGAGCATATTTAAGGTCAATAGTGTTATAGCACGTAATTGTGTTCTTTTATTTATTTTTTCCTAAACACAGAGACTTTTTATGTTCGATTAATAGATTCTCTCAAATGTTTAGCGGTAGAACGATAGATAGGGAATTTTTATCCATGTTTAACCTAAATAGCTTCGTTTTAAACAAATTAATTAATTTTTTTAACTAGCAAATAGCAACACTTATCTCAAAACTCATAATTTTATATTAAATTATTTAAAACCCGTTTGATAATCATTTTAATTTTTAATTCTCAAATTTAATATTTGAAATTAAGTACTTTTGATAACTAATTTTAATTTTCTATTTTCTAAATTTTGAAACTCAGTTTTAAAATTTAGTCAAATTTAAAACTCAGTTTTAAAATTTAGTTAAAATTTAAAATTCAAGAAAAGTCAATTTTGAAATTGAATTTCTATTTTTTTATTTCTTAACACTAAAAATTAATAACTTTTATAAAAATAAATAAAAATAATAGCAAAAAATAGATAATAAATAGAAGAAATAATTCTCATTAATTTTTGTATTTTTAATTCATTGTTAAAGACTCTATCTATAGGATTGTCAAGATACAATATAAATTTTGAATTTAAGATATGATGAAAATTAAATCTATATTTAAATACAAATTTATGATACAATAAAAATTAAATCTTCATTTCAAACTTCAAATAAAAGTTGAAGTAAATCTAACCATAAAAAAAATATCAATTTAACATCCAAATTATAACATTTTTCTTGATGTCAAATTCATTGAGAATACGCATTGTTGAAACTATTAAAGGCAAAAAAAGTACATTATTTTTATGTAATATACTAAAGTTGTCTTATTAATACATTTCCATGAAATTTCAATGGGACAAAACTATGGAGAGAAAAAAGAGTATAACGCGTATACAAATGTGCTCTCCTGATAATGGCAATCGTTCAACGTGAGATATTTTTTATTTGGTACATTTCAATACTAATGTTACAATCTCTCAAGTATTAAAGTAAAAGTCATTACTCATTATGAGTGGGATAATTTGATCGTTACTTGACTTTATATGTCATATAATTTTCTATATTCTATGGCTACAAGTTAAATATATTTATTTATTTTGATTACATGTTACATTTAAATATTAATTTGCCAGGTACACGTCGTTTTCCAAAAATAACTTGTTTTCTCGAACCTTACTTTATAAAACATATTGCAGTAATAATAACAGAAGTAAAATAACAATTCATATATCTAATTTATTGCAATATACTCGACAATAAAATTTATTATTTTGTTCTTTTGTATTGTTCAATGTTTGTATATACTCAGATAACATTCATTAATATAAATAAATATACTGAGCATCAATTATTTTACTAAGTAGCGTAAATTGATTATAAAATGATGAACAATATGAGACAATTTTTATATCATACAATAAAATAATAATTAGATATATAATGTACATATGTTTTATCCATAAAAAGTAATTAAATACAAGTTTATCTCTCTTTAAGATAATTATTTATTTTGTCATATTTTTATAAGCATATAAAACGAATCAACATGCTTTGTATTTGTAACAAAGTCATGAAACATGTGAAAATATTAAATCTCAATGCTAATATGAATGAATTAGATGTATATTAAAATTCATGCAGTGATTCAGATTGCTTTAATAAATAGTATATGCTTATGAATTTTCATAATAATAAATGATATTTAAATTTAATGCTTTTATTAACAACAAATACTATTAATTTAATCATATATAAACCAGTATTATGTTACTACAAATCACCTTTTAAAGTTATCTTATAAGTATGGGAGTAAAATTTTGTATCTCACAACCTCATCAATTTTTGAAATAAATGTAAAATGTGTTTTCAATATAGTTTACATTTTTAGGCATTTAGACAATTAGTACTTATAAATATATAATGAACATTTTAGGTGTTCATATTATATCTATTTCACTTTGCTCAGAAGTGAATGAATGTGTGCTTAAAATAATATTTTATATTTAATCAATAATTTTCTTTATCAACATTTAATAACTTTAAACTTTATTAAAAATAATTATCATCTCTTGCTTATTAAAGAGAGGTATTAAAGAAAATATGTTATACAATATTAATATATTAATATTTTGTTTCCTCCAGTAGTCAAAATAATATTATTTTATTTATCCTATACTTGAGACTTTATAAGAGCCAATAATTGTTATAATTTTTTTTGATATCATTTCTTGAAGTGTTAACTCATTTTATTCCAACAATAATTGTATTATTTTTGCACCAATATAATTAGAAAGCTTTAGAGAAATTATGAATGTTTGCTGCTATATTATTTTATTATTCTATAAGGACATTAATAACTGCTCAAGTATTTTGCAACTAACTTTGACACTATCTAAATCCATCGATAATATATAGCACTTTATCATCGAGTGATTTTATGAACTTTATGTTTCATAAAAATTGATGCATTTTAAGTAATTTTACGTCATTATTTTTTTCTCTTCCGTAATGGAAGAAAATATTTTTATTATCAAAATTATTTAAAAAGTCTGCTTATTTTTCAAATGGTCTAATATATTAATAATAAATAAATAATGATATTTAAAATATATATCTTTAAATTTATTAGTGTACTTACTTCAATATGTTGAATCGGTGCCATAAGAATAATGCAACTTAATTTTTTCACTAACATAAGTTACAATTAAGAAATTTTAATAATAAATTAGTGGGTTAAATTAAACCCAAAATATATCATGTTCCTATATAAGGTTGACAATATTATTTTCATAATAGATGATTTATAAATAATTTAAAGACATGAGATTCTCTATAATTTTTTGTCAAACATAATGAGTTCATTTTACCTTATGAACATATAACACATATAGTTATTGAATAATGAAATATTTAAATTTTGCTTCACAATTATTTAACTTTCTATTGTAGAATGAACCAATTTTGCTTTTTTATGACTTAAGTTTAGTCATTTTAAATATTGAAACTTTTAGTCATCAAAATTTATTTTATATTTGCGATATGAAGTAAAAAAAAATTAATATTGACTTCTATTCATATATTTATGACATTATAATTTTAGATCCAAAAATGCATTATCATTGCAATTTTTATCATAAAGTTGATCTTTTAGAAAACTTTTTAAGTTTAAGCTTTTATTTGAAACTTTAGATATAATATAATTATACTTTATTTATAATCTTAAATATCATTATTGTCAAATATATTTAAAATATTAAATTCATCCTCAACTTTAAAGAATTTAAGCACAATTATATGAAATTGTGTTAACTCAAAAAAAATATCATTCAATAATAATGAATATTGTTTTATTGTCTTTGAGACATATAAGTGTTAATCATTTTAATTAATAGGCAATAGTAACAATTCTAATTTATATTTTTTTTCATCCATAATTTTATGAATAATCATTATTCATCAAGTCAAAATGGGACATATAATGAAATGTTAATAAGACAATATACATTCTTTTATTTTGATTCTATGGAAGCTCATGGTCTATTATAAAGTTGGAGTTCAAATACATCATTATACAACAACTTTAAAATAAGTTTTATTTGCTTATATGGCTTTTAATTTTAATAATAAGATAAGATAGTAATATTACATTATCAATATAAACACAATAGCTTAAATTATGTATATGATCAACATATAACATTCATTTTTAAGAGTGATAAGATCAAAATGTCTCTAATTTCATAATAATATGTGCAAGCACATAATATATATATGTGTGTGTGTGTGTGTGTGTATTTTTATATTGCTATATCATAAGAAAACTTCAGTTGCAAAGATAACATATAAAAAATTCATAATTGTTGTCAATTTTATTCTCTATATTGCTATATAAGCACACAAGAGATCTTTGTATATATCTCTCTTGGTTCTTAATGAAATGTATGATTCAATAACTCATTTTTTCTCCAAAATCTTTCAATTAAATAAAATATTTAAGATATTGAGCATTTATAAATTTTGAATGATCCTGATTAAATTTTAGAAATATAGTGCTCATATTTAAGTTATAGGTAATGATTATTATATATTAAATTAATCACTTACATTCCTTCAATATATATTTTTCTTCTTTAATTATATTTAATTCAATGTCAACATCAAATGACATTTATTTCAAAGATGATATAATAAAAAACATGTTACATCCATAATCATATGTGGGGCATATATTATTTATATAGAAGTTATTATCTTGCTACTTCAATAGCAAATTTTACTCTTAAAATAGCATATATAATATATTATGATGTCAATTTTGTTCTCAATATTGCTACTTAATAGTATACAAAAGGTATTAAATATATTTTATCATATATTTCTATTAGCATCATAATATGTGGGCTCCCAATAAATGAGATATATGTAATTTTAAAGTTTTTCTTTTAAACTTTTAAGAGAATAATTCAATTATATATATATATATATATATATATATATATATATAAATTTTTTAGAATACTTTATCATAATAACAACAATGTAGTAACACAATTAGTATTCATCAAGAGTACTCCAACGAAATAATTGTAGGACAAGATCTCCTTAAAAATCATACTCTTAGATAGAATAACATTCCTAGTTAAGACTACTAGTACAAAGTCTTTCAAGAATTAATTTCCTACACAAAGCTTCCTTAAATCTTATTATTTCATGCAATCATACACTTAATAACATAAATGTATATAATATTAATAATTATTAGTAAAATTTTAGGTTATATTAATATTAACAGCACCTCAAAAAATCAAACATAACATTTTACAAATGATTCGAATGAGATCACAATATCATATTCAAATATTAAGTATGAAATGTATTATAATCATCATGTATACAAATGATATTTTATCTTTTATTATTTTTTTAATTAATATAGTTATCTTATGCTCTACAAGATTAAATCCATAAATGATAATGAGAATAAAAGTAAAAAGTGCACTTCACATATCAATTATTAGTTATAGCTAAAAGTAAGTATAAATATATTACTAATTTGAGCAAAAGTAAATATTGACATATATTTATGTGACATTATTATCTATTTATTTAGTACAAAATATTCAAAATTCATAATGTTTGTATTAATAATACATATTTATATTGAAAATTTTAAATATATATTTATTATTATATTTATAAATATATTTGCAATATATTTAAATATAATATTATCAAATAATTGTAATATATATTTACTTATATAGCAGGAGAATAAGAAACAAACAAAAATTAGCATATATTATGGTTAGATAATTCAAACAATTTTTTAAAAATATAACAAACAATATTTTTATAATAATATGAATCAAATAAAAATATATATTATTTATAACAAATTATTCATAAAAAATATATATGCAAATATATTTATAATAAAATATGTAGTCTACAAAGACTACGATAAAATAAGTGAGTTTTTGAAATATTTTCAGAATTTGTAGGCTTTTTACCATGATGTGATATTTAGAATTATTGAAGACAATACTAATATATATAAATCAAACAACTTATATATAGACAATTAGGGGTTGCAATTTATGTAGGTTGGGCTTGTTTGAGCTAGCCCAAAACTAACCCAGTCTAAATTGATCCAAAGCTAACTCAATTCAAATTTAATTTGAGCTAATTAAGGTGAGTTCAAACTCAAACCAAACACAAACAACTTAAATTAATGAAGCGATATAGACCGAATTTGCAATTTTTGATCAATTTAACTAAAATAACAATATGCCTTCGTTTTGAAGTATGTTATTTTACAATTTTGCCATCATGTGAACCCACTTCATTTCCTTTCCAAAGTCTTCCGTCTCTTTGTAGAACAACAATCTCATGTATAACCTCTCTCTGTTTCACAGCTCCTTCATCTCTTCATTTCTCGCTCCTGTTACACTATTTTCGCTGGTGTTTGGATTATTCTAGATTCAGTATACTAATATGACATTTCAAGAGAAGTTTTTGACTCCTCTCTTTCTTTATCTCTTAGTTTACAAAGATTCCAACATGATTCATTACAGATTCCAACATCTGTAATCTGGAGGTTGTTTTATTTGGCTACCGTATTGATGATATTTAGTCAAAATGTTATATTATTTAGTCAAAATGTTTCATTTATGCGCTATCTCAGGTTGTTTCTAACATGTTTTATTTGGAGGTTAATCTGCTTCTATTTCTTTGTTGTTTTATGCATTTGCATTATACTGTTTGTATGTTATTGCTGTTTTGAACAACTTATGGAAGTCATGTGAATGTACAGGTTACATACAAATTTATTTTGTATGTAACATGTACATTCACATGAAATGCATTGTACTGTTTGTATGTTATTGCTGTTTTGAACAGCTTATGGAAGTCATGTGAATATACAGGTTACATACAAATTTATTTTGTATGTAACCTGTATATTCACATGAAATGCATTGTACTGTTTGTATGTTATTGCTATTTTGAACAACTTATGAAAGTCATGTAAATGTACAGGTTACATACAAATTTATTTGTATGTAACCTGTACATTCACATGAAATGCATTGTACTGTTTGTATGTTATTGCTGTTTTGAACAGCTTATGGAAGTCATGTGAATGTACAGGTTACATACAAAATAAATGTGTATGTAACTTGTACATTCACATGACTCTGTACAAATTTATTTTGTATGTAACTTGTACATTTACATGAATTCTGTAATAAAAAATATAAATATAAAAATAATTAAATTAAAAATAATTATAAAAAATTGAATTATCATGAATTTTGTAAGCCTTACAAAATTTTCAGAAAATATTGTAAGCTTTACATACTTAAAAATCAAAGGAATGAATAAAAGGACATTTTGGTAAAAATTATATCTACTATCTAATTGAAACTCACCGTTTCAATACCTAAATTTGCTATTTAGGTAAAATCGGCACTTTTTCTCATATCTTTGCTATATAGGTAATTCACTCCAAACAATTTGCTTAAACTAGCCCAAATTATTAATTACATATTTTTTTAGTTAATATGTGTATTTTTTTATTAAAAAATATGTTTAATGATTAAAGTTCAAGCAACATTACATAAAATAATAAAAAAATAAAAATAAATATAAGAGAAAAAACTAATTATTAAACAAGAAGTCCAATTTTAAATTAATTAGGCAAATGATAAATGCTATTAAACTCTACCCATGCAAAAGTACGTTAAAGATCATCGTGCCCATATGAAAATTCACATTTAGAATAAAGAGCTTTCAAGTTTCAATAAAATTTTTTCTAGCCACTAAACAAAATAAATAGAGATAAGTAGATTAAACAAAGATACTTACAAAAAAATGAAGAGTTCAAGTAACTTAAAATGTTATACGAGAATATAAATTTTTTTATATATACAATAATCGAATTTGACTATCACATAATACATAATTATTAGAATAATGGACTAGTTGAAAAGAGAATAACACAATACCGGTTGATAAAATGTTTAAAATTTTACTTCAAAAATTAATACCTAATTGATTTAAAAATAAAAAGTTCGTAATACTATATGAATTAAATATGAATATTAATTTTTTTAAAGAGTTAGGTAGACTTAAATGCTAAATGCATTAATATAAAAAAATGTAACATAATATTATGACAAAATGAATAAATTATAGCTATTTATTCATTATCAACTTATTTTTCAAAAGAAAAAAATAAAAATAATTAATATATTATAAAGAATAAGTACTGAAAGAGATTAAAGATCATTTTTAATTTTAATATAATATTTTTTTTCTTTTTTTATTTAAAATTTAATTTAATTTAATTTTTTTTCACTTCAAATTAATGTACCGATCATAACTTAACTTTTTTTTTTTTTGAATTATTCGAATTAAGTTAGATCATACTCAAATTTAAATTAATTTAATTTGTGTTCACTTATTTTTTTATTTATTATAATTTGATTTGTCAATTGAGTTTTGAGATATTGAGGTTGAGAATCTCTTATGGATCAGGTGGTAAGACTCTCAATACTCTTATTAGGAATTCAAGTTTGAATTTTATCTGAGTATGTGAGTGTGTTTTTTTTTTATTAATAAAAAAAAAAGATTTTAGAACTCATTTTAAAAATAAAAATAAAAAAATTATGAATACTTCCCACCATGATGTTGTTTCCGCAATTTTTAAGAATTGTGAAAACATGGTGAAAATTTTATTGGCGCTTCTCCTTGTTTTTTTTTTTTTTTTTGCGCAAATCCGATGCTATCCTGCTTGAATGTTACAATACCATCCACACGTTTTTTTTTTTGTTGTTGCTTTTTTATGTTATTAAATATAAGTATTGAAAGTTGGATTTGGGTCAACTACTCAAATCAAACTTTAACGCAAAGTCTGTAAGGAGAAAAAAATAAAAAAGTTCAAAGTTAAACACATTTCAATTGGCACAACTATTGAAAAACATCTACCCATCATGGGATAGCCCAGTGGCCTGGGCACTGTGCTAAGCACCAGTCCTTTGTCCTCACACGGCAGGGTGCAGGTTCGAAGCTTGGCGAGCGCATGACTTGTTCGGCCTCCGGGCATTGTGTGGGTGTGGCCGTTGTGCACTACCACCGTTCGAACCTTGCACTCTGTCGAGTCAGACTGTAGACCGCTGGTGCCGCTAGACACTTACCGTGCTTGTGGTACAACAATCGGCCGGTGATCTTGGTGTGTGGCGGTGTGTGGCGATGATGCCCTATCCGGCCTATCCAAGGGAGGTCTTTTTAAATCAAAAAAAAAAAAAAAAAAACTATTGAAAAACATCTATTAGTTTGGTTTAGTAGTAAATATGGTATTTATATTTTCAACAAGGTGGGATAGAATTAAATTTCACATCTTATTTTCATGCGAGATTAAGGTGGATATTTTTTATTAAAATTTTGGATAATTTATGAGAAAGGGTATTTTTTGCTAATAAATAATATATATTTTATTATATTTTGTGTCTCAAATTAATAAAATTTATATTAAAACTAAAATAAATTTAAAATTATATTTAATATATATTAAATATAATGTATAATTTAAAGATATAATTAAATTATTTATTTTAATAATTGTTAAAAAATTAAAATAAAATGTATTCCTTATTATTCTTTTACAAAATATTTTCCTTTCTTTATTTGTCAGAATTTTCCATCTTTCTAAAGCTAAGTTATTAAGAATTATACATTGTTTTTATTTTTTTAGCACGGCCTGGATATTACAATTTTAGCCTACGTCATTCTAATAAAGGTGATTGAATTGGTGTTCCTTTATACGAGTAAGCAAAGTCGAGTCTTCTCTTCCCATTTGTAAAGTTAGCTCACATCCAATTAGATACTTATCTTTTGGACAAAAATAAAATATTACATTTTTGTTAAGATAAATACTAGGTCGAATGTAATTTATAACTAATATTAGATTAAATTTTTGTCTTTATTTTTTTTATGTCGATTTATACATTATTAATAAATTATTTTAGAGAGATAATACCATAAAATAGTTAAGATTAGAGAAAAGTTTTAAGGGTTTGAGAGAAAGTGAGGTGTGGGCTTTAACTTTTTTATGCATACATTTTTCAGTTATGAGATCTTACTTATATTAATAAAATATATGACATTTTCGTAAATAAATTGTATTAATTAATATTTATATTATTTAATTTTTTATTAATATAAATTAATTAAATAATAATAGGCATATTTGATTTCATTTTTATTCAACAACTAATATAAAAGGGGTTAGGTCTTTTTTTTTAAACAAAAGAAAGAGATCTTGCTAGCTCATTTGAGAGAGAAAATTATTGAAGAATATGGGCATTGTTTGCGATGGAATTCTCTTGGTATAATTATTTTGACTAAATGGGCATAAAAATTAAAAAAATCAAATTGATGTCATATTAAAATATATTAAAGAAGTCTTTTCTTTATAATTGCTTATATAGCAACAACAACAAAAATGCACTTTTTTTTACGTGTTATTGATTTTTTTTTTTTTTTTTTTATAGTTTAGATACCTCAATTTAATTATAATGTTTAAATTATTGTAACAATATTAAAATTAATACTAAAAGGTATAAAATAAAAATAAGTTTTAAAATAATTTGGCCAAACAACACAATTATTTTTTTATTTTTTATTTTTAAAAATAAAATTTTAAAATAATGGTCAAACAATTCATTATTTTAAAAATTATAAAAATTAATTTTAAGTTATGATTTGAAAAAAAAAAAAAAAAAACACACTTTTTGAATTAACCGCCAAATAGGCCCCATGTTTGTTTTCATATTTTTATTTTTTAAAACAATTTGTTTTTGAAAACAAAGCTTAAAAACATTGTTCAAACACCTAACTAAAGAACAATTTTTTTATTTTAAAGAAAAAAACTGTTTTTCAGTTACCCTACGGCGCTTAAATTCTAATACTTGGATTCCACCATCCATTTTCTTTCCTCCCCTTCGTATTTTTTTCATCTATTTTCTCGGAGAAAATTATCTCAATTAGTGTGTGAAATATCACATATTATAAAATTAGTGTATGTTTGTTGTATATTACAAAAATAATGTTTGGGAGGTTTCACTAAGTCCTATTACCATCGAGTGAACTCAAGCAAAGTAACCAGAGTTAACTAGTGGACAAATATTTTGAAAAAAATTTCAGACTTTTTTTTATCTCTTTTTCCTTCCAAATTTTTAGCGCCAAACCCTCTCTTATTTCTTCCATCTTATTCTCTTTTCTAGGGTTTGTGAAAAAAATGACAATTTGAGTTACAATTGCATTCTCTAATTGATTTTTTTCTAATTTCTCGCGATTCAAAGATTTGTATTTTCCTTCATTCTTATTTCCTCCATCTTCTTCTCCTTTCCATTGTTATCTTTCATCTGCTTAATGTATAAAATGTCATTATTATTTTTTCATATTGCTTGAATCTAAAAGATCATTTGTAATTTTAATGAAGTGAGTAATGGGTGGACTATAAATATATACAAATTATTGTTATTTTCATTAATGTTGCTGAAATTTGTAAGAGTTTCATATTTATTATGTAGCAGATAAGGACGTTGGGTAAGATTTTATCGTTGAAATAAAAACATGTAATGCAGTTATAGTATTATTTGACAGTTCTATTTAGATAATGCAAAATGTTATATTTTTAATAAAAATTCAAGTTAATATTTAATCATTTTCATTAGTTTATATTTGAAACTAATGAAATATATTTTAAGATTAAAAAAATATTTTTGAAATAAAAGATATGTTAATGTTTGTAATTATGATAATGACTTTGTAGTTTTCATGTAGAAATGCAAAATATTATAATTTTTTTTGTAAATTACTTACTAGTATTTTCTTCCAAAAATCTTAACTTTTTTTTTTTCCAGTAAATAAATCTAATAGATATATTTATGGTACTCGTTCGTCATGGTGGTCAATGGGTAAGCAAAAAGAACGAACATTGTACAAGGGTGATCATGCAATCATTGCAATCTGCAGCTAGATATAAAATGTGTTGATTATTGTCAAATTTGTCACCCAAAATACTCATCTACATCTATGGCGGTGGCTTATGCTAAGTCAATTTATTTGATTGGTTACTGTGATTATTGGAATGTGCCGATTGATGTTGCCGGCCAAATTATTCTTCCTCCGTTGACCAAACGCAAAAAATGAAGGCCAACAAAGAAAATGAAACCAAACATTAGTGAGATTAAGAGATTTACAAAATGCACTAAATGCGGTAAACTTGATCGCAATAAAGCAACTTGTAAAAGTAATTTACAAATTGTAGTTGAAGATGCTATAACAGATATAGATGAACTAATGTAATATGTATTATTAAGTAGGATATATTTGTAATTTATGTAGTAATCCTATTTTAATTGAATTTATATTATTGACTCTTTTGACCTTAAATGTAGTGATCCTATTTTTATATTTATTTATAACTAAAATTTATGTAGTCTATTTTAATATCCATTTTGATCTGTTTTTGAACTTGTCCAATCCAAAAATGATTTGATTTAATTACTCTCATCAGTATTACAAATCCTTAATTGAAAATGTTTGAAAGTTATCTTTTGGTTCGAGGCATTATTAGGACCATATTATCTCAATTTAAAGAACAATTTTTATACATAATTACCCTGGTATATCTTTTGATGATTTATTAATAATTTACCATTTTTATTATGAAATGTATTAAGCGACAATTCAATATTTTACTTCATTATATACTTATTACAATTCATTACATTAAATATTTATCTTACTCCGAGATCTTGTAGTTATTAGAATTAATAAATTTGTGTGTTAATGAAAAATAAAATAATAAAAAAAGTACATATTATTTAATGATTATAATTAACAATGTCATACAAAACATTATTAAAATAAATATTAAATTGTAAATACATCAAAATATTCAAAAAAAAAATTTGCTTAGGAGTATCACATGTGAAAGAAATTTGGGACAAATAAATTCGCACTATTTTGACCTTTTTGGATATCATGGATTAAAGTTGTTGGCATATGGATTGTTTTAATCTATTTAATTTAAATTTATTTTTTCACATGAAAACAAATTTGTAAAGTAAGTATGATGATTTTTTACGTCATTAATGTTATAATATTTTTATTGTAAGATTTCGTAGATTACTACAAGCATATGCAATAATCTGTCTTCAAATAACTTAATTCACCAATTATAATACATTCGAATATAATGAATACTGTTTAATTTAGTTTACAATAGAACATCATTACATAAATATAAGCCAATGAATTGAAATACAATGCCATATTGGTATTTCCAATTTAGTAAACGATAAAACTCATGATTCGTTTTTTGAATCCTGTTTAAGGTTGGAATTGGTAAATGAAATCACACATTCCTATTGTGTAAGTACTGATAATGTTCTAATAAAACTAATATCATCTTCACTAATCCAAGTACACATCAATAGGTACATCAAAGTAGGAAATGAATAACTATCTAAATATCTGTTTTTATAAATAAAAAAAAATTGGGAAAACTAGTAATCCCAACTCTATATGCAATGAACTAAAATTTACACATTCTCTACTAATTTCAAAATGACCAAATCATTTAACCATTCTGCATCACTTTCTTCAAACATAGCAGCATACTATGATTAAATATACACTCACAAATCTTTTTCCTCTATGCCAAAATCATGTAATGAGTAATAAATTCAATTGGATGTCTTGCTATCAAATATTCAATACTCCAACATATAAACTCCACAATCAACACTTCTATAAAATAATATATACCACTCATATGCATATTACACAAATCCTGTAAATTAATTAAAGTTAATAACAATTATCATCAGAATAAAAGATAAAAAAAAATTACATTATATATAACATCATAGATGTTGACATATTGATTCTTATACATTGCAATAATTAGAGTATTAAGGACTGAATTTCAATAGATTGTTGGTCTGTAGAATGACTGTTTTATGTCTTGTTAGAGTTGTCAGGAAATTGGTGGATGGTTGGTAATAAAAGCTGTCTGAAATGCTAAAGATTAATGGCAGATTATCATTTTAGTAAATCTTGGTAAATATAAATCAAACTTTTCATATATGATTACTTTGAAATCTTATAGCCTTTATTTTTTGTTACAAGTTTGTGAAGCTGGATCTATGGAATTTTCTTGCATTTCCTTTGCAATTTGAGTTTATGATTTTGGAGCTGTCCTTTGAAATTGTGATTGCAAGGTAGAAATTAAATGTGATCTCGAAAGGAAGATAACAGTAACAACTAGAAAAACTCATTAGCTTCAAATAAGTTTTCAGTTGGAGTTATGAAATCAAATTGTGACATCGAAAGGAAGATAGCTATAAGAACTAAAAAACTCACCAAACTACAAAACTTGGACTATTCTAATAATAATCTCTCAATTAGTTTATATATTTTTTAATGTTATTCACTTTAGAGGAGATGCCTTTTGTTATTAGCATTATATTTGCTATAGTTTGTTTGCTGTATCTTATAACTTTTATTTTGTAATGACTCTATCATTTTCTCATCAATGAACTAATCAGTTTAGAAAGAAAAAAAAATAGTTAAAAAATTTAATCTATATTTTATTTTATAATAATGAATTTTATAATATTTTCTCTTTTTTTCTATCTCAAATTAAACAAAATTTTTATTTACAATTTTTTATATAATTTTTTTTCTAAAGTTATATAAGCAAATTGTATGAAACTACAAGGTCTTGCAATTGGCATTGTAAGCTCTTGCAAACAAAATACAATATCTTGGTTTAAAAATTTTAAAAAAATCATTTAATATCATTTAACAATTATGATTAATGTCATTCTGTATAAAACAACAAAAAGGAAAAAAAACTTAATGTTAACATTTATGGATTTCATTTAGTCAATATTTTATTATTGCTGATATGGTAAAACCGTTATAGAAATAGTCCATTTATGTTCTTCATCTTGTGTTATCTTTACATATTCTTAAGATTTAGCTTACTTGATAACTAATTTATATTATAGCACGTGTTTAAATTCATTAAGGAAGCTCTTACTCTCTTATGTTCCATTTTCCATATAGGTTAAAATCAAGTCTTGGTAGTGTGCTTGTAACCTTTGTGTTTTGTTTGTTGGATTCTCGATTGATAGCCAAAGAATTAAAAATAAATGTCATGTGAATGATTGAACGATCATTTTTAGTCCGTGTTTTGTACTATCACTTGGTTTCAATTATTACTCAATTAGGATGATAAAAAAAAATATCATATAAAAATCTTAAAAATTTGGAAGTCCTCAAAAAAATTTGTGCCTTAATAGATTGTAGCGAAGTTTAATCATGTAAATATACAAGAGTTGAATCTAAACCACAATCCCAAGCACCCAAAATTCATGCAAACTTTAGGGGGAAAAAACCCAAATCTAAACAGTGAAAAAATTTAAAAAAAAATTAAAATACAAAACTTTATATACCTGTATAGTGGAAACGACAACAACGGTAGTGGAAACGATGACAATAAAAACTAAAATGCAGAACTGGAATGGCGAAAGTGGACAAAGAAGGTAACGAAAATGATGAATTGAGAACCTAAGCAGAAATGCAATGAGCTATCGACGGTAGTAGAGATTTGCGTTACAAGAACTCACGACGGCAACAAATATGGACCTCACCTTGCGAAGAACGTGTAGCAAAATTGTTTATAATTTGAGTGCAGGTCGAAGGAGGAGAACAGAGAAAACAGAAAAAGGAGAGAAAAAAGAGAAAAGAAAAGAGAAAAAGAAAAAGGTAAAACTGATATTTCATATACAATAAATCATGGAGGAAAAACAACTAGCTTTTGATTCAGGTCTCGAGAATGATACCACTAAAAGTCTAAAATGACCGTAAATCAAATGGCCATGCTAATACCAACGCCAGCAACGACCATGCTTGGCAAAAGGTCACATACGCAAAGAGACAGTGGAAGACCAAACCCTCTGCTTCATCAGAGAATCAGGCGAAGGTTCTTCCTAATGGTTCGCTCGCCAGCACCAATAATGTTTTCCAATCTTTGGAAAAGCAGTCAGTGAATCGATGCCAAAGAATTCTCGAAGGTCAAAAGATGTTTAATGGTGCGATTTCTAGAAGTACTCCAGCTAGATGGAAACAATGGTTTGATGACGAAAGTGGCGAAGATAGCGACGATGCAGATGTGGGTGGAGAGAACGGAAAGCAGGAGGAAGGAAAGAAGGTGAAGCAAAAAAAGTCAAAGGTTACGTGATACAGCGAGTTGCTAGATTTTGTTCTAGCTTACCTCTCAAATGAGAGGAATATGTAGAATTCTCAGAGAGAAGTTCTAAGGTAATATTAGAATAGATTTATAATTGGCTGAATGCTGAGAACTTCAGCTTACATGTATTTATAATAAAAATTAAGTAAGAACAAAATAAATTAGAAACTTAAAATCTTCAGCAAATCTCCCAAAGTCATTTGGTAGGTTTGTCGATGAAGACTTTGTGCCAGCATTTATTAGTTGCAGCAATTACAGGCACTAATTGTGGCATTGATTGTTGCATCAGTTCTCCCCTACTTTAAAAAAAAAACTCATCCTCGAGTTGACTATGGTAATAGTTCAGGTCCATGATACTCATGTAGATCTTGGATGTTGAATGTCTTGAAAATTGCAAAAGCATCAGGGAGATCAACCACATAGGCATTATCATTGATCTTTTGAAGAATGTGAAATGGTCCGATCTTCTTTTGTTTGAGTTTGCTATACTCTCCAACTGGAACTCATTCCTTACGCAGATAAACCATCACGAGATCTCCTTCATTGAATGACTTAAATCGCTTATGTTTATCAGCAGCAAGTTTGTACTTTGCAGCAGACTCTTGTAATTTTCTCTTGACATCCCCATGAATATCGGTTACCTTATCTATCATGTGATCAGCAACAATGTTCATTCTTGGAAGTTTGGACAAAGGAACCAGATCCAAAGTATGCAATGGAGGACGTATATAGACAATCTCAAAAGGAGATTTGCCACTGGATCGATTTGGTACATTGTTGTAAGCAAACTCTGCTTGAGGTAAGACATTCTCCCATTGTCTTGGATTTTCTTGAACTAAACACCAGAGCATGTTACCCAAAGATCGATTTGTGACCTCTGTTTGACCATCTGTTTGTGGATGACATGTGCTACTATAATGCAATGATGTATCAAGTCTCTTCCATATATATGTATATATATATACATATACATATAAATATATACATATACATACATATATACATATACATACACACACACACATATATATATATATTCAAAATATTAAAATTTTCCTCATTTTTGAAGAATTTAAACACAATTATATATTATATAATTCATTATACTTTAATTTTTTAAAACCTTTTATTAGAACATACATAAAATTGTGTTAACTCAAGTAATAATGAGTATTGTTGATTTGTCTTTGAGACATAAAAATGTTTACCATTTCAATTGATAAACAATAGTTATAAGCTTATTTTATATTTTTTTATCCATAACTTTATGGATTATCATTATTAATTAAGATTAAAAAGGGAGACATATACTAGATAATGTTAACAACTCACTGAACCTTAATTAATATTATTTTATTTTGCTTCTAGGAAAGCACATTATCTCTTATAAAATTAAAGTCCAAATACATTGTGGGATAACAACAACTCTAAAATATTTTTATTTGGTTATATGGGCATTCAATTTTTTATAATATGATAAGATTGTAACTACCACATTTTTAATATGAACATAATAGCTTAAATCATGCACGTGATAATCCTTCATTTTAAAGAATTATATGATCAAATTATTTTTTTTAATAATTTGTGTAAGCGCATAATATTTATATATATGTGTATGTTTCTTTATTGCTATTTCATGAGCAAACTTCATTTGCAAAGATAGCATACGAATGATTCATAATTGTTACTAATTTCACTCATTGCTACGTAAACACACACGAGATCTATGTATATATTTCTTTTGGCTTTCAATAAAATATATGATTAATAACATTTTTTCTCCAAAGTTTTTCAAATAAAAAGTTAATGATATTGAGCACTTTAAAATCTTGAAGGATCATGATTAAATTTTAGAAATACAATACTCATATTTGTGCAATAGGTAGTGAGTTATATATATTAAATTAATTACTTACAATTCTTCAAGATATATTTTTCTCCTTTAATTATATTCATTTCAATGTTAATATCAAATGACATTTATTTCAAGAATAATATAATCAAAATACTCTTATATCTATAACCATATGTATGACATATATTATTTATAGATGTTATTATCTTGCTATTTTAATAGCATATTTTGCTCATAAAATAGCATATATAATATTTTTATGATGTTAATTTTGCTCTTAATATTGTTACTCAGTGGTATATACGAACTACTGAATATACTTTATCGTATATATTTTTATTAGTATCGTAGCCTGTGCGCTTTAAATCAATAACATAGATGTAATTATAAAATATTGTATTTTACGTACCTTATTTTCTTTGAGAAATATATATATATGTTATCATAATAATAGCAGCAACATAATAAGTATTCACCAAATGTGCTCTTAGAAAAGAATAGTGGGGCAACATTTCTTTAAAATCCATCTTCCTAGATAGAGCAACGTTTTTAAGAAAAATTAATTACCCTAAGGCTTTCAAGAAGTAGTCTCCTAAATAGAATTTCCTTAGGTCTTATTGATCATGCATTCTCATATTTAATAATATGCAATATATATGATTCAAATGAGTTCACAATAATATATTTAAATATTAAGCATGAAATACATTACAATCATCATGTATATAAATACTTTTTTTTTTAATTAATATGCTGATTATATATGCATGTTACATGTATCAATAATTAATTATATCCAAATATAAGTACAAATAGGTTATTAATAAAAAATATGCAATTAATATATATATAATTAGTGTACACAACCAAAATATATATTTTACTGCATATGAAAACTTAGTTATGATTAAACTCATAATCCTAGACAACTTTCATAAACTAAATAATATTTACTAGTAAATAGCAATAAAATTTTACATTTAATACTGCTCATAAACCAAGTATATAATATTTTAATATATATACGCATTCAGATTGATCATGTATTTTAGTATATATATATATATGCATTCAGATTGATTATGTACGCTAGTGACTCAATTGTATCTCTAAATATCAACGTCTGCTTAGTAGTGTATAATCAATATTATTCAAAATTGTAGAGTTAAAATTTAACATAATAAGGGATTAATAGGTAGGCACAAATCTATTTTTTTAATAATAAAAAATATTTATATTGATAAATTTAAATATATATTTTTAATATATTTAAATATAATATTATCAAAAATTGCAATATATTTAGTAAAATGATAGCAAAAAAATATTAGCATATATTTTTAATATCTTATAGTAAAATTAATGTCAAATTCTATTCCCTATAAAAACAGTGAACTTAACTAAAAGTCTATAACTTTATAATATTTATTTTCATAACAATATTGAATTTGAATCTTAAACATGATTATATGATTTAAATAATTATCTAAAAATTTAACAAACCATAATTTTATTATAATAACAATTAAATAAAAATACATATCAGTTATAACAAATTATTAATAAAAAATATGTATGTAAATGATAAAATATGTAGTCTACGATAAAATAAGAGAGTTTAATTTGAGACTATTTTATTGTTGGCTTCTCTGCATGATGTAATATATGAAATTACTTTCAAAGTTTGTTGGCTTCCTAGCATGATGTGATATATGAAATTATTTTTTTAAAATTTGTTGGCTTTTCAGTATGATTTGTTATCTAAATTATTAAAAATAATACTACAATATAAATATATATAGATATTGATATATAAATCAAACAACTTAATTTCTTGCTCCCCATGAATATCGGTTACCTTATCTATCATGTGATCAGCAACAATGTTCATTCTTGGAAGTTTGGGCAAAGGAACCAGATCCAAAGTATGCAATGGAGGACGTATATAGACAATCTCAAAAGGAGATTTGCCACTGGATCGATTTGGTACATTGTTGTAAGCAAACTCTGCTTGAGGTAAGACATTCTCCCATTGTCTTGGATTTTCTTGAACTAAACACCGGAGGATGTTACCCAAAGATCGATTTGTGACCTCTGTTTGACCATCTGTTTGTGGATGACATGTGCTACTATAATGCAATGATGTATCAAGTCTCTTCCATATATATGTATATATATATACATATACATATAAATATATACATATACATACATATATACATATACATACACACACACACATATATATATATATTCAAAATATTAAAATTTTCCTCATTTTTGAAGAATTTAAACACAATTATATATTATATAATTCATTATACTTTAATTTTTTAAAACCTTTTATTAGAACATACATAAAATTGTGTTAACTCAAGTAATAATGAGTATTGTTGATTTGTCTTTGAGACATAAAAATGTTTACCATTTCAATTGATAAACAATAGTTATAAGCTTATTTTATATTTTTTTATCCATAACTTTATGGATTATCATTATTAATTAAGATTAAAAAGGGAGACATATACTAAATAATGTTAACAACTCACTGAACCTTAATTAATATTATTTTATTCTGCTTCTAGGAAAGCACATTATCTCTTATAAAATTAAAGTCCAAATACATTGTGGGATAACAACAACTCTAAAATATTTTTATTTGGTTATATGGGCATTCAATTTTTTATAATATGATAAGATTGTAACTACCACATTTTTAATATGAACATAATAGCTTAAATCATGCACATGATAATCCTTCATTTTAAAGAATTATATGATCACATTATTTTTTTTAATAATTTGTGTAAGCGCATAATATTTATATATATGTGTATGTTTCTTTATTGCTATTTCATGAGCAAACTTCATTTGCAAAGATAGCATACGAATGATTCATAATTGTTACTAATTTCACTCATTGCTACGTAAACACACACGAGATCTATGTATATATTTCTTTTGGCTTTCAATAAAATATATGATTAATAACATTTTTTCTCCAAAGTTTTTCAAATAAAAAGTTAATGATATTGAGCACTTTAAAATCTTGAAGGATCATGATTAAATTTTAGAAATACAATACTCATATTTGTGCAATAGGTAGTGAGTTATATATATTAAATTAATTACTTACAATTCTTCAAGATATATTTTTCTCCTTTAATTATATTCATTTCAATGTTAATATCAAATGACATTTATTTCAAGAATAATATAATCAAAATACTCTTATATCTATAACCATATGTATGACATATATTATTTATAGATGTTATTATCTTGCTATTTTAATAGCATATTTTGCTCATAAAATAGCATATATAATATTTTTATGATGTTAATTTTGCTCTTAATATTGTTACTCAGTGGTATATACGAACTACTGAATATACTTTATCGTATATATTTTTATTAGTATCGTAGCCTGTGCGCTTTAAATCAATAACATAGATGTAATTATAAAATATTGTATTTTACGTACCTTATTTTCTTTGAGAAATATATATATATGTTATCATAATAATAGCAGCAACATAATAAGTATTCACCAAATGTGCTCTTAGAAAAGAATAGTGGGGCAACATTTCTTTAAAATCCATCTTCCTAGATAGAGCAACGTTTTTAAGAAAAATTAATTACCCTAAGGCTTTCAAGAAGTAGTCTCCTAAATAGAATTTCCTTAGGTCTTATTGATCATGCATTCTCATATTTAATAATATGCAATATATATGATTCAAATGAGTTCACAATAATATATTTAAATATTAAGCATGAAATACATTACAATCATCATGTATATAAATACTTTTTTTTTTAATTAATATGCTGATTATATATGCATGTTACATGTATCAATAATTAATTATATCCAAATATAAGTACAAATAGGTTATTAATAAAAAATATGCAATTAATATATATATAATTAGTGTACACAACCAAAATATATATTTTACTGCATATGAAAACTTAGTTATGATTAAACTCATAATCCTAGACAACTTTCATAAACTAAATAATATTTACTAGTAAATAGCAATAAAATTTTACATTTAATACTGCTCATAAACCAAGTATATAATATTTTAATATATATACGCATTCAGATTGATCATGTATTTTAGTATATATATATATATGCATTCAGATTGATTATGTACGCTAGTGACTCAATTGTATCTCTAAATATCAACGTCTGCTTAGTAGTGTATAATCAATATTATTCAAAATTGTAGAGTTAAAATTTAACATAATAAGGGATTAATAGGTAGGCACAAATCTATTTTTTTTAATAATAAAAAATATTTATATTGATAAATTTAAATATATATTTTTAATATATTTAAATATAATATTATCAAAAATTGCAATATATTTAGTAAAATGATAGCAAAAAAATATTAGCATATATTTTTAATATCTTATAGTAAAATTAATGTCAAATTCTATTCCCTATAAAAACAGTGAACTTAACTAAAAGTCTATAACTTTATAATATTTATTTTCATAACAATATTGAATTTGAATCTTAAACATGATTATATGATTTAAATAATTATCTAAAAATTTAACAAACCATAATTTTATTATAATAACAATTAAATAAAAATACATATCAGTTATAACAAATTATTAATAAAAAATATGTATGTAAATGATAAAATATGTAGTCTACGATAAAATAAGAGAGTTTAATTTGAGACTATTTTATTGTTGGCTTCTCTGCATGATGTAATATATGAAATTACTTTCAAAGTTTGTTGGCTTCCTAGCATGATGTGATATATGAAATTATTTTTTTAAAATTTGTTGGCTTTTCAGTATGATTTGTTATCTAAATTATTAAAAATAATACTACAATATAAATATATATAGATATTGATATATAAATCAAACAACTTAACATATTTAAAAGGCAAATGAACCATAAATTTTATTGATTTATGATACCAAATCAAATAGATCAATAAATAAAAAAATCTTTAGATTTTGAATAAAAACAAGGTTTGAGTTTAATCACCAATAAAAAGAAAATTTAAGAACTTGTAAAATTTGTTATCTAACAATCTACCATAAAAAATTTATGACATATTATGGCCAATGTTATTTCACATGTATAAAATCACAAGTCTTAAATAAATAATCATGCTAATAACGTGTTATAAAATTAAATAAATATAAGAGAAGAAAATAAATAACAAAAGTAATTCTTATTAATTATTTTATTTACAATACACTGCTAAATGTTCTATTTATAAGATTTACAAGATATAATATGAATTTTAAATTTAAGATATGATAGAGATTAATCTCTAATTAAATATAAATTTATGATACAATATAGATAAATCTTTGTTTGAAATAAATTTAATCATAAGAAAGATAATATCATATTTTATATTTAGTATCCAAATTATAATATAATTATTTTTTAAACAATAATTGCTAATTTTGTAAACAATAAAAATATCATCAACATATAGTAAATTTAAAGGAATAGGAAGAATGTGGTTTAATTTAAAAGAATATAGAATAAATTGTTCTAATTTTAAAAAAATAAGGATTAAATTATCTAATTGCTAAACTATCGGGGAATAAAAATATATAAAAGTAAGTATTTCTAAAAAATAAACAAATATAAAAATAAAAATGAGAAAAATGTTAAAATTGTAGGATTAGGCACTATAAGTCCCATTATTTTATGTAATGGGTCAAATTAGGCTTAAGTTATCCCATAGATGATTAAAAAATGATATAATTAAAGGGATTTTATGTTTTTATTTTTATTTTTTTTATTTTAACATTAATTTTTTTATAACCCAAATTAATTAAAAAAATTAAATAAAGAAAAATAAAGAAAAAATAAGTTTTAATTGTATGGCATAATCTTCCTTCATGTATAAAGTTTCATTTTTAATCTCTTTAGAGAAAAAAGAACATATGTTCATTTTTCTTATAACATAAATAAACTTATGCTTTTTAGTGTTAGAAGAAAATGAACATTTGTTTTTTTTTACTAAGGGAATTAAAAATGAAACTAGTTAAATAATTAGGTCATTTATGCACCGAAAGGAAAAAAATAAACAGACATATTTCTCTTTCTTTTTCTCATATTTTTTTCTTACTTTCTCAATCCTCACTATCTCTCTTCCTATTTCAATCTCATAAGCAATTACCATAAATCAATAGCTTACTTCCTCTCTCATTTTTTTTTTCACTTTTAGAGAAATGCACTCATATTATGGAATTGCAGGTTATGAGTATAGGTTCATTACTCCATGAAAGGCAGGATATAGTACGTGTTCTTCGGTTAGTTTTGGTGTTGGACTCTAAGTCGTCAGAGGTGTTGACAAAAACTGAAAATAGCGTCAAAACTCTTATGGGGGATATGATGGATGTCCAGGGGTGGATATTCACCCTAAATAATGCAATCATTGGATCAGCATTAGAGGCCACACAGGTAAAATATTTAAAGTTTTATTTAGTAACTTTTTTCTTAACTAACCTTGTCTTTTAAAATTTTAGGGAAGAACGAGTAAGGTTCTGCATTATCTTAGCATTGTAGAATCCATTGGTATGCTCTCTAGTTTGGTTGTCTCATTATGGGGCACTTAGTTAGATGGCATAATTTGGAAGTTGGAGAGCCCACGTGCATTTCAAATCTTTTTTGGCATGCTCATAAGTTTGAGCACTGTACTAATGATTTTGGAGTGTTGGTGCTTCCGATACAAGGATTCTATTTTGGGAGAGCATCCACAAGATTCTGCTAATCCTTCTATTAATGTGCATCCAGATCCTCGTCCGTAGGATGATTTGTACACTCCTCTATTGAATTGCTGATAATCTTGTGAATAGTATACTTCAAACTGTGTACATATTACAATTTAGTATACATATTATGTAGATTAGGTTTACAATTTAGTGTTCGTGTAGTTTCACTCTCTCAAATAATCTCAGCAATTACAAGGATGAGATGACTGAATTACTTATGAAAGTTAACAAAAATCAAAGAATCATTGATAAACATGCATGGTATACTGATAGAAATTTTTTTTTATACATATTACCTTTTAAATTTTTCGACTACAATTAATGCATATTATACTCGTGTATCAAAATGACGGGATTATTTGGCATTGTTCTTTGCAAAGCAAAATTGCCTTATGAAAACAAAATTACCAAAGACCAAGGTCAACATCAACCGAGAACTATTAAGGATATCAAATGTACGAAAAATCCTTAAGTTTTTGTAACATTATGTGTACTTAATCTCTGTTAAAAATTGTACAATCAGGCCCATTAATGCAGTATATACAGTATGTTTTTAAACTAAATTTATATATTAAAATAAATTTATAAATCTAAAAAATTGTATTTAGCAATTTTCTAGAATCAAAAATTGTAAATGATAGTACTTTGCTAGAAGACAAAATGAAACTTTGACAATTATGTTTACATATTTTTGATAGGTTTAAAAATAAAAATAAACTTAGCTATGGGTGTAAATAAAATAGCGAGTTAAATTAAAACTTTAAAATAAAATATAGTGTTAATTATCGGCGTGAGTGTTTTGTATTTATTAAAGTATTGGCTTTTTAGTTGATAATTAGTATTTGCCTTCTTTATTGTTCAAATAGTAGTTTCAATATTCAAATTGATACTTAGTTATTAGTTATATTTTTTTCTCGTAAGTTTGACATCCGTACTTTAAATACTTATCTCGTTCACTTGCAATTTAGCGTGAACAGATGATAAAGGTAGACATAGTTGCTAGGATTAATAAAATTGTCTTCATAATGAAATAACAAAAAATACGAGGAAAAACATAAAATAATAAATATTTTTATAAAGATAAAATTATCTTTCTATAAATTAGATTTTTCTTTCAAAATTAAATCATTATTGTACATTTTTTAAGTGATGAACTACTAATATACTAGTTTGATAATATGAGTTCTCATTCGTACTTTTTGTTAAATATAAGAACTATCAAAATATTAAACCTCATTTCCACATCAAGTTTTACTGATACCAAAGAATATTTTTATTTTGGAAATGTTATAGCATTAAATTATTAAATAAAATTTAAAATTTCTTTGAATTTAATAATTTTTCTCTAAAAATAATAATTTCCTTTTTTATTTAATAAAAGGCGTATATTATTTTAATATATTTTTAAAAAGATTTATATATAATACCCACTTCACATATTAAAACAAATGCACATAATAACACTATCAACAAGTAATACTATGTTAACATAAATTTGCATTAATATTTATACTCATATAATTATGATATGACATATGTTAGCGTGAGTCATATAATTAGTGTATGATATATGTGTCTATCTGTAATATAATTCTAGGTTGTACATTATTCTAGTTTATTTAGGACTTTTGTAATTTATTTTCTATATATATCTCTATTGTGAGGAAAGAGTTAACAAGAAATATATTTTCATTCACATTATATTTAACTACATATGCCAAAAAATTTTGAAAAATAAATAATATTTTGAGAAAACCATAGAACTAACATCTCTAAAACATATTATAACAAAAATAGCACCCCAAATATAATTTCATATTATTTTCAATTGTAAAAAAGGGTGTCATTTTTATTTTTATAAGTTTTAGGAGTATTATTTTTTATTATTTTCCTAATCTTTCACTTTTAAAGTTATTTGATCATATGTGATACAATAATTAATATGAGTGCAAATATAACTTCAAATTTATATGTTCCTCGCATTTATTGAATATCAAAACATTAATGAAGCACCATAAATTTATGAGTAGACAGAGAATTTTGGGCTTATTTCTCTTTATCATAATAAAAAAAAAAAAAAAACCTCATTGGGAAAGAGTTGGTCACTCTTATCTTACTTTATTAAGAATTTTAGCCCAGCTCACCTACCATGATTGCATGATAGAACTGTTATCACTTAGTACTTGTGCGCAAGGAGTAAACTCAGATCGTCATCTAAAGCAGTATTTGAACTTGTATCCTTAAATCTATCAGTCTAATTGTGGTACGAATTAGACTAACTCCTGAATAAACTATATAATTCTAGGCTTATTTTGGTGAACTACATAATAGAATAGTACATATTTTTTTGTTGTTGATAAAAACAGACATAAACACTATCATTTAATATGTAGCAGAATTACAATCACAACTAACAAATTGTTGCAGTCTCAAATAATATGTGATCGAATATATTTGAGCATTAAACATTAGCTTTATATTCCAATTCACATTAATGTTGGGATATCTTATTTGAGCCCATGACTACTCCATAGTATCGAAAATTGCAACCCAATTGTATCAGCTCACAAAATAAACCTTATACTCGATAAAAACTATATTTATCTGCGAATTTCAACACACAATATAAATTTGCAGGATACACAGAAACAACACAACAAAACACACAGAAAACAAACCAATACACCCAAAATACCATGCATCTAGCCAAGGAAGGAACACCATTGGGAACCAATAGCATCATCGGCAAACCAGGAAACACCATTCTAGAGTAGAGATGACGATGGGCTAAAGATGGCAAGGGAAAATGGTACAAAATAGGCACCAGAAACTGAAAATAGGTCATCAGACCCACTCCAAACAACTGCTGATCACCGCACCAAGAAAACACACCGATTAAAAGCTAAAAACCCCTAGCGCCAGAAGAAAGACAATGGAAGAAAGAGAGAAAAAAAATACAACAAACAAACAAAAAATACCGGTGAAATATATAAAGAAAACAAAAACAAACTGATGTAGAAGTAAGAGGAAAAGCAAAAACAAAAGCGGAGGCAGAAAGCCCTCTGGCGGTAGAGGAAAGAAATCAACTCTCAAACCAATTAGTTAAGGCCTTTGGATGGAAAAAGTATACTCAAAGATGCACTGTAAAGACGTCTTTGGAAATTCTGAATAAAAAATGGCTTGATTCCTTGGACTCTTCCAGTTGGTTTTTTTCCTCTTCTTTTGAAGATTGGAAGCTGCTCTTACTTGTCTGCAGCCATACAAGTTAAAACGATACCTTTACTTAGTAGTTTGTCAACTATATTTTTCTTAGGTGTTTTTGGATGCTAATTTCTGCTAAGAAATCTAAATAGTAATCTACTATGTTGCAGGTGGTTGAGAAAAGTAAAGAATCTGAAACCATGTGGAGGCCTGATGCATTAGGAAAGGTTCTTAAAGAAGCTCATTCTCTTTTTGCAATATTTCATGGATCGATCAGAGCATTGCTTGATAAAGAACATGGTGGAGGACTAGCTCGAGCTCATTTATATCCATTCCTTATGGATTACTTAAGCGGTAAGCCATTCTACTGAAATTTTCAAGTCCAGTTTTTCCATCGTCCTTCCTTCAAAATGTGTCATTGTAAAGTCACTAATTGTCAGCATATCAAAAGCGGTCTCCATTCGATATGTCCTGCTGGGGTAATTCCGAAGTTGCTTTATGAAATGCTCTCAATTGGATTTTTTGCTTCGTAAAGTAATGCTGAAGTTGCTGTACTCATTCCTTACATATAGTTTTCCTCTCTGAGGCAGATTTTTTCATCAGGAAGAAAGTTGTTTTACCATCATTCCGTGACTCTTTGAAGGAGCGTGGAACTTAGGGCGGGAAACTGCACTAGAGGTTCAGGTTTGTTTCAAAAGATATTTTTCACGTATCATATTTTTGTTATGTAAAATTGCATTATTCATTCTGAATCATTAGGAGTATTTTGCTCCACAATGTTTGTTATCCAATTCCAACTGCAAAAGGCCGTTTAGAATATTTATTAATCTGGGGATGATAATTAGTTGGTAATGCATTATGCATCAATGAATCTGAAATCTTTAGGAATATTTTGCTTCACAGCATTAATATTTCAACTGCAAAAGGCTGTCTAGAACACATTGATGTGGGTAGGTATTTCTGTACAATATATTATTTTTTACACTACATTATTATTTTATTTCCCTAAATAATAAAATCTAAAATTTTCAGAGTGTTACTTTATACTAATCATGTTATTATAAAACAAAAATGATACTATCACAATCTCTTATAAGATTTGTTTTTATTTTCTCCATTGCTCAAGTGACCAAACTCTGTGTATTATACTGTCAACAATCCTATGTTTTGACATTTGTTCATATCATTTATGGCCCCTTTTTTTACCTTCTTACTTCATCAACATGGATTAGTATACCTTTCCCAAGAAAAATAAAAAAGAAAAATAAGAAAGAAAAAATGAGAGTGAAAAATGTTATCATTCCACTGTTTACAAGTATGCTTTTACTATGTAATACGAGCACTAAAGATTGTTCCTCATCTTTTTTGTTATTCATACATACCCTTCTGAGTAAAGTGAATATCATGATTCTTTATCTTATCATATTAAATATTACAACTCTGGTATGATAAAATGTAACTGACAATTCAAGTTACATGCTGTGTCTTACCTGCTTATTATATTTGTGTCAGGTCTCTCAATTATCTGAAACCACTCAATATAATACATCCTTGATAACCCCATATTTCTTTCTAAGCATTGCATACTATGTCTGTACCTTCTTGATGCATTTTAGCTTCATCATGCTGGATTGATTAACTTTATCATATTCATTGGCATATTCCTTGGACTTTATATATAACTAAACCATCAAAACTGTCTTCCTTGATTTCATGTTGATTGGTTACACCTTGCCTTAAAAGATAAAACTCAATAAGGTGGTTGTTATCTGTCTTGCAAAACATTGCTGCTTGCTTATACAAATTTCTGCATCTTGTTTTAGTATATGATCACTTTTTCTTAACAACTCATAATGTCCTTATTCATTTGTTCACTTATTGCTACTTTTTAAATTACAACTTTGAGAATCCTATATTTATCTATCAGCTCTGTTACACGTATTCATCATTTTTCATTAAGTACCTAAGTCCAGTGGAAATGACATGGGTATACGTTTAGGTACTAAAATTGAGGAACATAAGTGTGGTAATCACCTCTACATATCCCAAAAATTTGGGAGACACAGGATTCTAAACAAGTCCATGTTATGTAGCTTAACAATACTTTTGTTGTATTGTACCTGATTTCATTGTTGTTTTTTCAATGATCTTTAAGTTATAAGTGTTTCTTGAATCCTAGCTGTTATTATCCACCAGATGCTTTATACTCTTAAAGGTTGTTTATTAAAATGGATGATTTGTTTTTGAATTTATTATTTTATCTTGCCCCTACGCTCGTGTAGGAGCAAAGCTCTGTTTTGTTTTGTTTGCATAGTAGTAAGTAGTTTCATCTATATGTGTATGTTCATTCCTGTCTACTTTAACAGCTATAAAGATGGACAATTTTGAGGGATGAGATTGTCTTTCTTGTGAATGATCATTTGGTTTGCAGATCTTCCGCTCTCTCATTTCTCTTTCTATTTCAATTTTACCAGATCTATTATGTTAGCTTCTGCTATTTTGTGGATTTTGAATATATATATATATATATATATATATAAATAATATATTGAATTAAATATATATCTTACGATGATAAAAATAATATATTGAATTAAAAAAAAATATTTAGGAACGTTTAAAGTAGAAGTTTAACTGTCCCAAAATAATTTTAAGGACGGTTGTTTGGATTTTATAGACGGTTACATTTTACTTTTAACCGTTACTAAAGGTCACTTTTTGGAACGATTATGATCCAAAACACAACCGTCTCTAAAACCATTTTTTGTAAGTGCCCCAACGAGCAGCTCTCATCGTAATATAGAAAAAAAGGATCATCCATATTGGCATATTATTGAAACTTACCACAAATTCTCTCGCTGGTCTAAAAGTTTGAGTTTTCTATATGTCCCAGAAAACAAGAAGAACAAATAAATCTGTGGCATCTTATACAGATCTCAGCGTAGACGTAGAAGGATCTAAAAAGAGAAGAAAAGCAATAAAAGAGCATTCCCATCTCATAACAAAGATGGATCTGAATTCTAGATAAGATCATTCTATTTCTTCTTATGCCAAAAGAGTATGAATAGGAAACTTCCAACCCACTGGGTAAGCGATCTACAGATCTTGGTTCCTTCTAATTTTTTTGTAACTCGATTTGAATTTTCATGACTAATTAAATTGAGGGGCATGTGTTAATTCAGTGCACAAATGTTTTAGGTGGTCTCCTCTGATATCTTACAGCAAAAAATGCTTCCATCAATAAAAAAAAACAAAATTCTCTTTTTCTGGCTCAAAAAAAAAACAAAATCAAACAAAACAAAAGCTGAAGCCTGTTAAGAGATGGATGGATCGATCTTCTTAAAGCCGATCTTACTTTAAGGTTAGTAACCAAATCTTATATTTATAAAAAGTTCAATTGAAATAATAATTTTAATTTTTAATTACACATTTTTTATTTTTAGTTTAGTTTTGCCATTGAGATTTCTAGTTGCTAATAATAATTACTTTTGATAATGATAAATGATTTTTTATGATTATGAAATTTTAGTAACATTAAAATTTTTATTGTATGTTGGTGTATATTGAGAGAATCTCTTGGGAGAATAAGGACGAGATTGCAAGGCATTACTTTTGCCACAAATCGCCCTACGACAGAGTTTTTTACATCTTATTTTACCTCTTTATCATTCAGCTTTATTTTTATATAGAAAATTGAATTTTAAACATTCCACTAAATAATAAAATATTTAAAAATATAATAAAATGACAATTTTATTCATGTTTCTTAAAACTAAATAATACATTCCACTCTTTCAAAAAAAACATTTCTTAAAAACAATCATATAGATCTCACTATATATAAATTATTTATAAATTTTATGTTTTAATAATTTTTTCTTATATTTATTCATATAAAGTTATAATCTTAATTTATTTTCTGTAAAAAAAAATATTTTATAAAAAATAAAAAATAAAATTATTAGAAATAAAAATAAAATTGATTGATAACTGTTAAATCATAAATGCACGCAAAAAATATAAATGTAATATATATATTCTTTTTATTACTTTTTGTTAACTTTGAGCGCTGCCCAATTACCCCTCCATGTGTTTTCACCCTCACATTTATTATCTTCTTCAACCAAACATTGTTTCTAACCCCCGCAAACAATAACGAGCAGCTCTCGTCCTAATATAGAAAAAGTGAGATGTCATATTGGCTTATTATAGAAACTTACCACAAATTCTCTCCCTGGTCTAAGAGTTTGATTTTTCGATATGTCCCAGAAAACAAGAAGAACAAATAAATCTATGGCATCTTATATTGATCTCAGCGTAAAAGAGCATTCCTATCTCATAACAAAGATGGATTCGATTCTAGATAAGATCATTCTAGTTCTTCTTATGCCAAAAGAGTATGGATAGGAAATTTCCAACCCACCAAGTAAGCGATCTACATATCTTAGTTCCTTCTAATTTTTTTGTAACTCGATTTGAATTTTCATGACTAATTAAATTGAGGGGCATGTGTTAATTCAGTGTACAAGTGTTTTGGGTGGTCTCCTATGATATCTTACAGCAAAAAATGCTTCCAAGAATCAAACAAAACAAAACAAAATTCTCTTTTTCTGACTCAAAAAAAAAAAATCAAACAAAACAAAAGCTGAAGCATCTTAAGAGATGGATGGATCGATCTTCTTAAAGCGGATCTTACTTAAAGGTTGGTAATCAAATCTTATATACTATATATCTTGTCACATATTTCGTGGATACTAAGATTGTACTAACTCAGACAACAGAACAATCAAACACAACGATGTAACGTGGTAAATCTACTTAGGCTTCAATCTCAAGTGGTAACATCTACAAGCAACCACTCAGCAGCCAAATTCACTAAATGAAAATTAACAATTATTACATACTCGATAAGGTAAGACACCAAATACATCTATCAGTCAAGAACCTCCTGTCCTAACTACCTAGGCTGCTATCATAGCTACTCCGATCATAACTAGATCCAGCTCACCTTTAGAGCTACACTACTATGCAAATACCTGCAATTAGTATGCGTGTACAAATAATATGTAAATTACCCAATGATTTTAAGATAAACTCCCTCGTATCAACAATACAAAAAACACACTCGACATATGTTAGTACGAAAACACCACCTCGTAATAATAATACAGAAATATACTCGAAGTATTGTTATTACGAAAACTTCGTTTTATAAAAGAGTTTAACAAATTCCACCACCACCTCATAGTTTAACACATTGATTTGCTAAACTACAGAATTACCTTTTAGAAAATATTTTAAACTCTAAGTGAACGAATCATCTTCGAATTACTAAACGAAAAATACACTTAACGTATTAGTAATACGGGATATAAAATAATTTTTAGATACACCAAAAGATATTTTTAACACCTTTTAAAAATACGCAATGTCAAATATGCAGTGTGAAGAATACATGTGAAAGGGGTGAGAAAGACAATAAAAGATGTGTAGAAAGGTGTAATTAATAAGTGAGAGGGGGAGTTATTTATAACTAATTTTTCAATTTACAGGACCTTTGTCGACCCTTTGCCAATACCTCGCCGAGCACTCTCGCGAGGTTTCGTTGACCACCTCAACAAACCCCCCCGTGAGATGTCGGTGAGGTCCAACGAGTCACAGATCCACCCTGTGCACACTCGTAGACCTTTCGTCGACCACCTCCGCGAGCCGTAGAGATCTCTATAAGACACCAAAAATAAATTTTTTAAGGCATAAACACCCACCAATTCAAGAAAACACAAGCAAGTAAAAACATATTTTAACATGCAATAAATATGCTTCCAACTATCCCGTGATGTGTGTATCATACAATCATATAATAGTATTAAAATCTACGTGAGTGTGTGTGATACTAATCACAAGCAAAACACCATACATAGAAATAGACAGAAACACTGAGTAAAATAAACAAACTCCGTATTTTGCATACAGAAATGCCAACAAAGACACAAAAGGACTTACATCCTACTCCTGATACCAATTTATTCCTTTGTCTGCTAACTAAATTTTATAATATGCTACATAATAATCCAAATTTGTATTATTTTTATGAATATGTGGTTAGAAACACCACCAATTCTTTTGAAATACTCATCTTTGTCTCTGACTGTCATTACCATCGGCTTATTCCCTTTAATCTCATGACACTTGATTTTCAGACTCCTATTTGGATACAAACCCAATTCTACCTAAACTATTTTGGTGCTTATAAATACACTAGTAGAATCCTAGATCGAATATAGTGGTTAATGTGCATAATTTTCATATCATAGAATTAATTCTTAGTTTTATTACACCTTCAAGAAGCCAAATTCCAGCAGAAATTATTTAGAGAAACTCTGAAGAGTAATTTGTAGAACAAATCAAGAGTTGGAGAATTAGAAATAGATTAGCATTCATCAAGAGATTGAGTTTTCTTCTTCTTCTTCTTCTTTCTTCTAGGTATTTTTAATGTATTCTTCAATTGTAATTCTAAATTTTATGAACAATATGTGTAGCTAATTTTTAATTAATGGTCTTATAAACCAAATTTTCTAATATGTGTTAATCTATTCTACTCTCTTTTTGTGATTGCAAATTTATGTTATATTATTTGATATAATCTTAATTGTTATTTAATTGCTTGATTACCAATTAATGTTTAGAGGCATATAAGTAGCTTTGAGATAAGTATCTATATGCTTGTCTTGATCAAATTGCATCCATAGTTTTTAGGTCGAATGGTACGATTCATATATGCGTGATCCATAATTGACATTCTATATGAATAATGATTTATTTCAATTGGCATGAGAGTATAATTAGGTTACGTTATTATATTATATATAGTTTATTTGATAGGAGAATGCATGTATAGTATAGGGTCAATTGATCATATAATTTGTTGCCAAGTGCTTGGAAAAGAGTTTAATGATTCACATGCTTAAGAGATTGGGCATTAATGACTTCCTAGATTATATTTCTCATGTATATCTTTATTGTGTTTTGTATTTATTGAAGTGTTGGCTTTTTAGTTGATAATTAGTATTGGCCTTCTTTATTGTTCAAATAGTAGTTCCAATATTCACATTGGTACTTAGTTATTAGTTATACTTTTTTCTCGTAAGTTTGACATCCGTACTTTAAATACTTATCCCGTGCACTTGCAATTTAGCGTGAACAGATGATAAAGGTAGACATGGTTGCTAGGGTTAATAAAGTTGTTTTCATAATAAAATAACAAAAAATATGAGGAAAAACATAAAATAATAAATATTTTTATAAAGATAAAATTGTCTTTCTATAAATTATATTTTTTTTTCAAAATTATATCATTATTGTACATTTTTTGAGTGATGAACTACTAATATAATAGTTTGATAATAGTGGTTAGTTTGTAGAAACATTTATTTAATAAATAAATATAATCTATTTAAGTTTTATGTATATAATATTTTGTTTCATTAGTATTGAGAATTTCTTGTAGTTCAGGTGATAAGACTTTCAATTTTTTTACCTACTAGAAACTTTTGTTCGAATTTTATCTAGATGTGTGAGTGTATTTTTTTTATACATAAAAAAGAAGAGGAGTTTAAAGCCATTTAAAAAAAATAGTGAATTAAGTTTACAAATTCATAAATTTGAAAGAAAGGAACTTCATGAAACAAAGAAAAAAAGTCCAATAATTGATGACTAAGACTAAAGTTGACATTAATATTCACGCATGCCTTTTTTTTTTTTATTATTATTATTGGAGACATTAATATGAAAGTATCAAAATTTTGCAATAAATAATGCTATGATTACGAGTCAAAATATAAGATAATTTCTTAGGTTTAGTATAGTAATTATACAAAATAGGTATTTTAATACTATAATTAATGAGTTGGTTTATATGAATTAGGTAATGTAATCTTACAAAAATAATCGGCTGCTAGCTAGTAACAAAAATACTAAAGGTGTCCGTTCATTGCCCACAAATTAACAAAACTTTGTATAATATAATTTAATTAATTTTTATTAAGAAGTAATTTGACAATCACTTAATCATTATATTCTACTTTATATCCAAATAACAACTCTGAATGCATATTTTACTACTCATTAAATAATGTCTATAGAATCCAATAGTTTTCACCTATTGGATATTTTAACAAATAATTGCAAGCAAAAAATAAATTGCCATTAAGCATAGTTGTTCAATAATGCAAGACGTGCATGTCATATTTCATTTAATCTTTGTTTTCCTAGCATTAACCAAACACAATAACTAAAGACCAAGGTCAACATTAACCAAGAACTATCAACTATATCATGACAATCGGAGGGAGGGTCTATCAATCTGACTCAGAGGGCTTTAAATTTGAGGCAAAATGCATGTGTATATAGACAATTATCATTCAGCTTTATTTTTATATGGAAAATCTAATTTTAAACATCTCGCTAAAAATTAAATTATTTAAAAATGTAATAAAATGATAATTTTATTTATGTTTCTTAAAACTAAATAATACATCCCACTCTCTCCAAAAAAATTCTTAAAACAATCATATGGATCTCACTATATATAAATTATTTATAAATTTTATGTTTTAATAATTTTTTCTCATATTTATTCATATAAAGTTATAATCTTAATTTATTTTCTGTAAAAAAAAATATTTTATAAAAAATAAAAAATAAAGTAATCAAAAATAAAAATAAAACTGATTGATAACTGTAAAATCATAAATGCACGCAAAAAATATAAATATAATATATATATTCTTTTTATTACTTTTTGTTAACTTTGAGGGCTGCCCAATTACCCCTCCATGTGTTTTCACCCTCACATCTATTATCTTCTTCAACCAAACATTGTTTCTAACCCCTGCAAGCAATAACGAGCAGCTCTCATCGTAATATAGAAAAAGGGATCTGCCATATTGGCTTATTATAGAAACTTACCACAAATTCTCTCGTTGGTCTAAAAGTTTGAGTTTTCAATATGTCACAAAAAACAAGAAGAACAAATAAATCTATGACATCTTATACTGATCTCAACGTAAAAGAGCATTCCTATCTCATAACAAAGATGGATTCGATTCTAGATAAGATCATTCTAGTTCTTCTTATGCCAAAAGAGTATGAATAGGAAATTTCCAATCCACCAAGTAAGCGATCGACAGATTTTGGTTCCTTCTAATTTTTTTGTAACTCGATTTGAATTTTCATGACTAATTAAATTGAGGGGCATGTGTTAATTCAGTGCACAAGTGTTTTGGGTGGTCTCCTCTGATATCTTACAGCGAAAAATGCTTCCAACAATTAAAAAAAAAAAAAAAACAAAAACAAAAACAAAATTCTCTTTTTTTGGCTCAAAATAAACAAAACTGTTAGAAATTAAATTGTGAATTTTGAAAAAAAGAAAAGAAAAGAAAAAGTGTCGAAGTGAGTTTACTCTCTCTATTTATGTCTCACATTACTTTTTTACAACTATTTAGATATGTATAAAATCTATTAAAATTAGACTTAAGATTGGGCCCTATGGGTATCCACTTTTGTGGAGGGGAGAGGGAATAAAAAATTGTTGGTTTACCATCTGTGCATGTGTGAGGTGAGGTGACACTTTATTTTTTAAATAAAATTTATTTATTTAATCATCTCTTTATCCAACTGGTAACATGAGACTTAGTCAATAACATGGCTGTTATCCTTATCAAAGACCGAGTTTCACTCTCCCATTATCCTCACCCACAACCCCCTTATTTCTCTCATTTTTATAACCGCTATCTGGTCATTTATTAATTATAAAAAGAGGCTCACTCCTCTTCATTTTAGTAACTAAAAAAATATAGGAACAATTTCGAAAAAGAAAACTAATCTTCAATTCTCTCTCTCATTCTTTTTCTTTTTTTATACAGAAATTTTTCGATGCACAAAAAAAAAATTATTTTATTTTTTGGTATTCCGAGCAAAGATTAAATCATGTAGGTGTAGCATTCCGGGCTTCAACAGTGCAATGAAGATCCGAGACAGAGTTTTGATTTCTGGGCTGTTTTATCCTGGGGACGACGGGCTGAGAACTGCTTGCACAACTTGGGCAGAGACGCGAAACGTCTTAAAGAGAGCGATCTAGTCCGCGACTCAACCCAAGCAATTATTTTGGTAAATTCGTTCATGTTTTATTCTTTTTACTGCAACAATTTTAAGACGTTTATTCATCTGCCATGTCCTGAATTAATTCCTGTTACAGTTATTTTGTCATTTTGTTATTTTGCCATCCTATCACTGTTGAATTCTTCCCAGTGACAAACTTCCTTGAACGAATATTTGTAACCACATTTGGCACTGCAATTTATTGCACCTCTTGACGATCAGCAAGTAAATATATGCAATATTTTATAAGATGTCTATCTTGCTTTGAATTTGAACACTTGTGTGTGAAATGATTGTAATTGTGTGAAAAAAGGTGTGTTATGCTCAAGTAAAAGATTTGGAAATATTAAAATAATTACCTAGCACTTCATGGGTCCAAGCAAAATCAAAATTAATTTAATTATGTATTTCATATCCTTTATTTTTCAATTTTGTTCTTGTGTTAAACTTTAAGCATTGGATGCCCCTTTTTACTTATTCGTGTATTATGGGCAATTTGGATGTTCTGTGAAAAGTAAATTTTAGATTTCATTGGGTCAATTAATTAAGATAAACATAATTTTATTGGAAGAGATAACGTATAATAGACCCATCCTTTTAAAAAAAGTCAAAAGGGTTGTATCATCAAAATGCAATCATGATCCATGACTTCAGAGATATTTTCTTTTTCAATCACGTGCTTGGATGATGATAAATGTTGTGCTTTGCTTTGGTTCTTGGTATGCTTGATCAATTAGTTGGGTAAAATGAATTAGGATTTCTTAATAGGTCATTTTCTAAAGTTCCTCGTCTTGTTCTACCCAACGACTTATTCGTAAATATTGCCATGTTAAATCGAGCACTAGGAATCAATGTTATTATCTTATGTGTGTGCTTGGCTACATTTATGACATGGACCTTTATTATCAATAAAGTCTTGGAATATGAAAGCTGGTAGCTAGGAATTGAATAACAATTAAATGATGACATGTTACTACTCTCATTGGATAGCAATTAAAAATGAATTGTACTACATTTATGAGTGATTCGTAAGTTCTCGTAAGTTCCTAAGAGAATATAGACTGTATCCTAATTTACTTGTGACGTCTTCATATCAGTGTTATTTACATATTTTATGCATTGAGTTGAAGTAACTGACTTTCCTCGCAAAAAGGAAGTTATGGATTGAATATTCTAAAAGCTCAAAATTTAGTTCAATGTTGAATTTCTCCATAAATTCAAGCTTATCATATTTCAACTAGAATAGAGTAATTAAAAGATTCATAGATCAAAAGCTATAAATAAAACTATTTCAATAATTATCCTGGAGACCATACTACCAATCTACATTTGTATTCGTAGTTATGGGTTAATTTGTTTTATAAGGACTATGCATAAGGAAGTTGTGCTAAAAGTATAATTGGAAGGCTTTTGATACTTGGAATGATATTTACTTTGGTAATTGAATTCTTCAAGTCTGTTCAAGTTTTGAACAGTTTTTGTCCCCCTATGCCCACATAATTTTTTGTCAAAGTGATTGGTCAAATTCTAGCCTCATTGTTTTACAATGAAATAGGATTTTGGTTCCCTTGTACTGTGAAGGTTAAAACTAGTTTATATACTTACCTCCTGTTAATTTATTCATTGTATATTGTGTTCCCTATATGATCAATGCTGAGGATTGTTTTACGTTGTTGTGAAGGTTCTTATAATCTTATTGCTTGAATTAACTAAAGCTTCTCGTAAATGTGAATTGCAAATTAAGTTCATCTTAAATCTGTTTTTAGTTTAAAGCATGCAATTTGATAATGCTCACAACCAAAGTTTTTTTTTTTTGTTGGCTATTTGACTATTCATATATTATACTCTCTTATGATTTACATGGTATGCGACATCTTAAGATTGACATTTTTGCAAATTTAATGTGATGATGTCTGATTAGTTAAATTTGCTTGTCAATTCAATTGCACAGTTTTATTTGTCTGAGCATATGTTATTGATACAAACATTTGAGATGTAGTTGTGATTTACTACATAAGAGAAGAAAGTAGTCATTAGAATGAATAGTTTATATAAGCTAATAGCCCATATGATATTTGCCAACTTATGTGTGATTTACGTCGTAGGATCGGGTCACACCAAGAGCCTCTGAATTTTTTGTTATTGGATAAAATATTGCTGACTTTTTATGAACATAGGTTTCCCTTTAAATTGAAGAATAGTGGGGGCTTGTTCGTCTTTTAATAGTTGGCTCATAATTAGAACTAGTTAACAAAATGAGGAATTAGACACTGAACTTAGGAGAATTAAATGAGCTCGAACCTCTAAGGAATATGGGTATGATTTTTATGCTTATACCTTAGAGGAAGATCTCCAAACACTTCAAGAAGCCTTATCTTCTTTAAATGCCAACTTATGAGAAGAAGTCATAAATGATGAAATGGACTCTCTTGAATCTGATAGAACTTGGCATTTAGTTGCCTTACCTCCTGGTTGCAAAACCATAGGATGTAAATGGATAAAAAAGAAGAAATTAAAACTCGATGATACTATTGAAAAGTACAAAGCTTGTCTTGTAGTCAAAGGGTATAGACAAAGAGAAAATGTAGATTTCTTTGATACCTTTTCACGATTTCACACTAATAACTTCCATACGTGTGCTTTTATCCCTTCCTACTATCCATTACTTAGTATTGCATTAAATGGATGTTAAAATTGCCTTCTGAAATAGTGACTTAGAAGAAGAGATTTATAGGGACCAACCTGAGGGCTTTGTTGTCTCTGGTCAAGAAAATAAAGTTTCTAAACTAGATAAATCCCTTTTATGGTCTAAAACAAGCACCTAAACAATGGCGTGAAATTTTTTTTTGTGTGCTAACTCTGATATAAAAGACCTCGAAGAAGCGAGTGTAATCCTTGGTATAAAGATTACTAGGTCTGAAAAGGGACTTTCTTAATATCAATCTCATTACATTGACAAGATCTGAAAGAAATATAATTACTTTAACTGCAAACCTACATGTACTCCTTATGATCCTAGTGTAAAGTTATTCAAGAACACCAGAGACGGTGTTAGACAAACTGAGTATGCGACCATCATTGGTAGCTTACATTATGCTACTGATTGCACTAGGCCCGACATAGCTTATGATGTGGGACTGCTATGTAGGTTTACCAGTAGACCTAGTACAGAGCATTGGAATGCAATTGAAAGGGTCATGAGGTATCTTAAGAGAACTATGAACCTTGGATTACATTATAAGAAGTTTCCCGCTGTTCTAGAAGGATACAGCGATGCTGATTGGAACACTCTTTCAGAAGACTCCAAAGCAACTAGCAACTATATATTTAGCATTGCTGGTGGAGCTGTTTCTTGGAAGTCTAAGAAACAGACAATTTTGGCTCAATCTATGATGGAGTCTGAAATGATAGTACTAGCTACTGCTAGTGAAGAAGTAGGTTGGCTAAGAAGCCTGTTAGCTGAGATCCCTTTATGGGAAAGACCGATACCAACTGTCCTGATCCACTGCGATAGTACCGCAACTATTGCAAAGATTCAGAACCGTTATTATAACGATAAAAGACGACAAATACGTCATAAGCACAGTACTGTTAGAGAATTTCTCTCTAAAGAAGCTGTAAGAGTGGATCATCTACGTACTGATGATAATTTGGCTGATCCTTTGACGAAAGGATTAGCAAGAGAGAAGAATTTTAAAACCTCGAAAGGAATGAGCCTAATGCCCTTAGAATGAAGAGTCAATTATGATGGTGATAAACACTATTTTGACCTACTATTTGTTATGTTTTTAAGTGTTTATTTTGCATTTATTCTCGATATAATCTTGTTTTGGAGGGTGTTCTATTGTTTTGTAGATCAAAGTAGGTTTGGGAAGAAATGTGGAAAAAGAGAGCAAAAGTGAAGCAAAAGTGTTTTAAAATGTAAGCCTTACATCGAGAATCAGCAAAGTATGTAAAGGTGTTTACATAATCAGCAAAGTATGTACAACGTATGTAAAGTCATTTACATACCATCACAAAGATGCGCGCCGCGGCGAAGGAATCATGTGCCGCGGCGAGAGAATCAACAAAGTATGTAAAGTCATTTACATCCATGTACATACATTTACATACATTGCGCGCCGCGGCATGATTCTTGTGCGCCGCGGCGGGGAGGTTTCTGCTTTGGGTCGTAGTTCAGAATGACATGCTGTGCCGCGGCATGAAAAAGGCACGCCGCGGCCCGCGCACGCGGACTTCAGTTTTTTTTCCTCTCAGCCACACACACACTCACACATTCAAACCCTAACATATAAATACCACATTATACCTCTCCCAAACACAAGTCTTCACACCAAAATTCTTCCTTACCTTTGCTGCTACTGCAGCAAGGGTTTTCCACCTAAAATCAACACAAAATCAAGAGGATACCCTCCATTGTTGAAGCTACTCCAAGGATTTGGGAAAGAGGATCAATCAAGTTCAAGGATTTGGAGCTAGAGGATTCATTGGGGTATCTTTAGTTGCATATATTTTTCTTCTCTGATTTTGTGGTTTGCCTCCATGACTAAATTGATTAACACCAATTTAGTTATGGTTGGCTAATTTATGTAATTGGGATGTTAGTCTTGCTTCCAATGATTGAAAGAACAATTTTGTAATTTAATTATATATGATTGGATTTATTTCTTGTTCATATTCTTATTATTTTCTGATTGTGAATTAATGGTGGACCAAACCTTAGTTTGTAGTTAGAAATAACATTTTAGAATTAGGCATTAGAAACGCCATCTTTGCTTAATTGTGCATTATGAACAAGAGCCTAAATTGATTGCATTGATTTGTGTTAGTTTAGGTGGTTAGAATTATTTCCTTGAGCTAATTCCAATTAGTTAATTAACGGTCCGGATCAAAGAAGTTAATTAGTTTATTGTAGTGAAAATTGCCATTGATTTAGGATTTTCTAGGTCTAGCGAAAAAATCATTAAATCCAACTTTTAATTGAATGCTTAATTTATTTTTGCCATGAATGGATAGTGAACTAAAATTCTCATTTACATCCATCATCCCCACTTTGGTTGTGATTACTTTTATTTTCATTTTATTTTAGTTTTTGATTTAATTTCGAATTTACAATCTGTTCGTCAACCGACAATTGTTAGAATGTTTAGGATTGTTTGTTCGACTGAATAAGAAAATAAATAACATTTTAGAACCACCGCAATTCCTTGAGAGACGATCTTGGGAGTATACTTATCACTCATTACAAGTGATTCGTGCACTTGCGAGCTTTTTATAAAATACAAAATTTGACTATCAAGTTTTTGTGCATCAGATGGTAACCCAACTTATAGACTGGAGATCCCAAGAAATAAGTTCAATGGGTAATAACAAGTCATGAAGTGATATGAGATGAATCATGCTATATTAAAGTCCCATTCTATACTGTTAGAAGCATGAAGTCCTAAAGCGACAGAAAGGATGAGTTAATTATTAACTCTTAATGAGTTCTATACTTTATGTGGAGTGGAGTACATAGCTACAAGAGTACTCTTGATAGACTCACCTATGTGAATGTGGAAGTGTGGCCGCTTCCTATGAAATTTTTGGGCAAAAGTTTACTAGAGCATTCACTATACTGGAATACACGTTCATGGCCGTAAAGCATGTGCTTTTCGAATTACACCTTGGAAAGGTTGTATGTGTAATGTTGTTAGAGATAGTGTTCAAAATTACGAGTTACTCTAGTATATTCTAAAGCATCAACACTATGCAAAGGTTCAAGTTAATAGACACCTTTTGCTTATATACAATCTTATTTCTTTAATTAATTAATTGCTCGATGAAAACTATTTTTAAAATTCAAGTGGGGGATTGTTGGAAATTAAATTGTGAATTTTGAAAAAAAGAAAAGAAAAAGTGTCCATGTGAGTTTACCCTCTCTATTTATGTCTCACATTACTTTTTTACATCTATTTGGATATGTATAAAAGCTATTAAAATTAGACTTAGGATTGGGCCCCATGGGGTACCCACTTTTGTGGAAGGGAGAGGAGATAGACAATTGTTGGTTTACCACCTGTGCGTGTGTGAGGTAAGGTGACACTTTATTTTTTAAATAAAATTTATTTATTTAATCATCTCTTTATCCAACTGATAGACAATTGTTGGTTTACCACTTGTGCATGTGTGAGGTAAGGTGGCACTTTATTTTTTAAATAAAATTTATTTATTTAATCATCTCTTTATCCAACTGGTAACATGAGACTCAGTCAATAACATGGTTGTTATCCTTATCCAAGACCGAGTCTCACTCTCCCATTATCCTCATCCACAACCCCCTTATTTCTCTCATTTTATAACCGCTATCTGGTCATTTATTAATTATAAAAAGAGGCTCACTCCCTTCATTTTAGTAACTAAAAAAATACAGGAACAGTTTCGAAAAAGAAAACTAATCTTCAATTCTCTCTCTCATTCTTCTTCTTTTTCTATATAGAAATTTTTCGATGCACAAAAAAAAATTATTTTATTTTTTGGTATTCCGAGCAAAGATTAAATCATGTAGGTGTAGCATTCCAGGCTTCAACAGTGCAATGAAGATCCGAGACAGAGTTTTAATTTCTGGGCTGTTTTATCCTGGGGACGACGGGGCTGAGAACTGCTTGTACAACTTGGACAGAGCCGCGAAACGTCTTAAAGAGAGCGACCTAGTCCGCGACTCAACCCATGCAGTTATTTTGGTAAATTCGTTCATGTTTTATTCTTTTTACTACAACAAAAACAAAAGTTGAAACCTCTTAAGAGATGGATGGATCGATCTTCTTAAAGCCAATCTTATTTCAAGGTTGGTAATCAAATCTTATATTTATAAAAAGTTCAATTGAAACAATAATGGTTAGTTTGTAGAAACATTTATTTAATAAATAAATATAATCTATTCATGTTTTATGTATATAATATTTTGTTTCATTAGTATTGAGAATCTCTTGTAGTTCAAGTAATAAAATTTTTAATTTTTTAACTACTAGAAACTTTTGTTTGAATTTTATCTGAATATGTGAATGTATTTTTTTATACATAAAAAAGAAGAGGAGTTTAAAGCCATTTAAAAAAAATTAGTGAGTTAAGTTACAAATTCATAAATTTGAAAGAATGGAACTTCATGAAAAAAAGAAAAAATGTTCAATACTTGATGACTAAGACTAAAGTTGACATTAATATTCACGCATGCCTTTTTTTATTTATTTATTATTATTGGAGACAATAATACGAAAGTATCAATATTTTGCAATAGAATCCAATAGTTTTCACCTATTGGATATTTTAACAAATAATTGCAAGCAAAAAATAAATTGCCATTAAGCATAGTTGTTCAATAATGCAAGACGTGCATGTCATATTTCATTTAATCTATGTTTTCCTAGCATTAACCAAACACAATAACTAAAGACCAAGGTCAACATTAACCAAGAACTATCAACTATATCATGACAACCGGAGGGAGGGTCTATCAATCTGACTCAGAGGGCTTTAAATTTGAGGCAAAATGCATGTGTATATAGACAATTATCATTCAACTTTATTTTTATATGAAAAATTGAATTTTAAACATCCCGCTAAATATTAAATTATTTAAAAATATAATAAAATAACAATTTTATTCATATTTCTTAAAACTAAATAATACATCCCACTCTCTCAAAACAAATTTCTTAAAAACAATCTTATGGATCTCACTATATATAAATTATTTATAAATTTTATGTTTTAATAATTTTTTCTTATATTTATTCATATAAAGTTATAATCTTAATTTATTTTCTGTAAAAAAAAATATTTATAAAAAATAAAAAATAAAGTAATCAGAAATAAAAATAAAACTGATTGATAACTGTTAAGTCATAAATGCACGCAAAAAATATATATGTAATATATATATTCTTTTTATTACTTTTTGTTAACTTTGAGGGCTACTCAATTAATCCGGACACATATATAATCGTTTCATAAAAATCTTACTCGATTATGAAGTCTCAAACACCATTAACAAAACCAGAATTCACGAATAGTACTGTCACAAATTTCATTTTCAGCATAAAAGTTTAAATTTCATAAAACCATAAAAAATTAAATACAGGATATAAATCAATGATTCAAAAGCCAAAAAAATTCAATCATGTCTAATAATTTAAATAAAATTTTCAGGTTCCAATTTCAATTGTAGAATATAGAAAATAATATGGAAACCCTAGTTGTTCAGAATCTAACAGATTTATAGTTAGAACTTCAAAAATTCATAGAAAAATAAATATGTGGAAATGTTTAACAAATAAATATTCGTTAGAATCTTTCAGATGTCTAGTTTAATCTAAAAATAAATTTGGATCTAGAAATCATAAAATAATTATAGAAAAATTTGTTTTCTCCACTGCTGTTGAAAATTCAGTAAATAGAAATATAAAAATTTCTTATAAAACATCCAAAAATCATTACTAATTATAATATTAGGCCTACGATCCCTAAGATTATATTTTTATCAAGTTTTTATATTAAAATATAAATTATTTAATAAAAATATTAAGAGGAAATTAAAGAATAGTAGTGGAGATGAATTACTAATGATACATTTCTTGATTAATGAGAGGCTAACAATAACTTCTCCAAAGATTTGATCTTTAAATTAATTGAAAGGGTTTAATTTTTTGTCATTGTTGTTGTCGTTAAGAAAAAGAAGAACGTAAGAATATTATTAGGTTTCATAACCTAAATAAAATACTCTTATTAAATATAATCTATTATTATTATTATTAAATAAATAAATATTAAATGCAATATATTTTTTTTGGGCTTATTTGTACACGATGAACCTAATTATTATTATTTTTAAAATATTACAGGGCATAATACCGAATTCTATAGATAAAAAAAAAATGAGTTGTAAGGCTCGAGGACATCATTGGAATGATTGAAAGATAAATAAAGCATCATATAAGATCACCAAACTAGTTGGGCTACCATACATACAAGTTCAAAGAGATAATAATGCAAAGAGAGTGGAATACCTAGTGAAAGGGAAGGATGATGGCAAGATTGTGGTGGCAAATACGACTGGTATAGTAGTGGGCAACAACGAACGGCAAAGAGGGCAGCAATTTTGTTCTCTCTATGAACAAAAATGGCTTTCAGGGTGGGGGCTGAATATGTCGTAAGAATTTGAAGACAATAGGTTTTATGGCTTTTCTTTTGTCTTTTCTTTGTTTTTTTAAAACTGCCTTTACCGACTGTTATAGGGAGGGATGAGCATACCATGTCTTAATTTAGATTAGAGCTAAAATTGGAACTGTACCAATAATGTCAGTTTCTAGAAAGTAAGAACCGATCAAATCTAATAAAACATATAAAACCAATACAAACCAAACTCGTTGGATTCGGTGCATCGAATTTTATGTTTTAGTTTTTTTTTTTCCTATTATCAAATTATTTATTTTTAATAACTAAATAATTATTGCATTAAATTTTATACTTTAACAATTACTCACAATCACAAGTAATAATGTTATATATGAGTGACTAATTCAATTAATAATGTTATATGAGCGACTAATTAATTTAACAAGTACCAACGTAAATACATTATGGGTTGCTATTAGAACAAACATAAATATAATTTAATAAAACTAATAATAGTTCGAGAGAATATGAAGGTATTTAATTTATATATTTTTCTAGTTTTATATTTAATAAACCTATTATATTAAAATAAAATATAAAAAAATATATAATATATTACTTGTATAGGTTGGATTGATTCTTGTAATTTTTTTGTTTCAAGAACTAATAAAATTTATAATGGATCGATTATGTAAAATTTGAACCAAACTAACTCAAATTATAATATCATAATCCTATATTGTGAATTGGATTGGGTTAGTTTGCATGGTTAAAACGACTCAGTTCTATTTTGATTTAACTTATGAGCACTATTATCAACATCCACCACCAATCACTAAATTCATACCCCCACATTTTTGTAACCTTTACATAATAATAAAAATTTTGTAATACCTTACAAAATAGAAAAATTTGTAACACCTTACAAAAGTAATAAAAATCCGTAAAAGCTTACAAACAATATAAAAACATACATAACTTAAAAATGTCAAAAATAATAGAACATCAAGAAATAATGGATGTAGAAACACAAGACATTTCTAGATATTTTTCACAAGAAATGATATTCAGTAAAAAGAAATTTGAAGAAATTCAAAAATCAAAACTAAATCTTAAAAAAAAGATGGATTTAGAGAAGAATCATTCTCTAAAATAAGAAAATTATTTTCAAAAAAAGATATAATATATTATGGCATTAGTAAAAAAGAAATGAGCGTAACTATAGCGGATGCAAAAGGAAGGTTTAATATACCATTAATTGATAAAGAAACTATTATGAAAAAATTATCAAAAATTCCTGAAAATGATAGAGAAAAAATTGAATATATCCATTTAGGAGGAATACAAATCTTGATAAAAGCATACTTTAGAGAAGGAATAGATACACCAATCAAGTTAGCATTATTAGATAACAGAATAACAAACAGAAAAGATGCTTTATTAGGAATGATTAATGAAAACTTAGAATATCAAAAACTAAAATTTACAGCATATCCTAGATTTGCTGTTAATATCCATAATAAAAATCTAAACTAATTATTAAGCTTAGCTTATGACTTTGAACGAGAAAACCTAATGAAAGATGAAAACTATCCATTTTCAATTCATTACCTAGTAGGATATTCATTAACAAACAGTCACAATAGTTCAATATATGGATAGAATGAATTTATAGAAATAAATAAAACTTTTAAGAAAATAGGACTAGTAATAAAGAAACTAAAAATATTATCAAAATACGAAGTACCTGATGAATGAAATTTAAACATTAAAGAAAAACCTCTAATACCATTAAAAAGAGATAATATACAAAGAATAAGATTTATAGATACTCAAGCAGAAGTTAGTAAAAGAAATAGAGAAATAAAAGAATTAAAAGAGAAAATTGAAGAAGTAAAAGAATTAGTCTACACAATGAAATAATGATGATAAAAGATAAACTATTAGAAATACAATTAGAAGAAAATAATAGTTTAACAGGTGTAAATTAAAACCAAATATCTATAATGAAAGCTTTAATTTTTATAGCAGAAAAAATAAATACTACAGATGAAAATATACAAGAATTAAAAAGAATATACAAGAATTAAAAGGAATACTGTTAGAAATGTATAAAGCACTTATAGAATTAAAAAAGGATGTTAATAACATACCAAGAGAAATTGGATTAAGATTTGATCCATTAAGAGGATTAAAAGAAGAACCCCTTAGGAGATCTGATGCATTAATACCCAAAAATGATAAAAGAAAAGGAGAAGAACCTAAACAAATAATAACAATTTAATAGATTTAATAGAATATAGGAAAAATTTAGAAGAGCAATTTATGAATCCTGAAAATAAAGATATAGAAAAATTAATCGGTTTATTAACATTAACAAATGAAGAATTAGAAAAATTTTATACAAATAAAGAAGATGATATGACAGTAATAAGTGAAAGTGAATCTGAACAAAAAAATACAACCCAAAGAATTAATATGGAACCAGTATTAATACCTAGAACAAATCCAGAAAGAATAATTCCAGAAAGAGGAGAAACATCTGACCCACATAGAGAAGATAGATATAAACCAGAAGAACCTAACCCAACATATAGAAGAAGACAACCACCTAAAGAAGGAGGACTACATTGGGGTATTAGAGGAAGTATTCTACCAGAATTTAGACTACATGAAAATTATAAAACTGATATTTTAGAGCTAGATTGTATAAGAGATAGAAAAAAAGCCTTAGATGAATGAGCTAATAAAATAAGTGTAATTATACAAACATCTTCGACTACAAATACAAACCCTTCAGCTTGTAAGGTTTTAGTAGCTCACAAAATGACAGGAAATGTAAAAGTTTGGTTTTTAAATCTAACTGAACAACAACATTTAAGAATGCAAGGAAATGCTACAACAGGAAGAGATTATTGGAGAAGATAAATGAAATATATAAAGAATTTATTAGAGAAGATAAAGGAAGAAATATTACAGAATCTAGTGAAAATGAAGCTAAATGGCACTTAACAAATATGAAAATATGTGATATGTGTTACATAGATTCTTTTATATGTGAATATGAAATGTATTATCATAAATTATCACCATCTATGCAAGAAACTTATAAGGAAATATTTTTTTAAACATTACCTGGAACATTACATAAAATTATGACAGAAGAATGGAATAGTAGGAATAAACAAACTATACTTGACACTTTAGGAGGAAGAATAAGAGGTCTTAAGAATTGGATAATAATAAAATGTCAAGAAAGAAAAGAATTCAAACAAATAAAAGGAAATGATAGAATCTATTGTGATTCAAGAGATTTCAAAACACTAAGAAAATATGGTTGTAACATAAGACCTTACAATAAATATAAGAAACATAAGAAATTTATAAAATTCAAAAGGTATAAATTTAGAAAACAAAACTTTCAAAAGTATAGAAGAAGATATAATAGAAACCCTTATAAAAAAGAGATATTTTAGAAAGAAAAATTATTATCTATTAGGAAAAAAGAAATGTAGATGTTGGATATATAATGAAGAAGGACATTATGCAAATAAATGCCCTAATAGACTCCAACACAAAAAAGAATTTAAAAAGGAATTTCCACAAAAAGCAAAACTTTTAGAGGAAGCCTTTAAAATGAAACTAGAACCAATAGAAGAATCTGATATAGATGATATGTGCAATATTTATCTACTAGAAGAAACTGAAGAAGAAAAACAGACTCAGACACATCTAATTATGATTCTGATTATAATTCAGAATAATGGATGAAATATTAAGTATAACAAATCTAAATAGTACATATATAAAAATATGATTAAAATTTAAAGGATATAAAAATTATCATTTACATGCATATATTGATACAAGTGCAAGTATGTGCGTAGCTAGTAAATATGTATTTTCATAAAAACTTTGGAAACAATCACCAAAAAAATTAGTAGTAAGAATTGCAAATAATACTACAATAAATCTAAATAAAGTATTAAAAGATACGGATGTATCAATAAGAGAAGAAATCTTTCATATACTTACAATTTACCAACAGAAAACTGGAGTTGATATTTTATTAGGAAATAACTTTCTAAACCTCTATCAACCATTTACACAATACTTAGATAAAATAAGTATAACCTTAGATGGAGAAACAATTTATGTATCAAAATTTAGGAAAGCATTAACTATTTCATCACCAACTTTTATGTCACAACATAAAAAGCAAAAACGTTGTGAGAATATAGAAAAACAGAAACCATACTTAGAAAATATTTGTTTAGACATAAAGGTTGACCAAAACCCCTTTCTAAATGAAATCCTAGAAGAAAAAGTTTTAACAGAAATAAGAAAATTATTAAAACAGTATGTTCAAAAAATCCTGTAGATCCAAATATTAATATTTCTAATGAAATAGCAAAAATAGAATTAAAAGACCCTTTAAAACTTATAAGAGTAAAACCCATGATTTATAAGGCAGAAGACAGAGAAGAATTTGAAAAACAAATTCAAGAACTTTTGGAATTAAAAGTAATTATTCCTAGTAATTCACCACATTTTATTCCAGCATTCTTAGTGGAAAAAGAAGTTGAGAAAAGAAGAGAAAAAAAAAATGGTAATAAATTTTAAATCTTTAAATAAAGAAACTATTGATGATGGTTTTTTTATATCAAAGAAAGAATAATTATTATCACGCATTAAGGGAAAGAAATAATTTTCAAGCTTTGATTGTAAAAGTGAATTTTGGCAGATAAGACTTGATGATGAATCACAAAAACTAACAGCATTTAGCTGTCTTCAAGGACAATTCCAATGGACAATTGTTCCATTCGGACTTAAGCAAGCACCAGATATTTTCCAAAGATACATGGATAATATTTTCAAAAAATATCACAATTTTTGTTATATTTATATAGATGATATTTTAATATTCAGTAATGAATTATCAAAGCATTATTTAGATATTATTAATATTTTGCAAGAATGTAGAAAATCAGGAATAGTATTATTAGAAAAAAAAAAAAAAAAGCAGTCATTGCTCAACAAAAAATAAAATATTTAGGGTTAGAAATAGAAAATGGAAAACATCATCTACAACCCCATATTTTGAATAACATACAAAATTTTCCTAGTATAATTAAAGATAAAAATCAATTACGAAGATTTTTAGGATGTTTAATATATGCAAAAGCATATATAAAGAAAAAATTAGCAGAAATGAGAAAACTATTACAAACAAAACTTAAGAAAGATTTGTCTGGCAATGGATTAATCAGGACACTAAATATATGGATAAAGTAAAAGCACAAGTAAAAGATTTACCAACTTTGTATCATATAGGACCAGATGATAAAATGATAATAGAAACAGATGTTTCGCATGAATATTGAAAAGCAGTATTAAAAGCAAAAGTTGATGACAAAGATGAATATCTTTGCAGGTTTACTTCAGGATTTTTTCAAGGTCCTGAATTAAATTACCATAGTAATGAGAGAGAATATTTAGTTGTTAAAAAAGCTATAAAGAAATTTGCAATATATGTTATAAGTTCAAAATTTATTGTTAGGACTGACAATAAAAATTTTGAACATTTTTTTATAACAAATATTACAGGTGATTATAAACAAGGAAGACTTATTAGATGGGAACAATGGTTTGATCATTACAAATTTGATGTAGAACATTTACTATGAAAGAAAAATAGTTTAGCAGATGCTTTAACCAGAGAATTAGCACCTCCAACTATGTTTTTTATGGTAGGAATAGATCCTCTCGATGTAGAAATTCAGATCAAACAAAAGGAAATCTTGATTCATGAAACAGAAATCAAATGCCTCAGGGAACAACTGGAAGTATTACAACTTAAAAAGCAGTTAAAAAACAGGCGTACTATAATTAACCCAGAATAGCTTAAGGAAAGCTCAACGTAAAAAGAAGCTGAAACGTCAATAGGAACAAAAATTCAAAAAACAGAAATTGAAGAAACTGACAGTAATAATCCAGAACCAAGTATGAACTTAGAAAAGAAAAAAGAAAAAATAAATTGGGCAAAAAAACCTGAAAAGGAAGATTTGAAAAAGATCTATGTAGTATATAATGGACCAAAACTAGGAATATACACTAGTTGGCCTGAAGCAAGCAAAGCAGTAATGGGGATTAGTGGAATCATTCATAGATCCTTTACAAATAGAATAGAAGCAGAAGAAAGTTACAATAACTTTGGAGTTCCTAAGCTATTAACACTAACAGAAATAACAAAAAACTATTCTCAAATAGTACAACAACCAGTAACAGGAATTGATAGTTTAAGAAATCTTGGAAAAATCCAAAGACCAATAACTTTTAAAGAAGCAACGAATAATTCTTCTAAAGAAGCAACGAATAATTCTTCTGAAGAAGAAAGAGAAAGATATAGAAATTTAGCAAAACAGGAATGATTAAGTTTATATAATCTACCAAGAAAAACTACAGAGGAACATCTTGAAGACATAAAATTTTATACCACAGAAAATGACTTTCCATCAGGTAGTAAATTCAATATCTTAGAAGGAGTTGATCCATTATTTGTCTATAAAGCATTTCATGCATGATTAATAGAAAACATATATCTAGGAAATGAATTAAAGGAATTAGTATATTTTCTTGACAACTTCAAAAAATTCATTAGAAACTTTAAAAAGAAAATTAAGGCTACAAACAAGCTTATTTATTTGAGATGTTTCAGTTCATTAATGGATTGGAACCAAGAAACACCAGTAAGTCCTTATCATTTTATTAAGCTTGGTATATCAAGCAACAAGAGAGAACTAACTCGTCCAAAATGTTTACCATAAAAGGAATTTAATCTTGAGAAATTATGTATTGAAAGAGGATAAATGCTAAGCCAGATTTATCATGAAATAAGAAGAGTGACTAACTCTTCAGAAATAAAAGTAAATTACAGTACAAGTAAAACTATGATTGATAACTCTAATTTATTAGAGTATTATTAGCTCTTATTCATAAATAATTGTTTGTTCTTTTGAGAATGTTTGCACATTATAATCATTTATACAATAATTGTGAAATTTATGGATTTAAGTAAACACGTTGATAATAAATCCAAAATAATCATGAAATACGTTAAAAGAATTATATTTTGATGTGCACTCATTAGATTTTCATTGCCCTTGCAGGAAATAAAGAAAACAACAAAGAAAATGCAAGAATCCAACTTTGCTGCAGCAAAATCACACCAGGAAAACAACACCAAAACAGAGGCTGATTTGGAAATAAAAATTCAAGGGGCTGATTTGGACTCTAAACAAAAGGACAATTTTGGGCTCTTATTAACTCACCTTTTTAGGGATAATATTGGAAATTAACACACCAAAATTGTCTCCAATTAAACCTAATGTTAAAGAACAAAAACAGGGGCTGATTTTAATGCAGTTTTTAGCGGCAGCAAAGGAGGCAATTTTGGGTAGCAAATAAATATATAAAAAGAGCAGATTTGCGGCAGCAACTAGGGCACAAGAGAGGAGGAAAATATACATCAGATTTGGCCACCAAAACTGATCAGAAACAGCACAGAAAAGAGAGAAAAATAGAGCAAATCTGGGCAGCAAAAACTGGACAGAACATAGCACAATTTTGTAGAGAAGAAGAGGCAAAACAGGGGCAGCAAGAGGGATCTGGAAAGAGACCAATTGAAGGCTTGATTTGCAAGAACAATCATTGAAGAAAGCAAGAGATATTAAGGATTTGGAATTTAATTGATTGAGATTCAATAAAAGGGGGTTTTATTAATTTATTCCTTCTTCTATTCTTCTTTTATTGTTTTTTCAAATTTCTATAACTCTATGAATCTGATGTTGACCATGGATGATTTGATGTTTAATTTTATAAATATGCTTGGCTAAATTTTCATTCAGTTAGGGTTGTGGATATGCGAGTGTATGTAGACTTTGTGCTTTAATTTTATAAACTTGTACTTTGCTTGGCAAAAGGTGCTAGTTATTCTATGCTTGATTGATTGATTTATTCTTATTGATTGCTTGATCAATAATTGATAGGATAGTAGACTGAAATTGAATCTGGAAAGGTTAATTTAAGTTGAATAAAGCTAGAATAGTGTGAAGAAATTAATATAGGAATATATAATTATCTCACATAACTCAAAAGAATTTGTGCATGAACGTTGTTCTTAGATTCAGTTTTGCATAGGAATATGTTTCATTGAGTCATAGAATATAAAAACATTGCAGATTCGGAAGAATCCTCTGTGAATTTTTGCAATTCTAGTTACTGGTACACTTTGCTACAACATTGTTACATCAATACTGCAGCAACGCAGTTTGTCTACATCACTTGTCACATTCGCAATCCTAACTGATTTATCTACTTGCGATTCTTGATATCTCTCTCGTTGAATGTTGTTTCAGTATTTTCATTCTTGTTCTCTCGTTTTATTTATTTTATTTTATTTATTTATTTTATTTTAATAAACAAAAACACAAAATATTGATTTTAATAGTTAATTTTTACGATATTTTCTAGTATTCCAATCTCCGTGGGAACGATCTTTCTTATCATTATATTACTTGTTTGCGACACGTGCACTTGCGTTAAATCATATACACCATTGTGAGCAACAATGATTACTTGTCAAAGTAATATGGTTATCACTGAGGAAGACAGTGAAAAAGTAATTTCCTATTAAGCTAACTTCAATTGTAATGAAATTAAAGTAAGTGAGGAAACCAAAAAGGTATTCTGCTACTATTCAAAACAGCAATCAACGGACCACAAATGCATTTACTGCATTAAAGACAAGGTTTGCCTGGACTCAAGCTCATCCAACAGTTCTATGTCGGCAGAGCCAACCATGTAGAACCACTTCAACAGTTAAACGCGAATAATGTAGGCATTGAACGCCATAAAGGAAAAGTTAGGAATAATATAATCCCTCCATTATAAACAGGGAACCCTTATGTCTATAAAAGGGACTCTCTGCATTTGAAGGGATAACTACGAAAACCTAACATCTATCTATCTTTCTATTTTCAAGCTTTAGCTATATCTTTTGTAATAAGTAAGAACTAATAACCCTTTCAAGGTTACTACTTCTCTAGCCTATATAAACTTTCTGATTAATGAATAAAAAGACCATTTCAAATCCAAATTATCTCTTTCATTAGTAAGTTAAGTACGGATCTCATAAGATCAGCAGACTCAGGAGGACTGGAAGCTTGGATCTGGAGTGAGGCTTAGCTTTTCTGAAGCAATGAGATAGCTAAGAAGCGGAAGAATGCGGTGGACCCATATTCAGAAACATGTTAGTTTGCATGTAAAGGCTAGTATACCTTGAAAATTCATTAATATTGTTAAAATCTTGTTTATACTGCATGAGATTATGAATGATAAACAAAATAGCATGAAAAGGAAATCTGAAACAATACTCTATAGAAATAAAAGCAGAAAATATTCTGAAAACCAGGAAAATCTAAAAGATGCAATCTACCTTAAACAATCTCTTATTTGTTATAAAACATCTATAGAAGATAACTTTGAAAAAAGCACAGGAAGATCTAAAATAATGAAAAATTTACAAGAATTAATTGATTATTTTACTAAACAAGAAAAAAGAAATGATTTAATAAAAGGACAAGACAAAGAACATTTAGATCTAGAAGCAAGTCTTGAACTAGTAAAAATAGACATAGAAGAAAACAAGAAAATTCTAGAACTAAGTCAATGGATAGACCAAGAACTGGAAGAAGATAACTTCGAAATCAACAAGAAAGCTATGACTAGCATAGAATATTTTGAAGGAAAATATATGAAATTATTAGAGGAATATTTTGATAATGAAGATTATGAAACATGTTTAGAAAATTTTAAAAGGTTTGACACCCTCTTGGATTATTATACCGACTATGTTTCCAGCATATTATTCTTAATAGACATCCTGTAGGAAAAATATTAAGAAATTATTTTATACAGAAATTTGTACAAGTAAATAAAGAAGAATTTGATAACCAAATTTTTGAGTTCTATTTATTTAAGAAACAAATTTGAAGATAAGCAACTGAAGCTTAAAATTATAAAATTTAGCTAAAAATTGGTATCATAGCCATAAGTATAAAATAGAACTTAAAAAGAAAACTTTAAACATAATGTATAAAATAAGATATCCCCAACCAATTCAAGTAGAAAAATGAATTATTTAAAATATTATAAAAACGAAACAATAGAATTAATATTACAGATTAAAAAAATAACCAAAGAATTACCTAAGGAAATAACACAATTAATAATTTATAAAGTACTATACAATTGGAATAAAAAATTAAAATGGTTACATCATAAATAATAAAAATGCTTACACAAACACAAATTTGTAAACCAAAAGAATTAATTAATTTAATCCGAAATACTGAAAATAACAAAGAATTTAAAAAAGATTTTATAGGAATATTTTTAGCATGTACAGAAGTAAAAATGAACAATATAATTTTATCACAAGGACAAACAGAAATCTTTAAAAAAAATTAAAACGTTAGAAAATATAAAAACAAAAGAAATTTTTATAGAAGAATTTAAAGACTTTATGAATATTATATTAGAAAAATTAAAAAAAAAATTCTTTAAAAATAAGAAAAGAAATAAATATTTCAAAATATAAAAGAAAATAAAATTACTAAATTTTTTGTAAAATTACTTTCAAAAATTATGAATTTTAACTTAAAAATAATTAAAATAAAACATTTGGATAAAGAAGTAAACTTTTATATCACCAAGGGCAAAATTAGAAAAGGAAAAAATACCCCAAGGGTATATGCTTGGAATCCCATGTGGGATGCAAGTAGTATTGGCCTTAACTTATTTATGGGTGGTTAACGAGGCGAAGCCCACTTTTTAAAAAAGAAAAAAACTACACAGGGGTTCATAGGGGTGCTAAATTACATATTTGTACCCCATGCTGGAATTCTTGCAAAATGAGTCACTTGACTTGGCATTCATCGTTTATAGCCGGTAAAGGGCAAAGGAAAAAATCCCTCTTATTGGGGAAATAATAATGGAACGAAAAAATAATTATTTGGCCTGAAAAAATCTCTCACATCGCCTCCTTAGTTCTCCGGCCCTCAGCCGCTCTCCAGTAGCCTTTCAATAGCTACCAGCAATAACCTGCGATCAGTTTTGTTCCTCATATATTACATCTCTTTCTTCATCTTCCTCAACGATTTCGATTTCCTGACCGATCAAGCTTCCCTTCCCAGGTAGGCCTCGTTTTCTCGTTTTGATCAAGCTTTGGATCTTTGATCAAATTATGGGCGCCTATATCTGAATACTCTGACATTGTTCATGGCTTATTCAATGTGCAATTTTAGTTATTTTGGATGTCATATATATGACATGATTCGTAATTTTGATTGCTGTTGAATGAATGGATGATAGTGTAGCTATATTTCCTTATTAAAATCAATATTGTTGTTAATTGTACTAAAATTAAGGTAGAAATTGTTCGAAAGACAATTCTTTGGAATCCTTTAGTCAACACATATTAATCCTACTCTAGATTGGAGAAGAATTGTCTGTCCATTATGCTGTTGCTTCTTTGTTGATTATATCGTATAAATTTAATTTATTGGTTGTTCTATCTAATGCATTGGATGTGAAAAGCATGATTTTTGTGGTTAGCCACATGGATATAAATAATGTCAAATTTTAAGATTCATTTCATTGATTTTCTAGTGTTCCACACTATTGTTTTACTTTCTATAAGATTTAGTTTCAAGAATATCGACTTATTTCGACCATAGTTTGACTTAAAATTGACCTAAATTAATTAAATGCTAAGTTTGTCAATTTAAATGAGCTTAACTTTACACGCTTGCATGTCAAGGTTGATGGTTTTGGAAATTTGTTTGGTATTCTTATTTTGCCCCTATATTATGACTCCATTGTTAAATTACATGAATATCGACTCATTTTGATCATAGTTCGACTTAAAATTGACCTAAATTACTTAAATGCTAAGTTTGCCAATTTAAATGAGTTTAACTCTACACGTTTGCATGTCAAGGGTGATGATTTTGTAAAATTTGTTTGGTATTCTTATTTTACCCCTATTATGACTCAATTGTTAAATTACATGAATATCGACTTATTTCGACCATAGTTCGACTTAAAATCGACCTAAATTTCCTAAATGCTAAGTTTGCCAATTTAAATAAGTTTAACTCTACACGCTTGCATGTCAAGGGTGATGATTTTAGAAAATTTGTTTGGTATTCTTATTTTGCCCCTATATTATGACTCAATTGTTAAATTACATGAATATCGACTTATTTTTACCATAGTTCGACTTAAAATCGACCTAAATTTCCAAAATGCTAAGTTTGCTAATTTAAATGAATTTAACTCTACACGCTTGCATGTCAAGCGTGATGATTTTAGAAAATTTATTTAGTATTCTTATTTTGCCCCTATATTATGACTCAATTGTTAAATTACATGAATATCGACTTATTTCGACCATAATTCGACTTAAAATCGACCTAAATTTCCTAAATGCTAAGTTTGCCAAGTCTCAATAAAGATAAAAATTTAATCTACCAAAGACATGACAAACTTAACTTTTTCAACATAAAACATAAGGTTAATAGCTTAATGCTTATATAACTTTCCTTTTTTTCAATTATTGTTCATAAAAGATAGAAGTACAAAAAAATGATATAGAAGAAGCAATGTGATTCTTAGCTTCCAAAACAATAAGAGAACAATTACATAGGCGGCTTTAAATAACCAGGAGTCATTAGTGAGAAAGTGTCAGAGTTCCAGTGAAATAAATGCTCATCCATTCATAAATAGACATTCATCTCACTTGAATGGACACACCTTCAACTCAAAATGAACACTCAAAAAATCCACATATTAAAACTGGGTTAAAATAACAACAGCAACAACAAAAGGGACTAATCAATTTACTGATTTTTTGTGTGCTAGAAAAAAGAAAATTTGACTGAAAGAAAAAAAAAAAAGTACAGCAATTTAACGCTTAAAAGGAGAAGCCAATGCCTTAACCATCAAAAGAGTAGCAAGCTTAAAATACAATATAAATACAAGCTTAGCAAAGAGAAAATAACAAGAGAGAAATTTCATGACACCAGAGCTATATCTAACAGCATTATAGGAATGTCAATGGGGTAAACGAACCGAATGGCATAAAATCCTAAACCAAACCCAAAATAATAAATTGCAATCGAAATTAACCGAAAATTGTCGCGTTTCATTTCGGGGAATCCCATCACCTAACAGTTACATGTTTGGGGCTCCAAATCCATTTTTTTTTTCTTTCTAATTTAAATAAATTCTTCAAAATATATTAAATCATTCACTCAACAAAGAAACTTGTACAAATTGTGACCAAATTTGTTTCAGAATCCCCACCAACCCCTTCTTCCCTAATAGAATTCATTGTTTTTTCATAAATTTAAGCACAATAGTATTTGCTAAGAAGCTACGAAAATTGTTTCTGCCCAAATCAGATTTATCAAGCCACACTAAACACTGATTAATTTTGTAACCACAAATATAGACTAATATGCTTGACCTTCATTTATAAACTATCTCTAATGCTATCTAAAACTTCACAAGCAAATAGAGAGAACATTGATAAAAACAATATATAAGCAGTAATACTTTCTGGTGAGAATCATAGTAAAAATTAGAAGAGTATAACTTACATAAGACCAAGCTAAATTAGTAGTGGGCTACAAAATGCACCGATGGATGGGGCGACGAAAGTAGGAGAATAGGCATTGCTTATGGTCGTGAACAGAGGCGAATTGGTGGTGGTTGGGCTTCTGGATAATGGTTGCAAACAGAGGAAGACTGGTTATGGCTGGGCTTCTGGATAATGGTTGCAAACAGAGGAAGATTGGTGGTGGCTGGGCTGCTTGTTGGTAGTTGTGAACAGAGGATTGCTGGGTCGTTGGATGATGACTGCGAACAGAGGAGGACTACTGGCGATAACAGAAGCGCACTGGTGGCTGGTGGATAGGCACGATGGAGGTGCTGGTTTCCATGTGGGAAAAGCGAGGCGGCTTGGCTTTTGGATGAGAGGAGGATGAAGGGCAGCAAATAAAAGAACGACCAAATGGGGGGCGTCGACGGTCTTAAACAATGTTTCAGAATCCTTTTTTTTTTTTTAAGGCAAACTTGGAGACCGGTTGTTACAAGTAATAAACCATCCAAAAAGATCCATTTTGCAAGAATTTTAGCATGACGTATAAATATGAAATTTGGCACCCCCTATGGGTACATTTAAGGCGTTTGCCCTCTTAGCAACCCTGCAACCAAGGGCGGAGGCAAGAATTATTTGTTAGGGGGGCTGATTTTTTTCATGAAGTATTAATATGAATAGGCTTCGAAGCACTTGATTTTTTTGGGTTTTCAAGAAGACGCTCAATGGGAACTCATTTTGGGTTATCAAGATGAATATAAGGTAGGGTTTTTGAACAACTATGAGGAGTTTGACGATGAAATAACCTGAGGTAACCTTGTTGCGTTTTCAAATAAGAAGAAGAATAAGTATATTTAATCAAAATGATAATAAACCACGAAAGGAATAAGGTCAACATATATAAAGATGAAAGATATATATTTGTAATTTGTATGTGTATTTTTGGCTTTGTCTTTGTTTTTTTTCTATTTAAAAACCTAAATATCTTAGTTGAATAATTAACTAAATGTAAAATATTAATATTTATATAAATATTTATAATAAATGCAATTAAAATTAATATTATTTAAAAAATGTTTATATATTATTTCTTAAAAAAAAAAAAATTTTGCACTGGAAAAAAAGAAAAAAAATATCTCATGTCATCAGCTTTATTCGATTAATGAAAACACCCAGTTCTTTCCCTTAATTTATCTTCTTTCTTGCCGATCTTATTTTCGGAGCCGGTTTCGAAGGAATGGGAAGAGGGAAGTTCAAAGGCAAGCCCACCAGCAACCGCAGCTTCTGCACTCGCGATGATCTTCGTAATCTCTCTCCAGTCTCCCCCCTCCCTATTCACATACATGTTCTGATTGTGCGTATAAGTATCTTTTTGCTGCATCTTAGTGCTTATTTCTAGTCTTTTAGATCTCATGGAAATTTATACTTGTTGAAACTATTGTTCTAATTGCGAAACTGTGTATGAATCATACGAAAAATTTGAAATAATAATTTCACATATAAAAAAAAAAACCCAGAAAATTGGCCGGGGCTCGAGGCCCACCCCCCCCCAGAATAAATCCGCCCCTGCCTGCAACCCTAGTAATCTTCCTCTTAGCAACGCCGTCACAGTTGCCGTCACCATAGACAGGTATATGAGATTCTTAATCTGCATTTCTCAAATGGGTTTCTGATTTTTGTAATTTTTTTCGTTTTTTGAAGCCATAGGGTTTCTACTGTCCCTTTTCTCGTCTACTGATTCCATCTCACATTCAATTTTTTTAATCTATTTGATCAAATGTTTGCTTTTAATGGGTTTTGCGGCTATCAAATCTTAAGATTTGGTTTTTGTTAGTTCTCTCAAAATATCATCTTTTGCATTTGATTTAGTGTTTGGATTTGAAGAAGAAATGTCTCTGCGTTTTGTTTTTGGTTAGCATTCGTTTTGTTTGTGGTATTGCTTTTCTAGTTGTGAATCTAGAGACTTGCTACTACAAAGAGCTCAATCTAGAGAAATTTTCATGGGTTTATAGGTTTTGGGGGCTTTAAACAGTATAAAAATGCAGCTTTTGGGAGTTCTCTATAAAATAACTTATATGGGTTTGGTTTGTATAGATACAGTTTAAACAAGCTTTCTGAGTTGTGCATCCAGATCTGATAGACGACATTTGTGTTACATCTTGTCCTGATTTTGTTTTGCATTTCTAAATCGGTTCCCGTTTTAAATTTTATAAAAATTAACTGAGGTGTATTTGATTTAAATTTTTTTGGATTTTAAATTCTTAAAATTTAATTTATATAAATTCTTTAAGAATTCATGTAAAATTTTATAGATTTTTTTAAATTTTAATAGCTTTATTAAACTTTTAATTTTAAGATTTTTTTACTTTTATTATTAATTTTTTTGCATTTTTTATTTTTTTAAAATATTCACATATTTGTTATTACTACAAATTATTAATACTAGCAAGTAAAATTTAAAGAACAATTACTCTAATAAAAAAATTCATATTATTTATATTTTACATAAAAATATAAAATATAATCCATAAAAAAAATATTTAAAAATATCAACGATGCAATTATTTCACATTAAGTATACAATAAAGTTAAAAAATAATAAAGAAAAAACATATAAACGATAATAAAATTAATAATTAAAAAAATATAAAACTCAAACTTAATTAAATAATAAAAAGTTAATTGTTAAATAAGCTCTTACACTTTTATAAATAAATTAAAAAAGAAAAAAATTACACCTATAATATCAGATTTTACGACGTCGTTATTAGCAGTAAATTATATTATATTATATTATTTTTATAATAAAATTAAGTATTTTCACTTTTCGAAGAAGAAAAAAATAACAAATAAGAGAAAAATATTTTCTGTAAAGAAAAAATTAACTTTTTATACTAATAAACTTATAAGAATGACTTCTCTATCTTCCTCTCTTGAATCTAATTTTCTCAAACCCATATTGCTATTATTGTCGATAATTATCTGTTCTCTATCATTGGATCATTTATTAGTGAAAACAACAATATTCAAATTTATGGTTAGAAAAGAGGACGAGGTTGAGGAAAAGAGTTAAAAAAAAGTATCTATAAATCTTATAGAAGAAGATGTTATTTTAGTAGACTTTATTTTATATAAAAATGTTTAAAATTCTCAACATATTCTAGAAATCTTAGGAGATTAAATGTTACTTATGGAGTTGTGATAGACTTTATTGATATTTAAAAAAAATATTTAAAATTCTCAAAAGTCTTTGATTAAATGAAGTCATTGAAGATTATTGACATTTTGAATACTTTAATATTTTTATAAATTTTTAAAAAATAGTAATTGAAATATTGAATACACTTAAATTTTTAAAAATTTTAATTAAATATAGTTAAATTTTTATAAATTCTTAAAAAAAATTTAAACTAAAAATCTTAATCGAATACAGCTCACTAAAAAAATTTATGGGTTTTTTTGTAAATTGTGCAGATCTATTTTTAAACAAATTTAAATGATGCATTCAGAGTTGGTGAGCATTTTAGTTTAATTAATTTCTTGCTTGATGACACATCTTTGTTTGCATTTTGCTTCCCATTTAATAGTATGACACATGTCTACGAGCGATTTAGATCTATTTTTATGTTTTCATGTTGATGAGTACCCATTTGGATTTTATGAATTGGTGTCAAATTTTCGTACACATTTGAACAAATCATAAAAAAATGATTGATTGATGGGCCACTAATTGGCTACAAATAAATAATGAGTTTTCAAAAAAACTTAATGGACCAGCCCAGATTTAAATCAGATGGACGAAAGCTGCCTCAGATCAAAATGGGCCTATCCCAGCCCAGTAAGACACACAGTAAAATGGGCTTATTATTACTGGCCGGCCCACTTTACACCACTAATTCTTGTTAAACATATTTTCAAAATAAAATAAAAATAAAATTTTTAACAGATTTTATGATTGTTGACGTTGAAAGATTTTGCTGAAAGCATTTAATTTAGATTTAATTATTGATAAATTATCTGCTCTGGAGCGCTCCACAGTTCTTTGTTGTTATTTAAGAAAAATTTATCAAATTATCAAAAATAAGTTATTTATACTAGGGGTGTCCGCGGTCCGGTCCGATTTTTGGTAAAAAAAAATAACCAAACCGAACCGAACATATTAATTTAACCAAACCGAACCGATTGACTAATAAAATTTTAAAATCGAACAGTTTGGTCCGGTTTGGTTAACGGTTTTTAACGATATTTAATACTCATATAAATCATCATCACCTACATTATATGCTATTTATCTACAACCAACCAAAGACAAAATGACAAGAAAAGACAGATAACAAAATATCTGCAGAGTATATCTCATCAAGGGAACAAATGATAGAAAATTACCATTCAAGAATACATTGGAGATGAAACTCATGCTTGCAATTAGTCACCTGCAGAAACATGGCCATAGTGAAAAGGAAAGTCCTGTATAAGTTAAAGAGCAACAAATTCAATGTAAGCATATACCGTAGAGGGATCACTATCACAAAAGTCTTCAAGGCATATACTGCAAGCATCATCACAGGCATCCTGGATTCCACCCTCAACAAAAGCTGCTGCTGATGTCAAATGGACCTCAGACTTGTTGATCTCTTCCATCCCTTGACCCTGTATTTCAAATAAAACATCAATGAATAAAGATAACTTCACATATGTATACAAATGTACACAACATATTCATCTGGAAAAAGCTATTAACATACAAAGAAATTGAAGTGAGAAAATGAGAAACGCGCACAATTTTGAAGAAAAGAAGAAAAAGAATAAAACTTCGATCATAATAAATTTACTCTACTTTCAATTACCAAATACCAAATAATAATCAATAAATTGATACTTCCTGGATAATCACGGTGGGAAACATTCATAAAAAAGCCCATCAGAAACAACAGATTATATCCATAAACAAAACTTTCCAGAAAACAATAAAATTGAAAGAAATAACTTGCCGATCAATCACTAAAACCATAAAATTGTAAAAAAAAGTTCAAAAGTTACCTCCATGAAAATCCGCAATCAGGATGAACAACTATGGATCTTGGCGAATCAAACAAAAGTTAAGAATAATAAATAATTCGAACGAGTATAAAAACCCTAGGTTTTTTAGACAAGGCAGAGAGAGAAAACAGAGCTCAGCAGCTGAATCGCGAACGGGAGGAGCTACACGGCGGGGCGCGGGGCGCGGGCTGACTCGAGGACTGGAGGGGCTGAACGGTGTGGCGCGGACTCGGGCTGGCTGGCGGCAGGCGACGCGGGCTGGCTGGTGGCAGGCGACGCGGGCTGGCTGGCGGTAGGCGGCGCACGCTTGCGGTACGCGACTTCGCGTTAGGGATTGGAAATTTCAGTTCGAATGGCTGGCTGGGGTTATTGGTGTAACTCAGTTAAACGATATATATATATATATATATTAATAATAATTAATATTAAAAATAATTTTAATTTTAGGTTTGGTTCGGTTTGAAATTTTGAAAAATCGGACCGAACCGTTAGTCAAACGGTTTGGCCAATAACAAACCGGACCGGTCCACTTATTAAACTGTCCGATTTGGTTCGATTCGGTCCGATTTTTCGATTTTCTTCGGTTTGGTTCGATTTTTGAACACCCCTAATTTATACTAAAATTTAGATTAATTTGAGTCTATATGACATAAAAGTTAAAAGTCCGGCAAAGTGCCCAACCCTTTTACAAATAACAAGTAGATTCCACCTTTTACTCGCTCTCTATGTTTGATCATATTAAAGTACTCAACCCTACCCTAACCTTTAAAAGACCTCGATCATATCCCATTCACACGGATCTAGTTGATCATATTTAAACCTATTTCACTCTAGCATAATGCAGTTAATTCCTCATTAAATTTGTATCAACTATTTACCTAATATTTAGATAAAATAAGCTTGATAATTTTAAATGGAGAAATAATTTAGGTATCAAAAATCAAAAAAGTATTAACTGTTTCATCACCAATTTTTATATCACAACATAAAAAGCGAAAACGTGATTAGGATATAAAAAAACAAAAATCATATTTAGAAAATATTTCCTTAGATATAGAGGTTAATCAAAACTCATTTTTGAACGAAATATAAGAAGATAAAGCTTTAACGGGAATAAAAAAATTATTAAAAATAGTATGCTCAAAAAATTCATTAGATTCAAAAATCAATATGTCTAATGAAATAGGAAATATAAAATTAAAAGGCCCTTTAAAGGTCATAAAAGTAAAACCAATGATTTATATTCTAGAATATTGAAAAGAATTTGAAAAATAAATTCAAGAACTTTTAAAATTAAAAGTAATTATTCATAGTAATTCACCACATTCTAGTCCAGCATTCTTAGTAGAAAAAGAAGCTGAGAAAAGAAGAAAAAAAATGGTAATAAACTTTAAAGCTTTAAATAAAGAAACTATTAATAATTGTTATTTTATTCCAAAGAATGAAGAATTATTAGCACTTATTAAAGGAAATAAATACTTTTTAAGTTTTGATTGCAAAAGTGAATTTTGGCAAATAAAACATGATAAATCACAAAAATTAATAGCCTTTAGCTACCCTCAAGGACAATTCTAATAGACAGTTATTCCATTTGAACTTAAGCAAATACCAAGTATTTTTTAAAGATACATGGATAATATTTTCAAAAAATATCACAATTTTTTTTGTGTTTAGGTAAATGATATTTTAATATTCTGTAATGAATTATCAAAGCATTATTTAGACATTATTAATGTTTTACAAGAATACAGAAAATTAAGAATAGTATTATCAGAAAGAAAACAGTCATTGCTCAACAAAAAATAAAATATTTAGGGTTAGAAATAGAAGATGAAAAACATCATCTACAATCTCATATTTTGAACAACATACAAAATTTTTCCTAGTATAATCAAAAATAAAAATTAATTACAAAGATTTTTAGGATGTTTGACATATAAATAAGCATATATAAAGAAATTAGCATAAATAAAAAAGTCATTACAAACAAAGCTTAAAAAAGACTATGTTTGGCAATGATCAGGACACTAAATATATGGATAAAGTAAAAACACAAATAAAAGATTTACCAATTTTATAACATTCAGGACCAGATGATAAAATAATAATAGAAACAAACACTTCACATAAATATTGGAGAGCAGTATTAAAAGTAAAAGTTGGTGACAAAAATGAATATCTTTGTAGATTTGCTTCAGGATCTTTCTAAGATCTTGAATTAAATTATCATAGTAATAAAAAAATATTTAGCTGTTAAAAAAACTATAAAGAAATTAGTAATATATGTTATAAGTTCAAAATTCATTATTAGGACTGATAATAAAAAATTTAGACATTTTTTAAGAACTAATATTGCAGGTAATTATAAACAAAGAAGACCTATTAGATGACAACGATGGTTTAACAATTATAAATTTGATATAGAACATTTATCAGGAAGAAGAAATAGTTTAGCAGATGCTTTAATTAGAAAATTAACACCTCTAACTATATTTTTTATGACATGAATGGATTCTCTTGAGATAGAAATAAAGATCAAAGAAAAGGAAATTTTGGTTCATGAAACAGAAATCAAATGCCTCAGAGAACAACTAGAGGTATTACAACTCAAAAAATCTTTAAAAAATAGGCGTACTATGGTTAATCCAAAATGGTTTAAGGAAACGTCAAAAGAAAAAGAAGTTAAAACTTCAACAGAAATTGAAAAGGAAGCAATAAAAATTCCAAAAATAGAAACTAGCAGTAACAATCCTGAACTTATTAAAAACCTAGACAAGAAAAAATCAACTGGGTGGATGAAGCTAAAAAAGAATATTCAAAAAATGTTTATGTAGTATATAATAGACCAAAATCAGGAATATATACTAATTAGTTAGAGGCAAGCAGAACAATAATAGGATTTAGTGGAATCATCCATAAATCATTTACCAATAAGATAAAAGCAAAAAGAAGTTTTACTAATTATAAAGTTTCAAAACTACTATCACTAACAGAAATATCAAAAAAATTATTCTCAAATAGTACAATAACCAATAGTAGGAAATAGTAGATTAAGAAATTTTGAAAAAATCCAAATACCAGTAATTTTTAGAGAAGCAACAAATAATTCTTTTGATGAAGAAAGGGTAAGATATAGGAATTTGACAAAATAGCAATGGTTAGTCCTATATAATCTAGCTAGAAAAACTATTGAGGAACATTTAGAAGATGTGAAATTTTAAACAACAGAAAAAGATTTTTCATCAGGTAGTAAATTCAACATCTTAGAAGGAGCTGATCTAGTATTTGTCTATAAGACATTTCATGCTGGATTAATAGAAAACACATATCCAGGAAATGAATTAAAAGAATTAATATATTTTTTTGAAAACTTCAAAAAATTTATCAGAAATTTCAAAAATAAAATCAGGGCTACAGACAGGCCTATTTATTTAAGATGTTTCAGTTCATTAATAGATTTGAACCAAGAATACCAGTAAGTCCTTATCATTTCATTAAACTTGGTATATCAAATAATAAAAGAGAAGTTACTCGACCAAATTCTTTACCAGAAAAGGAATTTAACCCTGAGAAATTATGTATAGAAAGAGGACAGATGTTAAACCAAATTTGCCATAAAATAAGAAGAAAAAATAACTCTTTAGAAATTAAGATTAATTACAGTACAAGTAAAACTATTATTACTTCTCAAAATAATATAGTTATCACCGAGGAAGACAGTGAAAAAGTAAATTTCTATGAAACTAACTTCAACTGCAATAAAATTGAAGTGAGGAAACCAAAAAAGTGTTTTACCATTATTCTAAGCAACAATCAGAGGACCACAAATACATCTATTGCATCAGAGATAAGGAAGCCTGCGTGGACATAAGCTCATCACACAATTCTATATCGGCAAAGTAAACTATGTAGGACCACTCAAACAGTTGGCACCAAGAATGTCAATAATCTAGGCGTTGAAATGCCAAACAAGAAAGTAAGAAATCGTATAATCCCACCATTGTAAACAATGAACCCTTATGTCTATAAAAGGGAACTCTCTGGAGATAAGGAAGATACTACAAAAACCTAACATCTATCCATTTTTCTATTTTCATGTATCTAGCAATAAGTAAGAACTAATAACCCTTTCAAGGTTACTAGTTCTCTAGTTTGTATAAACTTTCTGTTTGATAAATAAAAGTCTATTTTAAAAATTTCAAACTATCACTCTAACCTTTGTAAGTTAAGTACGAATATCATAAAATCAGTAGGGTTAGAAGGACTAGAAGCTTGAATTTGGAGTGAAGCTTACCTCTCTGGAACAAGGAGATAGCTAGGAAGCGGAAGAACGCGGTGGGCCCATATTCAAAAATAGATTAATTTGCAAATAAAGGCTAATATACCTTGAAATCTCATTAATATTGTTGAAATCTTATTTATATTGCATGAAATTATAATTAATGGAAGATAAACATAATAACATGAAAAGAAAATTTGAGACAAAACTTTATAGAAGTAAAAGTAACAAGTATTCTAAAAATCAAGAAAATTTAAAAGATGTAATTTATCTTAAATAATCTCTTGTTTGTTTTAAAACATCTATAAAAGATAACTTTGAACAAAGTATAGGAAGATTTAAAATAATTCAAAATTTATAATGAATAATTGACTATTTTTCTAAACAAGAAAAAAGAAATGATTTAATAAAAAGACAAAATAAGGAACATTTAGATCTGAAAGCAAGCCTTGAACTAGTAAAAATGAACATAGAAGAAAATAAAGAAATTCAAGAATTAAGTTCTTGGATAGACCAAGAATTTGAAGAATATGAACTTGGAACTTAACAAAAAAAAATTATGACTAATATAGAATATTTTGAAAGAAAATATATGAAATTATTAAAAAAATATTTTGATAATAAAGATTATGAAACATATTTAGAAAATTTTAAAAGATTTGATACCCTTTTAGATTATTACACAAATTATATTTCTAGTATATTATACCTAATAAACCATCCCGTAGGAAAAATTTTAAAAAATTATTTTACACAGAAATTTGTATAAGTAAATGAAGAAGAATTTGATAATCTAATTTTTGAGTTTTATTTATTTAAGTAACAAATTGGAAGATAAGCTAACTAAAACTTAAAATTTAAAATCAACCATAAAAATTGGTATTATAACCATAAACTTAAACAAATTTAATAAAGATTTTAAAACAAAATGCTTAAAATAAGATATAATCAATCAAATTCAAATAGAAAGATAAATTATTTAAAATATTATAAAAAGAAACAATATAATTAATATTATTAATTAAAGAAATAATCAAAGGTTTACCCAAGGAAATAATACAGTTAATAATTTACAAAGTAGTTTACAATTGAAACAAATAACTAACGTGGTTATACCATAAGTAATAAAAATGCTTACACAATTACAAATTTATAATTTAAAGGAATTATTTAATCTTGTTCGAAATAATGAAAATAAAAAGGAATTTAAGAAAGATTTTATAAAAATATTTTTAGTATGTATAGAAATAAAAATGAACAACATAATCTTATCACAAGAATAAATAGAAACCTTAAAAGAAAAATTAAAATATCTAGAAAACACAAAAATAAAAGAAAATTTTATAGAAGAATTTAAAGTTTTTTAGACATTATCTTAAAAAAATTAAAAGAATTTCTTTAAAAATATCAAAATAGTAAAATAGTTAAAAGAAAATAAAATTACTAAATTTTTGATAAAATTATTTTCGAAAAATCATGAATTTTGAATAAAAAATCTTTAAAATTAAACATTTGGATAAAAAAAATAAAATTTTATATCACAAGGGGTAAAATTGAAAAAACAAAAAATATTCAAAAGGTATGCATTTGAATTCTCTTGTAGGATGCTAATAGAATTGGCCTTCAAAAAAAATCTTAATAGATTAACCTAAATTTAAATTAGATGAACCAAACTGGCCCAGTTCTAAACGGACCAAGCCCTGTCCAATAGGACACACAGTACAATGAGCTCATTATTACTAGCTTGGCCCACTTTACACCAATATCTTTCGCTGTGATTCTTATTAAAACATCGCAGAATTCCACAACTCTTTGTTGTTATTTAAGAAAAATTTATCAATTTATCAAAAATAAGCTATTTATACTAAAATTTAGATTAATTTGAATCTACGTGACATAAAAGTTAAAAGTCCAGCCCAGTGCCCAACCCTTTTACAAATAACTCGATCATATCACATTCACACGTATCATATTTAAACCTATTTCTCTCTAGCCTAATGCAGTTAATTCCTCATCTTTGAAATTGCAGGATTTGATCTAACAAATAACCATGTTTGGGTGCCTTATAGAATTGATATTTGGGGTACATGGCCGTAATGGTGAGTATAATGATGAATATCTGGCCATCACAGGCCTTGGAATAGAAAATATGAAGGTCGCAAAGAAGGCTCGAATATGGCCTTTTCAGAAATTCAAGAAATTTGATGTACGTGATAGGGTATGTAATATTAAATTTCAATTGCAATTCAAGTCTGGTAGGAAAATTTTGATGTCGGTATGGGTTGCAGTTGGTGTGGTTACCGAAGACAAACATGCACTTATTCGGTATGCCAAATTCATCATGTACTCCTCCTGTGTGCAGCTAAATATTAATCCGAAAAAAGCTAGTATTGATCAAGTAACCATCGACAGAATTATTCTTAATTTTGCTAAGAAAGTTATTGTGAGCGAGGTTCGTCGTGTTGCCGCCTCTGTGATTGATATCTTTGAACTATGGAATTTGATAGAAACGGGGGCTGCGTTTCCTAATATTAAGGGACTGCTGCTTCAAAACGGGTTGGCTGTAAAGGACAGCAGCCATAAAGTTTACCACCATTGTCCGTTTGGTACTCCCCTGGAAGCTTTGTTCAAGTACGGTTTTCCTACTGAAGCCAGAGTAAGTAAACCATAACTTATTCCAAAATTAAAATTGAAGTTGAAATTATATATAAATTAATATTCATATTAAAGAAGTGTTAGGTATTAATTTTTTCAAAAATTCAAGCATATCAGTTTAATAATTATCAAAAATAAGATCTTATTGTTATGATATTATAAAAAAGTGTTAGGCACTAATTTTTTTAAAAGTAAGATTTTATTGTTATGATATTATAAAAAAGTGTTAGGCACTAATTTTTTTAAAGCTAAACGTGAACTTAAGAATTGTATTAATTTGTAAGAATAAATCGACAATCCTAAGTTTAGGACCCCACGTGGAAAGTTGGGAGAGATGAAATTTTAGGGGTAGTTTTGGAATAATATTTATGTACTTGCTTTTGTCCTGTCTAGTGTGACTCTTCTCTCGTGCTTGGTTTAGTTTATGTAGTTACAACTTCTTATTCTGCTGCTTTTTGGCTTAAAACAGATAGATATTGATCCCTATTTTTAATAGCTAGATTAGTAATGTTGCACATACATGTTTGTTATATAAATTTTGCCGTATTTTAAAATTTAAGTAATATGTCCTTTTTCTATTTTTTATTATCTGCTAAATTTTGTTTTTTTTCTTCAGGTTTTCGAAAGGAAACGACATGTGTCAATTCATTTTTTTCGTAACACTTGGTGGTAGTGGTACTGCCAAAGATTCCTGTCGTAGTCTTACCATCTCTTTTCTTGTTCATTCTGCCATCTCTTCGTAGCAACTTGCAACTTATATTGTGGAGGGAAAATCAGTTATTTTTAGCGGGGTGATAATCGTCTCATAATAGCCATATTTAGGTCGTGTTTATTTTATGTTATTACTATCGTTTTTTGCCATTAATTATATTGAATTTTTATGTTAGTTGATATGTTAAAAATTTACTTGATTTTTTTTTTCATGTTGCTTATTTATAATAATAAAAAATAGTAAAATTTTTAAAGATAAATTATCGTTTAATTTCTACTAAATTTTTTATTTATATTTTATCATATATAAGTTGTGTTATCAATAAATGGTCGTTATTTTAATCTCATAATTTTTTTCCCTTTTTAAATATGCACTATAATGATTTCTTATTTTAGAAAAGGTACGCTGATATCTATTATTATTTATTTTCTTTCTTTTTCACAAGTTGAAAAAATACTGAACCATTTGATTCAATTTCTTTAGTGTGGTTCAAGAAATACTTAAACAACCATAACGTGAGAGAATAATATACTTGGTTTGTTATTTTAATAGCCCCGTATTTTATAAAAAGTATATATATAAATTTATATTATTAAACTTTTATAATAATAGCTCCTCCTATATAAAGAAAGGTACAATAATGATTTTATTTTAAAAAAATCAAATTATAGATTTTTTTATTTTTTTTTGTTTAATTTAATATGAAAATATCTTATATCATCTTATCATCTTATTAATTACGTCAAGTTTTATTATTTTCTTCATCTTACTCCTTATATCAATTTATTCCTTTGTTGACCAACTAAATTTTATAATTTATTATATAATAATCTAAAGTTATATTCTTTTTACGAATGTGTAATTAAAAATATCATCAATTCTTTTGAAATACTCATTTTGTCTCTTACTGTCATTACCATCGGCTTATTTCCTTTAATCTTATTGTCCGCTTTATTCTTTCTAATCACCTTATATTTAATCAAATTTAAAGTGAAAGTGACTTTAATTGAATACAAAGTCGTCAAAAAATGATAAAGGGTAAAAAAATTAGAGGTAGTAAACTGATAGTAGTTGCAGTTATTGGCAGAGATAATGTTTCAATTGAGTTGGAGGGTTGCCTAATTTTAGTTTCGATAAAAATTACATTTTTAATTATTCTACGGTAAACAATGAAGTGTGATTTGTGGGCAAAAGAATAAGATAGTATCATGCTAAGACAAAGGGGATGGTGATGCGTGCTTGAAAATTACGATTATTTTATAATTATTCGGGACTTAAATGAAGATTTTAGGATCTATTACAATATTTTTTTTTATCTAATTATAACACAATTGTCATTTTTTTGGAATCGTGGGATATACTTTGATGTGTTTTAGGTATTTTTGAGTGCAAAACATCACAAACATATGATTGTTCAGGACTTAAATGAAGGTTTTAGGATTTATTAGTGTAATTTTTATCTAATTATAGCACAATTGTTATTTTTAGAATCGTGGGATATACTTTGATGTGTTTTAGATATTTTCGAGTGCAAAAGCGACATATAAAGTGAAGAGCAAGCAAAATGCCACACAATTATGCACTCCTCGACTTAAAGTTGTGTGAGCCATAGGCTAACCCTCTAAAATCAAATTTGATCATGCTTGAAGAACTACGCGTGTCACAACATGAAGTAATGTGAGCACCCTCTTGGGATGCAATGTGCTTTCTAGACTTACAATGTGCGCCACGATGGTGAATTGTTTGAGCCACAGACCACAAGAATTTTAGGGCGCAAATGACACCTAATTTTCAGACTCCTATTTGGACACAAACCCTATTCTACCTAAATTATTTTGGAGCTTATAAATACACTTGTAGAATCCTAGATTGAATATAGTAGTTAATGTAAATAATTTTCATATTATAGAAGTTTTATTAAACCTTCAAGAAGCCAAATTACAGCATAAATTATTTAGAGAAAAATCTTAAGAGCAATTTGTAGAATAAATCAAGAGTTTGAGAATTCGAGAATAGATTAGCATTCATCAACAGATTGAGTTTATTCTTCTTCTTTTTTCTTCTAAGTATTTTTAATGTCTTCTTCAATTGTAATTCTAAATTTTATAAACAATATGTGTAGCTAATTTTTAATTAATCTAAAGATCTTATAAACCAAATTTTTTAACATGTGTTAATCTATTCTACTCTCTTTTTGTGATTGCAAATTTATGTTATATTATTTGATATGATCTTAATTGTTATTTAATTACTTAATTACCAATTAATGTTTATAGCCATATAAGTAGCTTTGAAATAAGTATCCATGTACTTGTTTTGATTAAATAACATGCATAATTTTTTGGCCAAAATGTACGATTCATATGTGTGTGATACATAATTAACATTCTATATGAATAATGATTTATTCCAATTGGCATGAGAGTATAATTAAGTTAAGTTATTATATTGTATGTAGTTTACTTGAGAAGAAAATCCATGCATAGGATAGGGTCAATTGATCATATAATTTGTTGTCAAGTGCTTGGGAAAGAGTTTAGTGATTCACATGCTTAAGAGATTGAACATTGTTATATATATATATATATATAATTCTTTTCAATCTTGAATAAATGGTGTCAGAGCATTAGAGTTACAAAGTTGGAATTTTTTTTCGTTCAAATTAGGGTTTGGTTTTGGGTAAACACAAATTAAGGTTTAGTTCATTTTTGGGTTCCAACTTGGGACACCCTTTTGGAGTGAAAATTTATTCTCACCGCCGGCACAGGGAGGAAGCCCAGCCGCCGATCGGCATCACCCCAAATTTTGATGACTAGACGAGCAACGAGTGGGCCCCACGCGCCACAGCGAATTTCTGCAATCTTCCCACGCGTCAACGCGTGACGACGCATCTTTTCCAGCAGTCTTCTCCGGTCGTCCTCGTGTTGCTTGCCGGCGTTCCCCTGTGTCATCTATGGTGGTTTGGCACTCATTGCTTTGTGATTGTTCAGGTTTGGGTTCTTTCAATTTGGGTTTTGGCCAATTTTGTGTTCTTGTTCGCTGCCTTGTTGGATTTTGTTTGTTTGCTGCCTTATTGTTTGTAGGAGTTATGACTGAAAAGAAATCTAGTGTTGTGATGAATATGGTGCCTGTGATGTCTAAAATCACGGACCATAAACTCAATGGCTTGAATTATTTGGATTGGAGCAAGACCATTCGACTTTATTTGAGAAGTATTCACAAAGATACTCATTTGACTAACGATCCTCCTAAAGATGATTCAAAGAAGCCATGGCTTAGAGAAGATGCCCGCTTATTTCTGCAGATTCGGAATTCTATTGAAAGCGAGGTAAGTGGCTTGATCAATCATTGTGAATTCGTTAAGGAATTGATGGATTATTTAGATTTCTTATATTTTGGTAAAAGAAACCTTTCTCTCATGTATGAGGTATGCAAAGCATTTTACCGTGCAGACAAACAAGATCAGTCCCTCACGAATTATTTTATGGAATTTAAGAAGACTTATGAGGAGCTCAATAGTTTGATGCCTTTTAGCCCTGATGTGAAGGTTCAGCAACGCCAACGGGAGCAAATGGTTGTCATGAGTTTTCTTGCTAGTCTTCCCTCTAACTTTGAGACTGCTAAATCACAGGTTCTTTCTGGTTCTGAGATCTCCTCTTCACAAGAAGTATTTAGTCGACTATTTCATACAAAAGGCACTCTACCTGCTCAATTAAAAGGTGCTTCGATCAGCCGAAATAATAATTATGAGCTTGGAAGGTCAGCTTATATGAGTGGAAACAAAGGAGGCAGCTCGCAAGGGTTTGAAACTCGACCACAGGATCTAGAAGGAATTGTGTGTTATTATTGTCGCAAACCAGGACATATGAAACGTGACTGTAGAAAGCTTTAGTACAAGAATTAGAAAGGTCACTTGACGCATATTGCATCCACTTATGATACTTTTGAAAAATCAGTTCTTATCTCTGTAGATGAATTTATCAAATTCTCACAGTATCAAGAATCACTAAAGTCTTCATCACCTTCTATCACTGCTATTACGGATTCAAATAAACCAAATGCGTGTCTTCTTTCCTCATCTTCCAAATGGGTTATTGATTCTAGTGCCACAGATCATATAATAGGTAATTCTAGTCTTTTTTCTACTCTTCAGTCAAACACTTCCACCTCTACTGTTACCTTAACCGATGGGTCACCGTCTTGTGTTCTTGGGTTTGGCACAATCACTCCTACTCCTTTGCTTCCTTTGTCGTCTGTCTTACATTTACCTAACTTATCCTTTAATTTGATCTCTATAAGTCAGTTTACTCGCAATCTTAACTGTTGCATCTCATTCTTTCCTGATCATTGCTTATTTCAGGATCTTGGTAAAGGACATGAGTCTGGAGGCCTCTACATTCTTGACACACCAATACCGAAATTTGTTGCTTGCTCTGGTGTAACCTCTCCTTTCGAGGCACATTGTAGACTGGGTCATCCATCTCTTCCTTTACTCAAGAAGCTTTGTCCTCAGTTTAGTAAAGTGTCTTCATTAGATTGTGAGTCTTGTCAATTTGCAAAACATCATCGTCTTAGTTCAAGTCCAAGAGTTAATAAACGTGCTAATTCCTTTTGAATTAGTTCATTCTGATGTTTGGGGTCCTTGTCCTATTTTGTCTAAACCTGAATTTAAGTATTTTGTTACTTTTGTGGATGATTATTCTCGTTTAACTTGGTTATATTTAATGAAGAGTCGTTCTGAGTTATTTTCTATTTTTTGTGCATTTTGTGCTGAGAGTTTCACAATTTAATGTTTCAATTCGTACTTTGCGAAGTGATAAGGTCAAAGAATATACATCTGCTTTGTTTCAATCTTATATGGTTCAAAATGGCATACTTCATGAAAATTCTTGTGTTGATACTCCATCTCAAAATAGAGTAGCAGAACGTAAGAACATACATCTTCTTGAAATTGCATGTGTCTTATTATTTCAAATGAATGTTTCTAAACCTTTTTAGGCCGATGTAGTTTCAACAGCATGTTTTCTTATTAATCGCATGCCCTCATTTATTCTTCATGGTGAGATTCCTTACAAAATCCTGTTTCCTAATAGGTCACTATTTTCGGTTGACCTTAAGATATTTGGTAGCACTTGTTTTGTTCGGGATGTTCGTCCGTATGTTACTAAATGAGATCCCAGGTCTTTGAGGTGTATCTTCCTTGGTTATTCTCATCTTCAAAAAGGTTATAGATGTTATTGTCGTAGTCTTAACAAATATATTGTCTCAATTGATGTTACCTTCATGGAAGACACATCCTATTTTTCGTCTTCTCTGCCTCCCGCAAGTTAAGGGGAGGATGATGATTTGTTAGTCTATTCTATCACATCATTTGAACCTGTCTCAAATCTAGCTCCTGTCAAGCCTCCTATTATTTAAGTCTACTCCAGACATAGACCTTCTGATTCATGTCCTGCACCTGCTCCTTCGTCATCAGATCCAGTCCTGAGCGATAATCTTCCTATTGCATTACGCAAAGGTAAACGTCAATGTACTTATCCTATTTCTTCTTTTGTTTCTTATAACTGCTTGTCATCTTCCTCTTGCTCTTTTATTGCCTCTCTTGATTCTATTTCTATCCTTAAAACTGTTCACGAAGCCATATCTCATGCTGATTGGCATCATGCAATGATAGAGGAAATGAATGCTTTAGATGATAATGGTACTTAGGACTTGGTTGATTTACCTTCGGGGAAACGAGCTATAGGATGCAAATGGGTGTTCAAGTTAAGGTTAATTGGAATGGCTCAGTTGCTCGATTAAAGGCCCGTCTTATTGCTAAGGGATATGCTCAAACCTATGAAGTGGACTATTCTGACACTTTCTCTCATGTTGCTAAATTGACCTCTGTTCGACTGTTTATTTCTATTTCAGTTACTCATCATTGGCCTTTGCATCAATTAGATATCAAAAATGCTTTTCTTCATAGCGATCTTCAAAAGGAGGTGTATATAGAGCAACCTCCTAGTTTTGTTGCTCAGAGGGAGTTTGGGCGAGTTTGTCGTCTCTGCAAATCTCTGTATGGTTTGAAACAAAGTCCTCGTGCTTGGTTTGAAAAATTTAGTCAAGCTATAGAAACGTTTGGTATTATGAAAAGCAAGTTTGACCATTCTGTGTTCTATAAACAATCAAAAGCTAGTATCATTCTTTTAGTTGTGTATGTGGATGACATTGTTATTACTAGAAGTGATACTACGAGAATTTCATCTTTTAAGTCTTTCCTACATACTTAGTTTCACACGAAGGATTTGGGGATGCTAAAGTATTTCTTGGGTGTTGAAGTCATAAGGAGTAAAAAAGGTATATTTCTATCTCAGAGAAAATATGTCCTCGACTTATTAACTGAGACAGAAAAATTGGGAGCAAAGTCTTGTAGTGCTCTAATGACTTCGAACATTCACCTTACGGGAGATAGGGAACTATTTAAAGATTCTGAGAGATATCGAAGGTTGGTTAGAAAGCTGAATTACCTTACCGTGACTCGTCCAGATATTGCATTTTTTAGTCAATTTATGTCATCTCCAACAATTCATCATTGGGCAGCGTTAGAGCAAATTTTGTGTTACTTGAAAGGAACACTTGGACGTGGTATCTTGTATACAAATGATGGGCACACTCATATTGAATGTTTTTCAGATGTAGATTGGGCAAGTTCCAAAGTAGATAAAAGATCCATATCTGGCTATTGTATTTTTGTTGGAGGAAATTTGGTCTCATGGAAGAATAAGAAGCAGAATGTTGTGTCACGATCGAGTGCAGAGTCAGAATATAGGGCCATGGCACAGTCTGCGTGTGAGATAATGTGGATATATCAGCTCTTGAATGAAGTAGGTCTTAAAACTTGAGTAGCAGCAGAATTGTGGTGTGATAACCAAGCTGCTTTTCATATTGCTTCAAATCCTGTGTTTCATGAGCGAACTAAACATATTGAAATTGATTGTCATTTCGTTCTCGAGAAAATTCAACAAGGTTTGATTTCTACAGGATATATGAAGACTGGAGAACAACTAGGAGATATCTTCACGAAAGCTTTAAGTGAAGTTCGGATTGATTATCTTTGTAACAAGTTAGACATGTTTAATATCTATGCTTCAACTTGAGGGAGAGTGTTTATATATATATATATGTTAATTGTAATTAACTGTATATTAAGTGTATATAACTAATTAGCTCAATTATAGGGATCCTAAATAAATAATTTCCTAAAATAGAATCCTAACTTTGTGTGTATATATATATATGTATTATTTTTTCAATAAAATAAAGAGAAATAATTCTTTTCAATCTTGAATAACAAACATTAATGACTTCCTAGATTATATTTGTCATGTATATCTTCGCTATGTTTTGTGTTTATTGAAGTGTTAGATTTTTAGTTGATAATTAGTATTTGCCTTCTTTATTGTTCAAATAGTAGTCCCAATATTCACATTAGTATTTAGTTATTAGTTATATTTTTGCTCGTAAGTTTGACATTTGTATTTTAAATACTTATCACTAATACACATATCAAGCACTTGCAAATTAACGTTAACAGATGATAAAGGTAAACATGATTGTTAGGATTAATAAAGTTATTTTTATAATAAAATAACAAAAAATATTAGAGAAGATATAAAGTAATAACTATTTTTATAAAGATAAAATTGTCTTTCTATAAATTAATTTTTTTTTTAAAAAAATTAGACCATTATTGTCCATTTTTTAAATAATAAATTACTAATATACTAATTTAATAATATGAATTTACATTCATACTTTTTGTTAAATATAAGAACTATCAAAGTATCAAATCTTATTTCCACATTAAGTTTTACTAATATCATATAATATTTTTATTTTAAAAATGTTATAGCATTAAATTATTAAATAAAATTTAAAATTGCTTTGAATTTAATAATTTTTCTCTAAAAATAATAATTTCTTTTTTATTTAATAAAAAGCGTATATTATTTTAATATATTTTAAAAATATTTATATACAGTACCCACTTCACATATTAAAACAAATGCACATAATAACACTATCAATAAGTAATAAGTAATGCTGTTAACATAAATTTACATTCATATTTATACTTATATAATTATAATATAACATATACCAAATGTTATGAAAAATAAATAACATTTTGAGAAAACAATAGAACTAACATCTCTAAATCATATTATACAAAATATTGCACCCCCAAATATAATTTCATATTATTTTCAATTAAAAAAATATCATTTTTATTATTATAAATTTTAAATGTATTATTTTTTATTATTTTTTTAATCTTTCATTTCTAAATTTTTTTGATCATATGTTATACAATTATTAATAGTGTAAATATAACTTCAAATTTATATGTTACTCACATTTCTTTAATATCAAAACATGAATAAAGCACTACAAATTTATGAGTACTACACTACGAATTTTGGGCTTGTTTCTTTTTATCATAATAATAATTTAAAAAAAACCTCATCAGAGAAGAGCTGGTGACTCTTATCTTACTTTATTGAGATTTCTACAATTTCTTTTTTTTTTTTCTTTTTTTCTTTTTTAAGAAAAGTGTCGTGTATATTTTTTTATTTAAGCTTCATGACTGTTTAATACTTTCTACTAACAGTACCCGGGAAGTAAACAATAAATAAAATAATTATCAATTTTTTTAAAAGTGTTGTGAAAATTAGTTAATTTTTTGTTTAATTTTTTGTTAAATATGATAAAATAATACATGTAATACATACCTATTTGTATTTTTTTTATAGATATATAATTAATAAAGTAATTTTTGGTTAAAAATTATTCAAATTTTATAACAAATTATTTCGATCAAATTTAAATAATTTTTTTATTTTTCAATAATTGACTTTAGATGTTAGATATCTAAAATTTTATTTTATTTAAATTTGATTGAAATAATACATTAAAAATTTGAGGAGAAATTGTGTGTTCATGATTTTTTGTTTTATTATTTACTCAGCGATTTTTATTTATTTCTTGATAACAATTATTCAATTAATAAAGGTGTGAAGATGGGTTATATTAAGATTAAAGGATTATTTTATAGAGATACATTATGAGATTGTCTATGTTTATATGTAAGTAAGTGTAAATATTACATTTTTTATATTTATTTTTGTATTCATAATTTTTATTGTGTGATATATTTTAAAATTATTTTAAAATTTTAAAAAATATTCATTTTTTAACAATTAATACGTATCATAGATAGCGTAGGATTCTAACTTTTATAAGTTGCATTTCTTTCAAAAATAAGATAATAACTTTTATAAGTTGCATTTCATTCAAAAATAAGATAATAATTATAATTATAACGTATATGTCATCTTATGCGAAGCGGGTTGGCAAGTATACCACTAGTTACGTGCATTGTGCAGCCATTCAGGCATGAAATATTTTCAATTATTCTTAATGCTTGTGGGTCGTTCGGGTTCCACAATAAAATCTGCTCACCCATTTTTGGCCATGACTGAATGGATTAGCCGGGTTATAATCTGATTTATCTAGTTCATTAATACAGTTGGACCAAAAAATTTAAGAAATTATCTTAAACCTATTGGAGTTCACATTAAATAGGATGAATGTTAACCACGTCTAATCGGTTTGATATTTATAACCCTAGTGGTTAAATTTAAGTGATTCATACTTGAACTTATATTTTTTTGTGAAGTTAAAAATGAAATTTTATAAATAAAAAAGTTATACTGTATAATTAAATTTAATATTATTTATTGTATTTCTAATATGCAAGAGGAATATATAAATCTCGTTAATAATTGAAATAGTTAAAAAGTATATGGAGACTCCATGTTTAAAATTAATTTATATTTTTTTGATAATTATTAATTAAAAATAATATAATTAATATAAATATAAAATTTAAAAAAAAGTGTCAATTTTATGATAGTGTAACTTTTTTTTCATTTGAATTATATGTGGAAAATTTGTGTAAATACGTATAATAATATAATTATGTAAGTGTTTAATTGCTCGAAAGAAATAAAAAATAAAACAATATTAATTAAACCACTAATTTATAAAAAAATTGTTTGGCTAAATAATAATGTTGAAAAAAATAATAATAACTTTTTGATGAAACCATTAAATTGAATGATATCTATCTATAATTTTTTTATTTTTTATTTTAAATATTATATTTTAAAAATAGAAATTGACGTGATTAAAATTTGTACTTTATAATGTGACTAAATTATAAATAATAAAGTCTTTAAATTTAAGAATTTTAGGATATGTATTTATTATAAATATTATGTGCTAATTAATATTATGTATTAATTCTTTAAAAATATTAATTTTTAATTAAAAATATTATTTGTGCTTATAAAATTAAATTTGATATTTTTAAATATATTTTTATTTGTTTATTTATTACATCAATCGCTGTGACACTTAAAAGAATGAATTGTAATACCTTTTGTATTAATTAAAATATGTGAGATAAATATATTGATTGGTATAAAGCAAGACAACTAAGTATTATTTTTTTAGTTGATTTATATAATCAAAATCAAAATTTATTTGGATAGTTAATATTAAAAAAAGAAAACTTATTTACACGTAGGTAAGTTTATACACAAGTTAATATATTAAAATTATTAGTAATAAAGATTTAAGTCCATGTCATATTTTTTTTTTTATATATTGAGTTTTATTTTTAACACATAAGAAAAAAAGATACGTTTATTTTCTTTATAATGTAAATAAACATATGTTTTTTAATTGTTATAAAAAATTGAACATATATATTTTTTATTTAAGAATTAAAAACAAAATTAATTAAATACCTAGATCATTTATGCATTAAAAAGTATTATTTTTTTCAATTGTGTTACTTAATTTAGAAAATAGAATAAAATTTATTTATGCAATCAATAAATAAAAAAAATTATTTAAATATAATTTAATTCATACATAAATCAGACAAATAAAATAATCATAATCATAATTATGTCTTATACTCAAATAGAATGATCCATACAAAAACACAAGTCCAAGATGTAGAATTGCAATAATAAAAATAAAATTTATTTAATTAATCAATAAAAAATATTTAAGATAATTTGATTCAAGTTAGATAAATGATATAATTAAGTGTATTTATTTAAGTGTGATTTGTTTTTGTGTATGTGTGAATATATATATATTTTAGAGTACCTCATACAAAATATAAGTTTGAGTATTGGTATTATTAATATATATGTTTTACTCAATAAAAAAATATGAATATTATATGAATTAAGTAATGTATTAGTTATTAATTTAATGTAAAGTTTATAATGTTAAATTATGAAGTAATTGTGAAAACACTTATTAAATAAAGTCAATTAAATTATAATATATCAATTAATTTATGTATTAAATTGTGATAAAAATATTTTTGTTAAATTTACTTTTTATAAATTAAAGAAAAAACTACACAAAAGTCAACCTGGCCTTTTTAATAGAACTAGTTTTTGTTACATGCATTTGACGTGATTATGTTTTAATAATAATCATAAATTAAAAAAATTTATTTTAAAATAAAATAAAATATTTTATTTTTTTGATAATAATATATTTTTAAAGTAATATTATATAATTCAGAATGAGAAGTATCATTGTTCTATAACTCATATGCAATAAATTTTTATTTTTAAACAACTTTTAAGGATTTATGAAATATAATTTTTATTATATAATATAAAAGATAAAAAAATGAGTCTTTTATTAAAATCAAAACTTTAAACTTAAATAAAACATGAACTAGGGCCAATTATGAATAATATATAATACTATGTTCACTAAAATTCTTTAATATAACATAATAGTTTATAAATCTTGTTTACAACTATTTAAGTTTAATTTTAACATTAAAAAAATAGAGTTATATTTTTATTTGGGTCTATTATGTAAGAATATCTTGAATTTAAAAGCGAGTACACTTATATTAAGTAACAATTAAAATTAATAAAAATTTATTGAATTCGACGTATTAGTGCACATATACAATTTATGAATAACTGTTTATTATAACTTGATGCATATTACAATTCACATGGTATAATCTAATTGATCGACCTCCTGTTAGTAAGGGGTCCTACAATAATTTCTTCATCTTATATTCTTAACTTTGCATTCAATTAATAATTAGCATTCAATTAATAATTAACAACACGTTTCTTGATACATATCACAACTCGATGAATATAACACTACTCATAATTAATAAATTTTAGCAGTAAAAAGGAACCAATAATTAATAAAATTTTAAATTTTTGTCGTTCTGAGCATGTATGGTTGCTTACTTTTTTGAGTAATGTTATATGCATAACCTTATGTTATATATCAACTAATGTATGAGTTATTAATTAAATGTAAAGTTAAGAATGTGTGATAAAAAAGTGATTATGAAATCCCTTACTTATAAACTAATTAAATTGTATTTTATGAATTGTTGTATGCATCAAATTAAGATAAAAAATATTTTTATATTTTTTTGCTTTACCTCTTATCTGTCTCATCATGTTACCTCACCATATTTTTTTAAGGAGTTGGTGGGTCTTTTTTTGTTTATTTATTTTATGTTTTTAAATATTTTTCTTTAATATCAAACATAAACAAATAGAAGGAGGTAAACTTTCATTTATTTGATGAATTTTTCTTGTTTCCTTATAAGAACAAAATTTTTATGATCTATTTATTCTCTTGAAGATAAGATTCAACTTTAAATAGTAATTGTTAATTCATGTCAAAAAAATGATAATTGTTAATGTTTCTTTAATTCTTTTATGTTTATGATCATCTTGTATTTTTTCTTTTTCTTTTTTTCTTTGTTGAATGTGTACACTAATTTGATAAGAAAAATAAATTTTTTAACCTAATTGCTAGCTAAAAATTAAAAATTGAAATATATATATATTGTGAAAGCTCTTAAAAGTACAAGCAAAAACCATAAAAGTGTTTGAAATAACTCTATTGTTTATAAAAATTATTTCTATTTAGTTAAATATTTAATTTTGAATATTGATAGATCATCTAAAGTTGTGTTTTTTGGTTGGACAATCTTATTTTCATTTTACATATAATTAAATTTAAAAATAATACTAAATTGTTACATGTTTTAGAAATATAATATTAAGCTCAAATTTAATTTTGGTTGAGTTGAAAGTTATTATGTAAGGTTGAATATAAAATTATTTTTGACAAAACTATAATAAATATATGATAACCCATATTGTCTTCTCAGCTTATAATTTTTTACATTTTTTGACAATTCAATTTTATTAATTTTTTTTTTTTAATTTTAACAGTATATTCATAACATACCATATTTAAAAAAACAAAAAATTTAGAATCAAATTTTCTTAAAAGACCAATAAAATTTATTTTAATTATTGGAGTCAAATTACACCAAAAAAAGAAGGAAAATTTGTTTGGAAAAGTCAAAGAGTTAGAATTTTTTTTAATCTTCACAGATACTCTTTAAAAAAAAATATTACTATTATTTTTTAATAAAATTTTAAAAATAAAATCAATTCTACATTTTCTTATATAAATTATGGAATTTAAAATACTTCACTCGCAGGACAGGAACCGACCCCAATTTTTCTACTTTTGCAATCTGTTCCCACATCCACTGTTTTCCCTAATCAATCGTGATTCGATATCGAGGGAATCAAGGGTAAGCCACGTCGCTTGTAAGAGCAGTTGTTGATTACTTGATAGTTATCATTCATATTTATGGTAGTGATAGAAAGAGAAAGAGAAAAGGTTCGATCTGAGCGTTGAAGGTGGTGGTGATTACGTATGGGCACTCTTCAGACTTGGAGAAAGGCTTATGGCGCTCTCAAAGACACCACCAAAGTCGGTCTCGCCCATGTCAATAGTGATTACGCGGTATTATATCCAATGTTTTATTGACCCGAATTTGTGGGTTCCTTGATTTTGGGCTTAATTTTTTTTGTTTCTCTTTTTCTAAGAATAGGATTTGGATGTGGCCATAGTCAAAGCTACCAATCACGTCGAGTGCCCACCTAAGGAGAGACACGTTAGAAGTCTGTCATTTATATTCTCAGTTCCATTTCTATTTGGTTTTCGTTTTTTGGGTTGCTGAATTTTGGGGTAAAGTGTGTGATTCATGTTTTTTGATTGTATAGAAATTCTGATTGCCTCGTCCGCAATTCGGCCCCGGGCTGATGTTTCTTATTGTATTCATGCTCTTCAAAGACGATTGGCCAAGACACATAATTGGACGGTATGCTCGAAACTTATATTGATTAAGGGTTTGATTTCTGATGTGATCGTTGCTAGGTTTTGATTATGTTGCTTTGTTTTGAATTTTTTATGATTATTGATGTGTCTGTGTTGCTTGTGATGAGGTTGAAGTAATGTGCAGTGTCAATTGCTCTTTGTTCTTCTGTATTTGCTGTTATAGGATGTAGATCTTCTGTGCAATGGAGTATGGAATATTTAAAGTTAAAACTGGTTGGGCTTCAAAGCATATTTTATTTATTATTCTCTTACTCGACCAGAGATAAAGCGTAAAGATTTTCAACTTTACTTTTCTCCCGGGCAATGTGAGAATGTGGGATTTTGGTCTTCTTAAGAGTAGTTGTTAAGAGTCCTTTGATTTATATATCTTGTTCTTTAATTGATATCTTTTCCTTTACTGTACTGTTTAAATCTCAAACTATTTCGAGGATGTGAAGTTATCTATTAATTAATTTCTACTGCCACTGTGGACTTGTCCTGCTTTTTAAGCTTCGTTTCTTTTACTATGAAAACCTATTATGTTAGCATATTTTCAACATGCCATAATTTCGAATCCCAAGCTAATATTTGCTGACTTTGTAGTACAGGGTTTAAAATTTTAATTATAGTGAGACCTTTGATTGTTGGTTTTTTGCTCATATAAATGTTTATATCCCTTTGTTTGTTTTATAGGTGGCTTTGAAAACTCTAATTGTCATTCATAGGACATTGAGGGAAGGTGATCCTACTTTCAGAGAAGAACTTTTGAATTTCACTCAGAGAGGACACATTCTTCAACTTTCTAATTTCAAGGATGATTCAAGTCCAATTGGTAGGCTAAACTTCCTGATAATTTCCATTCCTTTTGACTGCGACCATTATCTTTATCCTTTACAACAAAGGATCATGCAGTACATATGCTTTTGTGTGGGCATGCACATACACACGAACTTGATATTTTAACTGCACCACAAACTGAATCTAATCATATTCTTTGATTTCTCTTTTCAGCTTGGGACTGCTCTGCATGGGTGCGTACTTATGCATTATTTTTGGAGGAACGACTTGAATGCTTTAAGACTCTCATGTATGATATTGAAGCAGAACACATTCCAAGGCCTGCTCAAGGCCAGAATAAGGTATTCAACCATTTTACTGACCATACTTCTAGATAACAGTTAAGTTTCCCAATGATGTTACTTTAACAATTTAATATTAAAAAGGATTAGCAGACATTTACTAATGCCTGAAACAAAGCAATTAGTCACAATTACTGCAACAGAACCTTCTAGAAAGAATCTGCATGAGATCACTTATTTCCAGCGAAGGAAGAAAAAGAATTTGAAATATTAAAGATGCATCGTCTGAGATGTTCTGTCGCACTAGCTTGAATTAGAAAAAAGTGAAATAATTGTTTTTATAATGTGGTTGTTTCAGAATTACTGAAGTTAAAAGGATTCTTATCAATTTGTTGGTTAGTTTGAGGTCAAAGTTATTTATTAAGTGTATGGTATATCATGCATGGAGATATTTTGTTCTTGAATCTTATGTTATGAAATTTATATTTTATCCTCCCCTTTTGGTGTGTTATAGACTTATAGTCACGTTCTCTGAGTTGAGGCCATTCACTGAACCCCTGATCCTTTTTGCTCATTTGGTTTGCTTACCATTAAAGTGTGATTAATTCTGTAATTTGTTGATGCTTGTTTTCTGATGTTACTTGGGAATGACTATTATAAAGGCACAATCTGCTATGGTGAAAACTGCAAAGTCATAGAAATGGCATAGCCATTCCCATGGTATAACAAGTTATCAACCCTATTCTTTGATTCTATCTTTAAAAGTAGAGGATTACGAATTTTCAACACTTATAAAGGGAATGCAACCCAAGTAAACTTCAAATTGATTGACAAAGATTCCGTAGTATATTCAAAACATGAATAGCCTTGGTCATCCCAATTCACGGTCTATCTTTTGCAGGCATAGACATTTCTGGTACCAGATATGCAATCATAAGAACCCTCTGCTTCTATTCTGCATCATTGTTCTACCTTGAAGTGATTGCTTTCTAGAAAGTATGTTCATTGTTGTTGGAAGCTAATATTTCCAATTTTTTTTTCAGCATTACCAATATTGGATAGGTTAATAGTCTTTGTTCTTTTAGAGGAGAGTATTTAAATCTTGTGGTGTTGGGTTTTTAGTGTGGTGAATGTTGATCATCACTTCATTTCTTGATTTGAAAAGCTTCTCAAAATAGACGCAATTTATCAGAGTTCATACCGCCTCTTCTTGAACTTATTTGTTAAATGTTTATAAATCTTACAACTATTGCTATTTTCAAATGAAAAGATATTTGATTTTCTTATATTCAATTACTTAAGCTGCTGACTCCTGTTTCCTGAGAGGGGTTTCTATGTAACATGTTGCACTGCATATGAGGTTAAGATGCACAACTTGTATTGAATTTTTTTTGGAGTTAGGCATCTCAAAAAAAGGTATAAATAAATATGCATAACCTTTTCAATGCAAAAGATCTGTAGTTTATCTCTGATGGATGGAATTGTGGAAGGAATAGAACTGTTGGGAATGACGTTTCATGTTCCTGTATTGTTGTCTTTTAAAGTTGGAGATGAAAGCAGGATGAAAGTTTTGCCCAATGTTTGGTATGGAGTCTCTTTTTGAAGTGGTTTTTTCCTGGTTAATTACTCTTGCCAAGAGAAGATAACACAGTCACACAATTGTCTCTGTTTTCAATATTGTTACAGAATCATTATTTTCTTGACTATTTTGACATTTTTGAGGTAGAAGTATATTTATTTTTGAGCTGATATATGGGCTTTGTGATGTACTGGATAATTTTCATTTTGTCAGGGTTAAAAATCTGAGCAAAGTCATTGTATTAGGCCTTGATGGGATCTACTAGTATTTCCTTTCAGAAAGACACCTAGTGTTCCAAGGCCCCTTGTAGAAAGTGACTTTTTTATGTGGATAATTGCTGAGAGAAAACTTTGGCCATTAAGAATTTGGATTGGGTTGGAGAAAGAGATGATTCAGGCCTAGGTTTTACTGTTTTGTGTTTTTAGATCATTAAAATAATATTATTTGTACTTAATTTGGCCCCTTTTCTCAAAGCTAGGGTCTAAAAAAACACTTTTTACAATTTGAGGACTAAATGACACCAATTTAACCAATCTTAGGGACTGACTATGCCCCCACTCCCTATATTATATTATTTAAGAAAGAAAGTAGTCAATTTTCAGGCCCATTACTGTTCATTATGAAAGGCATGAGTTGAATCTAATGTAACATTTGAATGGATCTATGGAATATGGATTGCCTCATTTGATGGGTCTTGGACTGACCAGTTATTGTGCTGATGACTCAAAGTCTTCTTTTTCTTCTTGCTTTCCTCTTATTTTTCTTTATTTAACTGGCAGGGATACAGTAGAACAAGGGAATTGGACACTGAAGAACTTCTGGAACAGTTGCCTGCTTTGCAGCAACTACTTTATCGTATTATTGGTTGTAGGGTAATGTTCATTTTTTATAACTTTTCTCTCATCCTTGTTTCTTCAGGCTTGTTGCATATTGAGTTTATGTTTTTTTTTTTTTTTTTTCAAATTGTTTGTTGCTTTGAATTGTATCATTATTTCTTAAATGAATTGGTACTCTGTTTCTGATACAGCCAGAAGGAGCAGCTGTTGGCAACTATGTGATACAGTATGCTCTAGCTCTGGTATGTTTCATTCTGTTTCTAAAATTTTGGAGCATATGGGGCATTTCTTTTCCTGAGAATTATGGAGTGAAGATTAAATTCCTTTATTTTTATTTTTAATTAGTTTCTGATGCTTAATAGTATACAAAATGGTGTTGGATGTAGAAAGAAATACTTATAACCAACTTGTTTTCTTTTAAATACTTACAATATGATGTTCCTGGTATTTCTATACCTTTGAGAACCAAGATCTCCCTAAATTCGACCTTTTGGTCCTCCCAGGGTCCTAGTATCAACAATTCAAATGAGAATTTTCTTTCTTAGGGAATCATATTCTTGGAGCTATGTAATAATGACTAATTTATTTTTACTGCAGGCATAATTTAAAGGTTAAATGTTTCCATTAGGACCATGACTACTAAAACTACTGACAAAATTTTCATTTTACTATTACTTTTTTTCGGTCTATTTACTTAGTTTTCAATTTATTCCAATCAACTTTTCCAGCCAGTTAATCTGGCCATTTGCACCAAAATGTGGTAAAACTTGGCATTTTCAAGTCATGTGCTCTGCATATGCTAAGGCAATAGGGTCTTTAACTGGAAATCAATTTTGGCTGAATTTTGAGGGAGGATTCACCCGTCCATCCATGTGATTTTTTCAGTAGGCATATTTGGAGTTCAAAAAAAGAGATTGACAATATGCGCAAATGGGAATATATCATACCAAGAGCAGAAAAGGGTTGTAAGATCAATTTCAGAGCACTACCGATTATTGATAGACAGAAACATAGAAATGTTGCCATATCTGTGGTCACTGGAGATAACCTTATTGCTTGGCGACCATTTGGTTCAAATTAAAAGAAATTCAGTTCATTTACAATTGACGATCAACAACGAAGAAAGTTCACTTCCTCACCTACAAACCACATAAGCAACGTGTTAGCAATGGTGTTTCATTGCCTGGAGTCCTCTTCATTATATCTGGGCAGCAAGACAGGGTCAAATTATTAGGGGAACTTACCAAAAATAACATCCCTAAAACTTATAGTAACAAAACTAGCACCCCCCAATAATATTGAACGTTCAATTTGAACGTGAAATATTGAACGTGAAATATTGAACGGGTTTAAATTGATGTCGTTCAATTCTAATTGAATAGGTGTTTAAAGAAAAATGACATATTAATCATTTTTTTTTTAATTATGAAAATATAAGTTTGAACACAAAGGGTGCTAGTTTTGTTATTACAAGTTTAAGAGGTGTTAGTTTTGTTGTTTTCCCAATTATTAGAATGTGATAAATATCAGTAAAGAAGAAGAAAGAACAGGAAGGAAAGGGTGGCTGGTTTTTGAAATTTGGATAAGAAAGTTATTTAAAATCTGATATGAGGATACCCTATTGCATTTGAAAAGCATATGCCGGGCATGTGATTTCAAAAGACCCAATTTTATCACATTCCTGCGAATATGCTGGATTAATTGACTCAATAAGTCGATTGGATTAAATTGAAAGCTAAAATTGGAAAATTGTTTTAAAAAACGTAAAAGTAGTAACATGAATTTTTTTTCAATAGTTTTAGTAATAATGAAAACATTGACCTAACATAAAATATGCTAGTTCAACCACACGAATATCCACTTGGACGTGTAAATAAAACCTCACTAGTATCCACTAGGAGATGAGTATAAGATAAACCATGGGATACCAAATTGCCTCCCAGGATTATTTCCTGCAAAGAACTCTTAAGTTCATGTGACTAGTGTTGGGTTGTTAAGTAAAAAGGAGTAACTTGATGTTTTTTTTTTTTTTTTTCTTTTCTAGTTAGGTACTTGGGTTTATACTGAAGTAATTCTAATTCGCTTTCCCACTAGATATTGTAGTCTTGTTAGTTTTTGCACTTGAAATTGTTTTAAACTTGCAGAAAGGAATTGCAATCTTGCTTCTCACCCTTCTCCTATTCTACAAAGATTGTTACCAATTTAGTTGGCTTCAGTTGGGTTTCTAACCATGTGATATCTGAATTTCAGGTACTGAAAGAGAGCTTTAAAACATATTGTGCAATAAACGATGGAATAATTAATCTTGTTGACAAGGTAAACTTGCTTTATGATTTGGAATTGGTTACTGTTGAGTTTATATAAATTTTTCATGGAATTCCATTTTTAATCTGATTTCTTTGCAGTTTTTTGAGATGCCAAGACACGAAGCTCTCAAAGCCCTTGACATCTATAAACGGGCTGGTCAGCAGGTGATGACATCTGGAGTCATGATTCACTTTTTTAGCCTTTTATTGATTAAAAAAATCCATTTAAACAAGAAGGAATTTTGATGAAGTTCATCTTGTTAATGTGCTTGAGTAACCTTGTATTTTTGCTACAGGCATCAAGCCTCTCCGACTTCTACGAAGTTTGCAAAGGGCTTGAGCTGGCCAGGAATTTTCAGTTTCCTGTTTTAAAAGAGGTATTGTGCAAATGTTTGGTTTGTTTTTTCACCATTCCCTATCTCATCTTTTTTTTCAAGCTAACCACTTTTGTTCACCCTATTCAGCCACCGCAATCCTTTCTTAACACAATGGAAGAGTATATTAGAGAGGCACCACGAGTTGTTACTGTTCCAACTGAGCCCTTGGTAAGTCACTTTCTTCATGTGGGAGAAAATATACTGTGAAAATCATTTTTTAAAATCCCTTGTTTTAAGTTGGGGTAAATATCATCAACCATCTCAGGGTTTGATTAAATATCAAGTAAATTCCAAAAGTTACATTTTGTATCTTTCACATCCTCAAGGTTTGAATTAATATCAATGAAGAAAATTTTCAATTAAATGGATTAACATATTCTAGCTAGGCAGAATTAAAATATAAAATTAAATAAAAGTGAAATTAATTTTCTTTCCATTTTAGTACTTTCCCTTTCACTCAATATTTGTATTTATTCCTCTCTAAACATGCAAATATTTCTTGTAAAAAGATATAATATTCAAATTAATTTAATAATAAATTGGATTACTACATGAGAATATCTACTCAAAATAAAAAGAGAAAATAAATGATTAATAAATTAAATAACTCCAAGTTAATAAAAACGTTAGCTGATTTTGACAATATTTTTAATTTGATTTTTGACCGTTGTCTTATTATTTTGATATTTTTAAACAAGAATCACATATAAGTATGTAGTGAGAATGAAGGATTTAGTGAAGGGAAAATATAACAACTTTTGATTTGATTTTTATCATTTTCTTAGGCATCAATAATTATTTTAATATTTTGCTTATTATTTAACCCTATTTTGGTACATATTAATTCACTTATATGAAATTTGATATTCTTTATGTGAAAGATACAAAATGCAATTTTTGGGAGCTACTTGATATTTAATCAAACCTTGGGGAGGTTTGTGATTTTACCCTTTTAAGTTGTTGCTCATCCCAAGTCTTTTTAACTTTCTCCACGGCTGCCATTTGAACCAAGTGTTGTATGAATAATATCTGGTCATTGTGAGTAGCTTCTATTAACATACAAACCAGAGGAAGCATGCTCTGCAGAAAGCACGTTGTCCAACAACGAGCCTGAGCCACCACCTTCAGATGCCGTTTCTAAAGTTGAGACTTCAGCCCCTGCTCCTGCACCTGCACCTCCAACTATCCAAAGCGGCATGGAAACTGGAGATTTACTGGTAGGTTGTCAGTTCAAATTTACTTTTCAGCTTTTTTCAATGAGATTCTATTTGTACCAACTGGGGCAGCAACCCCACCAACATGTCCATTTTTTTATTCCTGCTAGCAAATAATACGACCCGCAACATTTATGGATCATTGATTATTTTTTAGTGGGGATGGGTTAGTAATGGGACATAAAGAGTTTTCCTTTTCCAATTCATTATACTTTTTGTTTTATTTCTCTCTCCCACTCCTTTGCTTCTCTTAAGTACTTTGTTTACCTTTTGAGTTCAGGGTTTAAGTTATGACACTCCGGATGTACCCACAATTGAGGAAAGCAATGCTTTGGCTCTGGCCATAGTACAAACTGAAGCCAGTAAGAATATTTGCTTCTTTGCATTTCCCGTTGTTCCACAATGTTATGTAGTTCTTTTGAGCTGAGCACGTCATATTTGCAGATACAGCTCCAACATTTAATTCTACTGCTGCTGAAGCGAAGGATTTGGATCCTACTGGATGGGAACTTGCTTTAGTCATGACCCCAAGCAGCAATATTTCATCAGCTAATGAGAGGCAATTGGTACGTCCTTTCTGTGTTTACCTTTAATGTTTTAACATCTCTTTTCCTCATGTGTATATCTATGGTAGCTCATTGAATTCCTCGAGTAACAATTCGAAGCACTGGTTTCTTGTTACTGTTTTGGCACCCTTTTTTATGACTGTCAGCATAGGGGGACTATCTGCAAGATATGGTACAGAACTAAGCATAGAAATAATTATAAAACAGCCCATGGCAACTTGGGTTGGATGAAAACCTCGGGTTAAACAGATGAAAACTTGGAAGTTTTAGGATCAGTGATTTTTCTGCTGTATTTTTTTATGGATCAGCTACTTTTATTATGCTATGTTACTTTGATTCTTTATTTTTGGTGAAGTTGCAAGCAACATGACATGAACTTTGGTGTGGGTACTTGGATTCAATTTAGTGGAAATTTATATAAAATTTAGAAAAATGGGTGTGTCAGATATCCAGATATGTATTCAAAAGTTTATGACTCTTGGTCTAAAAGAGTCCTTGTAAACATAGTTTTTGTGCCTTTCTCACTGTTGTCTTAATTTATTTTTCATTTATCTTTCCATTCGATTTCAGGCTGGTGGGCTAGACACGCTTACTCTGAGTAGTCTGTATGACGAGGCGGCATATAGAGCATCCCAGCAGCCTGTGTATGGTGCACCAGCCTCGAATCCTTTCGAAGCACAATATCTATACGCTGTGTCAAATGGTGTTGCTCCTCCTCCTGCAGTTCAAATGGCATCGATGGCTCATCAGCAGGCGAATCCTTTTGGTTCTTATCAAGCTACCTATCAACCACAGCCGCCGCCACCACCACAACATTATTTAGTAATGGGTCCACCAAACCCATTTGGTGATGCAGGATTTGGGGCATTTCCTACTACTGTGACTCACCAACAAACAAATAATCCATTTGGAAGCACAAGCCTGCTTTAACGTGTTTGAACAGCGATGATGGTGTAATCCATCTACGTGGTTAAATGGATTGGAATATTTGTAAGTGGGAGTATAGAGAGGTGAGTTTTGGCATTTGGTCAACGTGGCAAATGGATTTTTGCTTGAATATAATGCTGTGTAAAAGCAGGCGATGTAAGAGTCTAGTTGATACAATTCAAAATTGTAGTGTAGTTTTTTTCTTTTCCTTTTATCCTATAAGAATGTATCCAGCTAAATTTCAAGGATTTTAAAATGTTAAGCTTAAAGTTATCTTGGCTGGTTCTTGTCAGTACTTGGTTTGAGAGTAAGTAAATTCTAAGTATCCTTTTATTTGTTGACCTAAAGTGCATGTATTGTAAATATGCTTATCACAACTATAGATTGTTGTCTTGCTATTGGTACAATTTATAGGTTATTCCTGAGAACTCTTGATACATATTAATTGTTATTGATCATATATTAAAGTTACTGATTAATTGTACGACAAGTAAATGAGAATTCTTATACAACATAAAGAGCTCGTATCTGATAATATAAATTTATAATAATGAACAATTATCGCAGTACTTTCCAGTTTTGTTCGGGGTAAAAAAAAAAAAACCAATTACCGAAGGGTCAATATTTACATCTAAAACCTTTTGAGGACCTTATGCTTATTTATTTGCAATAAATTACAAAGGGTTAAATACATAATTGGTTCATATTCTTTTGTTCATGAACTAATTTCGTTTATATTCTTTTAAATAAAACAATTTAGTTCGTATTTTTCTAAATTTACAACAATTAAATACAACAATGAACGTCCGTTTATGTCGTTAACAGACATGTTACTGCCACGTGGAACCTAATTCAAAGATAGTTTAAAATAATTTTTCCACGATAAGTATTTCCAGTTTGTTATCTCGTATCGCGATTGGAACCGAGTTTTAAATGATGACCTTTTAATAGTCATTCTTTCTTGTCTGCAACAATGGATGATGAAGTTACAAATATTATACATTGTCTCATACCAATAATAATTTAAAAATACAAATTCAAATATGTAAAATAAAAAAAATAAAAAAAATGGGATCATTTGAAGCTTCTTCATAATTGTGGCATGCTATTGGTTTGATCGGGGTATGATTAAATATCAAAGGGGGTCGATCACAGACTGAGCTTTTGCTAGTGCTTCTATTAGAGTCATGTACAATCGCGAAAGATTGTAAAGTTTATTTAAGATCTAGCTTGCTTGGATAATACTAAGGCTTTCCAAGTCACAACAACATAGGGGACCTTCAAGGAATAGGTAAGAAGCTCAACAACAACTATAGCATGTTGTCATAGCAAAATACAGTCTTACCTCAAGGTAATAACTTGTAAGAGATTGTGAATAGTGAGAAGGTCACATGGTGTAGTGGAGAGGTTTGAGACAACCAAGCAAATGCGATCGACAATGACCATAAAAGAAGAGCAGGTCAATTCAATAGTTAATAAATGGTTGAGGAGGACAACACGTGAAGAGGATGTTCCAAACCGAGCAAGGTGGTGATCTAGGATAAAAATGAGAGGTTGCATAGCGAAGGCAGTAAGGGGCTGCAAGAAATCTAGTCAGCTAAAGGACGTTAGCTTGAAGATGAGCATGCTCATGTGAGGACTGGTTGTGTTCAAGTTATATCGATGGTAGATATGACAATATCATTGTTGAATTTAACAATGTACGCACCGACGCTTACCAACATTCATGGCAGACGACACCTACCAAAGAAGACTTCTTGATACATAGCAGCTGTAAATTGATTGCGGTAGTTGTAATAGTAATTAGTATTTTCCTATATAAACAATGTACAAACTCATACAAATTAAGAAAAAATATATCGGAGAAACCATTTATTTCTCACGATCATTTCGATGGTTTCTTCAAATTATTTATTTATTCATGGTATCAGAGCCAAGTCGTTGCTCTATACAAATTTGAAGTCATAGTTCTCACAAACTGAGTTTTCTTTCTCTGAAACAAATATTTTTTCTCTAAAAAAATACTCACTCAAACACTCATATAAACCTTAATTTAAAACTTCAATTTTGAAGTAGTATTTATCTCACCTAATTTTACCAGATTACTCTAAACAAAAATCTGAGCATTTTGGTAAAATTAGATTGGAAAAAAAGTCCCCCACGTGCCTCCACGTACCTCTAGAAGTTGGTTGGAGAAAGTCACGCACCACCACGCTCATCCACGCGCCCTCACGCGCCAGCTGAAGGTTGAAGACGCTGACGTGGCTGGTTCGATGACGTGGCGGTTCGGTTTGCACAGTTTCGGTCCAGTTGAACTAGAGGTCCGTATGAACCCGGTTTGAACCAGTGGTTCTCCCAGACCCAATTTTTTACCCAGTTTTTCCCCTTTTAACCCGGTTTGGTCCATTTTAGCAACCTAAACCCGATTTTGTCCATTTGGACCGGTTTTTCACCAAAATTGATCGATTTTATTCTGATTTTGATCCAAAATTATCTTTTTTAACCAGTTTTATTCTCAATTTGATACTATTCAAACTGGTTCTTGAAATTTTCTTTCCAGTTTTGAAATTATTACACCATTTTTTATTTTTTGTACTATAAAATCATGACAGATGATACAAGTTCATTGCATGTAGAGAAAACAACTCCAGTTATTGTACAATCTGTTCATTCTGAAGTTGTATTTAATGTTGGAATTATTCTTACTGAGACTAATTATGATGTTTGGTCTCAAATCATAGAAATGCATATTGCAGAAAGAGAAAAAACTCTCTTATATTCATGAAAAAAATTTACAACCTGAAAAATCATCAGCAAGTTATAACAGGTGGTATGCTGAAAATCAAAAAGTGAAGAGATGGATACTTATGTCAATGAGTCCAGAAATCATGAAGCGTTACTTACGCATACCAACTGCTCTTGAAATTTGGGGTGCTTTGGCAAAAGCATTCTATGATGGAAGTGACGAATTATAGGTATTTGTCTTAAACCAGAAAGCCTTTACTTCCAGACAAAATGGAAAATCACTTTCTGAATATTATGGAAAGTTGACTGAAATTTTTCAAGAATTAGACCATCGTGATAAGGTGGTCATGAAAGATCCTGATGATTTAATATCGTATCAAGAGTCTGTTGAAAGACTGAGGGTACATATTTTTCTTGCTGGATTAGATGATGAGTTTGAACAGGTTCGTGGAGAAATTCTGCGAAAAGAAACTATCCCGAATTTAGAAGGATGTTACTCCTTGATTCGACGAGAAGTAGTGCGTCGAATATCATTGAAAGAAAAATCTGGAGACTCTGATGCTTCCGCCATGATATCTCAAAACCGTTCTTTTTCAAATCAGCAAGAACGAATGAATTTCAAAAGGGCTGTTGAAAAATCATCATTTAAATGTACCCATTGTCATCAAAAGGGTCATACCAAAGAATGATGTTTTGAACTTGTGGGGTATCCTGATTGGTGGGATCACAGTTGTGACTCTCGAAAGAAAAATCTAAGACAGATGTCTATTGCCACCAATGTTGAAGCAACGAAGGATCATGTTGCAAGTTCCTCAGCATCAGTAGCAACTTCAAACAATGTTGGTAAGAAAGCTTTTCCTCCTGTTTTTAATAATACATGGATAATTGATTCAGGTGCAACTGATCATATGACATTTAATTCTAGACAAATCTCAAAACCATCTTCACACAAAACTGTTTGCACTGCCAATGGTAACACAACCTCAGTTATTGGGGAAAGCTCTTTATCTCTCACTAGTACTTTAAATTTAGATTCAGTACTAGTTGTTCTCTCTTTAGAGTATAACCTTATATCTATTTCTCAAATAACCAATGCTTTATCTTGTTTTGTTACTTTTTAGCCTAACTTTTGTGTGTTCAAGGACATCCAAACAAAAAGCAAACGATTGGTCGTGGTATTCGGAGAGAAAACTTGTATTATTTGGACTTGGCTTCAACAAATCATGCACTTGTAGCAAATGGATCTAAAAGAAAGGATATATCAAATATATGGCTATGGCATAGGAGATTGGGTCATTTTTTTTTTGGATATTTAAAGAAATTATTTCCAAGTTTATTTTTGAATTTAGATATTTCTTCTTTAAAGTGTGATGTTTGTGAATTAGCAAAAAGTCATCGTTCCTCTTTTCCTGTAACCTTAAATAAAAGTCAATTTCCTTTTATGGTTATGCAATCTGACGTATGGGGCCCTTCTAAGGTCTCTACTTTGGGAGGTTCACGTTGGTTTGTTACATTTATTGATGATTTTAGTAGAATGACTTGGGTCTGTTTAATGAAGTCTAAAAGTGAGGTAAACTTATTATTTAGAAAATTTCATAAAATGGTTCGTACTCAATATAATACACAGATTCAAGTTTTACGTAGTGATAATGGAGGAGAATATAAGAGTTTTGAGCTTCAAGAATATCTTAAATCAGAAGGAATTATTCATCAAACTACTTGTGTTAATAATACACCTCAGCAAAATGGAGTTGCAGAAAGGAAAAATCGACACTTGTTGGAGGTTGTCCGTGCCTTATTGATCGAAGCTCATATGTCATTATCTTATTGGGGAGAAGCACTTACTTCTGCTGCATATTTGATCAATCGGATACCTTCCAGTTCAATTGACTTCCAAACACCACTACAAGCCATCACTAAAGCAATTGTTGCACCAAGTGTTCCCAATTTACCTCCCCATGTCTTTGGGTGTGTAGCATTTGTACACTTACATAAACAGCAACGTAGCAAGTTGGATCCACGAGCAATACGTTGTGTTTTTATGGAATATGCTACACAACAAAAAGGGTACCGTTGTTATCATCCTCAAACAAAACAAATGATTACCACTATAGATGTTATTTTTCATGAAGATACAATGTATTTCTCTTCTAAGCCTGAATTTTAGGGGGAGTACAACCATGATGAAATTCAAACCCTCACATATAAATTGTTACCTTATGAAGAAAGACAAATTATATGTGATCAAAACACAAATAATTTGAATTCAAATGGTAATAATTCCCAAAATGGAAGAGATTCAAGGGAAATGGAATCAAGCCCTCGTCAACTCCAAGATCATCAAGCAAGTTCATTACTACCACTAAGTGAGTACGAGTTTCCAACTCCACAAGTTGCTGATATACCTAACCAATCGTTTGCAAAGGATGTTCCAACTATTGAACCAACCAGAAAAATACTTCCACCTCATCCTAACAGAGGTATTCCTAAAACCATGTATGAACCTGAGATTTCTAGTAAAGTCAAATATCCCATGAATAACTATGTGTTTAAATATCGTTTGTCAAAATCAAACATGTCATTTGTGAATCAATTATCTACTGTATCTATTCTTAACAGTGTGCAGGAAGCTTTAGCTGACCCAAAATGAGAAGAAGCTATGAATGAGGAACTAAGATCCTTAGAAATAAATAGAACTTGGGAACTTGTCGATTGTCCACCAACAAAGAAAATTGTTGGATGTCGATGAATTTTTTCAGTAAAGTACCAAGCAGATGGTATGATTGAACGCTATAAAGCAAGATTGGTGGCAAAAGGATACACTCAGACATATGGGATCGACTATACAGAAACATTTGCACCTGTAGCCAAAATTAACACTGTTCAAGTCTTGGTATCTCTAGCTACAAATCTAGATTGGCCATTATATCAGTTTAATGTAAAAAATGCCTTTCTACATGGAGATTTAATTGAAGAAGTCTACATGGATCTACCACCAGGAATCAAGAAATAAAAAATTCATGATGGAAAAGTGTGCAGATTAAAAAAATCACTGTATGGTTTAAAACAATCTCCAAGAGCATGGTTTGGCAGGTTCACAAAGTCTATGAAGGCATTTGGCTACAAGCAAAGCAATTCAGATCATACTTTATTTCTGAAAAAAAGGCATGGTAAGATTACTGCACTTATTGTATATGTTGATGATATGATAGTAACAGGAAATGATCATGAAGAAAGGAAAGCTCTATAAAGTTATTTGTCTAGAGAATTTGAAATGAAAGACCTTGGTTCCTTAAAATATTTTCTTGGGATTGAGGTTTCTCGATCAAAAGAAGGAATCTTCTTATCTCAAAGAAAATATGACTTAGATTTATTAAAAGAAACTGCTATGTCGGCATGTCAACCAGCTAATACACCAGTAGAGGAAGGATTAAAGTTATGTATCAAGGTTGATCAAGTTCCAGTAAATAAAGAAAGATACCAAAGGCTTGTTGGAAGGTTGATGTATTTGGCACACACAAGACTAGATCTTGCCTATGCTTTAAGTATTGTTAGCCAATTTATGCATAATCCTGAAGAACAATATATGAATGCAGTTATTCGTATTTTGAGGTTTCTAAAGTCTGCTCCTGGAAAAGGAATATTGTTCACAAAAAATACAGAATTTCAAAGAATAGAAGTATATACTGATGCTGACTGGGCTAGATCAATAAATGATAGGCGATCTACATCAGGCTACTTCACTTTTGTAGGGGGAAACCTTGTAACATGGAGAAGTAAGAAACAACATGTTGTCGCCCGTTCAAGCGCAGAGGCTGAATACAGAGGCATGGCACTTGGGCTTTGTGAGGCTTTGTGGTTACAACCTCTCTTGAATGATTTGGGATATCCTGTTAAAGAATCAATTAAATTATTTTGTGAAAATAAAGCAGCATGTGATATTGCTCACAATCCAGTCCAACATGATCGTACAAAACATGTTGAAGTGGACAGATTCTTTATTAAGGAAAAGTTAGAAGAAAATTCTTTGAAATTGCCAAAAATTAAGTCAGAAGATCAATTGGCTGATATTCTCACTAAAGCAGTCTCATATCGAGTATTCACAGAAGTTTCAGTCAAGTTGGGCATGACAGACATCTATGCACCAACTTGAGGGGGAGTGTTGAATTCAACAATGTACGCACCGACGTACCAACGCTTACCAACATTCATGGCAGACGGCACATACCAAAGAAGACTTCTTGATACATAGCAGCTGTAAATTGATTGTGGTAATTGTAATAGTAATTAGTATTTTCCTATATAAACAATGTACAAACTTATACAAATTAAGAAAAAATATATCGAAGAAACTATTTATTTCTCACGATCATTTCGATAGTTTCTTCAAATTATTTATTTCTTCATATCATAACATAATAGGGTCAAAAAGGAGAGACCCATTAGAGGTTTCAAGATATAGCATTTGAAGAGAATTGGTGATCGGGGGAGTGTTGAGAAAAAAAAATATTCTCTATCTATTTTTCAATTTATAATATTATAGGATAATTTAATGTGCATCACAATAGATTAGTTGGCATTCACTCCAGAAAATTATAGAGTGACTTTATATTCTTATAAATATGTGATCATAAGTTGTTGTAGGTGTGACAAATGAGACCACTCTAGTGAAGTATTATAGAACGATGTATTTATTTAATTGATAATCTTGCATTCGTAAAGTATCGCCATACACTTTCAAGTTAATTGAAAATATGAATGTATGCAGTTGTCTGATCATTGAAAGTACGTAGTTGCAAGTTTGTTATTAGAAGCATGTGTAGACATTGGTGGCATATAAAACAACGGAATTAACAAAAGTTACTCATACAAACTCATCTAGTACAGTAGGTAGCCCAAACACTATCACAATATTAGGGGTGTATTTTTTTTTGGAAAACTTACCAACTAACTTAAGTCAAAGATCAAATTGAGCTTATACTTTAATTTTTTGAGGTTGGTTGATCCAAGTAGGTTCACAAAATTTTAAAATTAATATTGTCAATTTGATTGTAGGTTCTAAAAATATTAAAACTAACAAAACTAAACTGATTTACACTTTAATATACAATAATTTTTTTTAAATATCTATAACTTTTTGGGTTATATGCTGAGATAGACCCTTTTTGATGTTCTTAATCTGTAATTATCATGCTTGCCATTTTTACAAATTTACCCTTAGTATACATTCTTATTATTTTCTTTGTATCTTCTGGCTCTGATACCAATTTTTTGAGCTAAATTTTTAAAAGCTTCAGTTAACTTATATTCTTATATGTTCTTTAAGTAAATAAAATTCAAAAATTAGGTTATTAAATTCTTCTTCATTTACCTTAATAAATTTATGTGTAAAATAATTTCTTAGAATTTTTCTTACGGGATGATCTATTAGGTAAACAATACTATAAATATAATCTGTATAAAAATTTAAAAGATTGTCAAATCTTTAAAATTTTCTAAATGGGTTTCATAACTTTCGTTATCAAAATATTATTATAGAAATTCTAAATATTTTCTTTCAAAATCTTCAATTTTTATCATAATTTTATTTTATTTTCTCTTGTTTTTGTTTATAAATTTTTTCCATGTCCATCTTGTTATTTATTAATTTTTAAATAAAATAAATAAATATTAAAGCATTCAAAATCCTTAATAAACTTAGGGTTATAATTATCATACCTGAATTTAATGGGTCCACCATGATATTCTCTTCCTCTATTCGTCTTCTTTTATTACATTTGGTATGCCTCAACTTGCTTCAATCTTTGATACACCTGGTAATGGAGAAGCCCTTACATCCGTAAATATTATTGTATCTAAAAGTGGACTAATAAAGAAGTAAGAAAATAATGACTTAACTCCATTTTATTTGTTATATAAAAATTATTACAACCCTAATTTCAACTAAGAACCTTAAAGAGATCCTTAGCTGCTCATTTCTTGAAGATACATAATTACTAGGTTATACATAGAGTGGAGTGAATGACTTAAGTTTTCTATTCCTAAGCCCTTTGCTATCTCTGTTTGCTTCGTGTTCTTCAAATGGAAATAAGGGTTTCTTCTATAAAATAATGAATCCTTTTTTACAAAATAAAGAGTCAATAATTCATCTGTTTTTTATGTTTTTGTCTTTATTTTCAACCATTTCTTGGCATGTATTGCCGACTAAAGATGTGGGTTCTACTTCTTTATTTTCCTTTGTTGTTTTTTACAGACGGTCTTTTTTTATTTTTCTTCTTCATTTTTTGCCAACAATTTTGATGACGTAGATGACTATGTATTTTCATATTCTCGATCTCTAATGTAAAAAATTCATTTGTTGTCCTTAGTTATTTTTCTAGTATAGAAGTAAAAAACTTTCCTTTTTTCTTGATAAATTTTCAGGTTGTTGCTGTTGAAATTTGCTTCAAATTTGTTAATTTTTTCACCATCTTCTTTGGTGATAGCTATATTATTATAGAAAATAATCATGACTTTACTAGTTAAGTAATTTACTTTGATTTCAGTAGAACTCTCAATCTTCTTGATTTCATAGTAAATTTGTCCTCACATTTGTCCTCTTAATACATAGAGTTCTTTTGTGTTGGATTTCTTCTCTACAAGTGCCCTTGGCTTGAGAACTTCTCTATTGGTGTTAGCAATCCCTAATTTGATAAAATGATAAGGAATGATACAACCTTTCTCATTCCAGTCTATGAAATAGGCTTATCTTCTGCTATAATCTTTTTTTTTTTTTTTGAAATTCTTAATGGCTTTCTTGAAATTTTCAGGAAAATAATTCAATTCACTTAAATTAATTAATGGATAGAGATTTTCAATTAAACCTGTATAGTAAGCTTTGTATACAAAAATTGGATATGCTTCTTCCAGAATAGTAAATTTACTACATGCATGATATTCTTTTTCTATGATATAAAATTTCAAATCTTATATATGTTCATAGGTAGATTTTCTAGCCAAGTTGTAGAGACTCAACCCTTGTGATAACTGGGATTCCTGTACTGATATTTTCTTTATCAATTTCTGATGTATTTCTAGAGGATGCCTCTCTGAATAAAACTAGTGGTCGTACTATCTTTTCTAAAGTTCTTAACTTGGTTGTTGTTGTTGTAGAGTAATTTTTTATAATTTCTTCTAGAGTTATTAATTTTGGTGTTTTGTAATTGGCATAACTACCTTATGTTTCTACTCTATTGATGAAGGCTCTATGATTTATTCTACTAAACCCAATAATAGTTTTATTTGTTTCTGCCCAATTATTGTAGATTCTTGGTTTTAGATCGTTGTAGACCACATAAGTCTTTTATGTTCTTTTTTTGTCTCATTAGCCCAACTAAGCTTTTCCTTTTTATTTAAGATATTTTATTCTCGTTTGCATTGTTAAATTCTTCTATTTTATTTTGAATTTCTTTCCTCATAAGTTTTACCTTCTTTAGATTGAATTTTTTTTTATGAGGATTCCTCTTTAGAATCCAAGAGTTGTTGTGAGTAATTAAATTCTTTTTGTTTATTTCCTGTCTCCATAAGAGACTTCTCTAACTATAATAGCTCGAGCCATTTCTAAAGGATTTTTATCTCCTTTTCTTTTATCTTGATTTTGATTTCAAGCTATTCCATTCCTGCAAGCATAAAAATAGTTAGATGTGCTCATTCTCTAGTTAATACATCTTCTAGGCTGTTTTTGGTTTCTAGTAAATGTTCTTCATCAAGCTTATAATGGTTAAACAATTGTTGCTATCTGATGAGTTTTCTTTGCTTATAATCACCTGCTATGTTAATTCTTAAAAAATGTCCAAAATTTTTATTGTCTGTTTTTACAATAAATTTGGTACTAATAACATAAATAGAAAATTTCTTTATTTTTTTCTCAACTGCTAAATATTTATTTTCATTACTATGATAATTTAATTTAGGGCTTTAAAATGATCATGAAATAAATTTACAAAGATATTTATTTTTATTATCTACTCTTGCTTTTAACACTGCTCTCCAATATTTATGAGAAATATCTATTTCTATGATCATTTGATCATTTGGTCCTAGATGATATAAGGCGAGTAAGTTTTAACTTGTGATTTTACCTTATCCATATATTTAGTATCTTCCTTAGTCCAATTCCAAACATAATTTTTTTTTAAAACTTTGTTTGTAATAGTTTTCTTATATCTGCTTATTTTTTAATGTATGTTTCAACATGGCTCAAACATCCTAAAAATATTTGAAGTTAATTTTTATCTTTTATAGTTCTGGAAAATTTTTTTATATTATTTAAGATATGAGTTGTAAATAGTATTTGCCGTTTTCTATCACAAGTCCTAAACATTTTATCTTTTCTTGAGCAATTGCTACTATCTTTTTTTGAGCAATTACTACTTTCTTTTCTGATAGAACTATTCCTAATTTTTGACATTTTGTTAGTATATTTATTACATCTATATAATATTTTTGTAGATTGTTACTTAATATTAATATATCATCTATATAGACGCAACAAAAGTTACGAAATTTCTTAAATATATTATATATGTATCTTTGGAAGATACCTGGTAGTTGTTTTAATCCAAATGGAACAGCTGTCCATTAAAATTGTCCTTGTGGGCAACTAAATGCTATTATTTTTGAGATTTTTCATCAAGTCTTATATGCCAAAATCCACTTTTGCAATCAAAATTTGAAAAATGTTTTTTTTTTCCTTTATTAGAGATAATAATTCTTCCTTTTTAGGTATAAAGTACCCATCATCTATTGTTTCTTTGTTTAAAGCTTTAAAATTTATGACCATTCTTTTCTTTCTTTGTTTTTATGTTTCTTTTTTTACTAGAAAAGCTGGAATTGAATGGGGTGTACTATTGAAAGTGATTACTTTTAATTCCCAAAGTTCTTGAATTTATTTTTCAATTTCTTTTCTATCTTCTGGAGTATAAATCATTGGTTTTTCTCTTGTGACTTTTGAGAAATCTCTTAATTTTATGCTTGTTATTTCATTAAACTTATTAATATTTGGATCTAATGATTTTCTAAACATACTTTTTTTAATAATTTTCTAATTCCTGTTAAAGCTTTATTTTCTTGTATTTTATTTAGAAATGAATTTTTGGTTGACCTCTATTTCTAAGAAAATATTTTCTATTTGGGGTTTTTCTAATTTTATATCCTCACCACATTTTTGCTTTTTATGTTGTGACATAAAAGTTGGTGATGAAACTGTTAAAGCTTTCCTTATTTTCGACACATAAATGATTTCACTATCTAAAGTTGTCAAGTTGATTTTATCTAGATACTGAGTAAAGTTAGTATAAGTTTAGAAAGTTATTTCTTAATAAAATATCAACTCATGTTTCTTGTTGGTATATTGTTGGAATGTGAAAAATTTCTCTTCTTATTAATATATTTATATCTTTTAAAATTTTGTTTAGATTTATGGTAGTATTATTTGCTACTTACTATTAATTCCTTTGGGACTGGTTTTCAACATTCTTCTGAAAATATATATTTACTGGCTACACAGATACTTGCACCTATGTCAATATACGCATGTAAATAGTAATTTTCATATCCTTTAAATTTTAATCCAATTTTTATATAAGTACTGCTTGGATTTGTTATACTTAATAATTCATCCATCAGTCATAATCAAAATAAAATGTTTTTGAGTCTGATATTTCTTCTTCAGTTTCTTCTAAGAAATAGATACTACATGTATTGTTTATATCAAATTCCTCTATTGGTTCTAGTTCCATCTTAAAAGCTTCTTTTAAGATTTTTTCTTTTTAGGGGAATTCTCTTTTAAATTCTTTCTCATGTTGAAGTTTATTAGAGCATTCAGTTGCATATTGTCGTTTTTTCATTACATATCAAATATCTAATTTTTTTTTTTTGATGGACAATAATTTTTATTTTCTGGTGTATTATATTTTTTTCTTCTAAAATATTGTTGTTTATAAGGTTCTCTATTATATCTTCTTTTATACTTTTGAATTTTTTTATAAATTTATATCTTCTAAACTTTCTAAATTTTTTAAACTTCTTATATTTATTGTAAGGTCTTATGTTACAACCATATTTTTCTAGCATTCTAAAATCTCTTGAATCATGATAGATATTATCATTTTTCTTTACCTGTTTAAATTCTTTTCTTTCTTAGCATTTTGCTGTTATCGAACTTTTAAGATTTCTTATTCTTTCTCCTAATATATCAGGTATGGTTTTCCTATTCCTATTATTCCATCATTCCATCATAGTTTTACGCAACATTTCAGTTAATTTTTGAAAAAAATATTTTTTTATAAGTTTATTGCATAGAAGGTGGTAAGTTATGATAATACATTTCATATTCGCATATAATATAAAACACATGTCATATATTTTCATGTTTGCTAAATGCCACTTAGCTGTATTAATTTCATTTTTACTAGATTCAGTAATGTTCCTATCTTTATCTTCTCTAATAAATTTCTTATATATCTCATTTACTACAGTGTTTAAGTATTATCTTTCTGTAATTACATTTCTTTGCATTACTAAGTGTTGTTGTTCTGTTAAATTTGCAAACTAAATTTTTACTTTTCTTGTCATTTTATAAGTTACTAATACCCTACAAGTTGAGGGGTTTGTTTATGTGGTTATAGAAGTTTGTATGATTGCACTCATTCCATTAGCTCATTCATCTAAGGCTTTTTTTTTTAATCTCTTATGCAATATAAATCTAAAACATTTGTTTTATAATTTTCATGAAGTCTAAATTCTGGTGGAGTTCTACCTCTAGTACCCCAATATAATCCTTCTTCTATTTTAGGTTATTGTCTTCTCTTATTAAAAGGTTTAGGTTCTTCCTGTTTTTGTTATTTCTTTCTTCTCTGTATGGATCATATGTTCCTCCTTTTTGTGGGGTTAATAATATAGGTTCCATATAGATTCTTGGTTTTATGTTTTCTTGTTCAGATTCACTTTTACTAATTAATGTCATATCATACTCTTCTTTATTTGTACAAATTTTTTATTTGTAATGTTTTTATAATTCCTCATTTGTTAAGATTAATAGATTAATTAATATTTCTATATCTTTATTTTTAGGATTCATGAATTATTCTTCTAACTATTTCATGTATACCATTAGAATGTGATTATATCTTTTCATTTATCTTTGATTTTTTTATTAATATTTTCTCTTATCATTCTTAGGTGTTAATGCATCAAATCGCCTAGGTAGTTTTTCTTTTAATCATTTTAATGGATCAAATCTTAATCCATTTCCTTTTGGTATATGATGAGTGCTTAAAAAGTACTAATATTATGTGATTTATTGTGCTTAATTGTGACAAATAGATTTGATTATAAATCTTTTATTTAATTATTTGCATAAATCCATCAATTCGGAGTCACGGTATGTTTTTATGTATTTCAGGTATTTTTAGCTTCAAAAGAGATAGATAATGTAAGCATACGAAGATGGGACAATTGGAACACTCAAATAGCAACCTAGGAGCAAAAAAGCCTAAGTCATGTAAGCCTTACACTAGAAATCAACCAATTTGTAAGGGTTAACATAATCAGTTGTGCTGCGGCGAAGGTTTTTGTGTGCTGTGGTGCGCTACTTTCTGATTTCTATAAGGGGCATTTTTTTGCCTTGTACCGTGGTGCACTTCTATTTTTGAAGAGTCCCAATTATGTACAACGCTTACATCTATAAAACCTCCTTATGTTTTCAGAATTACATACAACCTTTTCACATAATTTGGGGATGATTTTCTACTAAATTAAACTAGGTTTTGAAGCTTTGTCACATCCTAAGGAGGTAAGAGAGGCACATCTAAAGGAGACAAGAAGCCTTTTAAGATTGAAAATCAAGCTTTTGGGGAAGGAAACATCATCCAAGCCAATTGTGGTATCTAGATTTAGGTTACTTGTTGTTGTTTGGTATTTCTTCTTCTTCTTTTCTCTCTAAAATGTATGTTAAATTATATTTATCTATGAATATTAATCTAAACATGTTTGAATAAATTTAACTATGGATGTTTAATTTATGTTGCCATGTTTGCTAGATTTGTTATGGTAAATGTTTTAATAACAAAATAAGTAAAAATTACTTTTTGATTAAGAGTTTGTTTAGAGATTTATTTGTGAATACTTATGGGCCAATCTGAGGTTCATAAATGGATTGAAAAATCTGAGAATTTAGTTTTAAGAACGTCACATTGACTATATTTTGAAAAGCTAAATCAAAGCTTTAAATTGATGACCTAGTCATGGCATTGGTTTGATTGATATATTTTTCCTTGTGCATAATATGATTGCTATTTAATATACCCGATCGTAGGATATTTATTAGTTAATCAACAAAGAAAATTACCTAATCGTAGGAATTTTCGTAAATAAAAGGGAAGCCGGTAATCTTGATTTATTAGATCATTCATGTTAATTCACCATAATATTTTGATGCAAGCATAGTTAACTAAGCTAAACATCTATAAATCCTCCATTGATTATTAAAATCCTAGTGAAGGTAGTTTTAAGTCGAAACATTCTTCTGTGACTTGTTCGTATGCCATCCTAATTATTTGTTCCTCGCTTTTATCGCTCTTGCTTTAGTTTTTAATCTCACTTACAATTCTAATTAATCAATATTTCAATAGCTTTAGGATTCTAACTAATTAGTATTTTGATAGCTTTAGGAGTCTAATTAATTAGTATTTTAGTAGTCTTCGGACTCTAACCATTTAGTATTTTAGTTGTTCTAGTATTCTAGAGAAGTGTGAAAATGTTATTTAAAATCATTGCAATTCCTTGAGAGCTCGGAGATTTGCTTATCGCTTGCTACAAGTGATTCGTACACTTGCGAGTACTATAATTTGTACATCAAGTTTTTGGCACCGTTGCTGGGGAATTGGCGTTTTAAATAATTTTTTCCAACCTTTTAAAGATCTAGGTTAGGTTAGTTTTTTTTTTTTTTTTTTATCTTTATTTTATTTTATTTTTTAACTTTTTTTTTCTTATTTCTTATTTATTTATTTATTTTTTAATTTATTTGCTTAATTTGTGGTATATTTTATGGTGCTTTAATTTCTCTGTTGTTTTAATTAGTTTTTGAAAGGTACCGTTCATAGATAACATCAACAAATTTCAAAGTGCATCTAATTAAGCTGGATACTGAAATCCATGAGCCAATACAAAGCCTTTTAAAGAGCTATATGATATGACAGACATGGAGGTATGTGGCATCTGTGATTTATATGGGCATTATGCTAATGTTTGCACTTTTGTAGGTGATTACTATACATCCACTAATTCGAACTTTGATCTTAATGGGTGATGTCACCCGCCCTGGAATGATTCCTATTTTAGTACCTATAATCTTGAGTGGGGAAATCATCCATATGACCCATCTTATGTTCAATACCAAATGCAAGGCTCAAATTTTCTTCCATACAACCCACCTCATGCCCAATACCAAATGCAAGGCTAAAGTTTTCATCCATACAACCCACTCTATCCATCTAGGAAGCCCACCTTGGAGAAGAGCTTGAATTCTTTCATACAATCAAGTAGAGGTTCTAATAAACCTAGGAAGCCAACCTTAGAGGAAACCTTGAATGCTTACATACAATCTAGTAGTGAAAGGATGGAGTCTATGGAAGCATCAATAAAAAAGATAGAAATGCTAGTTGGGCAACTAGCGGAACAAATTGAAATACAATAAGAGTTGCCTAGTCAAACTGAGCAAGTGAAGGATAACACAATCCTTCAAAGTGGTAAGGTTCTTAACAATATTTTTCCTGAAAATTCTAATGATTTACCATGTGTTATAGAAATTATAGATGGGGAGCAAACAAATCTCAAAGAAGCTCAAGCTAAGGAGAATCAAATTCTACGACCTTTCAAGGAGAACAAGGAGGAATCATCTTTACCTCCTATGTTGCGTAAGGTACTTGAGGCTTATGCACTCCCAAATTCTCCTTCACATCGTTTAAAGGAGACACATCTTAAGCTTAAAGATAAAAAGAGTTAAACGTGTGGGAGAATGTGTGTGCTGTACTTCAAAGGAGCCTATTACCAAGATGGAAGTATGTGCTTAATGAAATACTAGTTCAAAAATTTGAAATCACACACTTCAAGATCTTTGATGACGGTGGATAGATCTAAGACGTTAAAGAAAGCACTTGGTAGGAGGCAACCCACCATATTCGGTAGTATCAACTTCTTTTCTTTTCTTTATTTTCTTTTTATTTTTTTAAATTTATTTATTATTATTTTTTTAGTTACTTTAGTGTTTCTTCCATATTTACTACCTTTGAATACTTTTCTAAACATATACTTGATTGAAAACATTGAGGATAATGTTTAGTTTAGGTTTGGGGGCGTGAATAGGGGTCAACTAAAAACTTTTTAATACAAAATAATCATGCTTTTAGTAAATTTATGGTGAGTAATTGAGTACAGTATGCATATTATGTTTTATTTTCTTTAACATTCTACAAGTTTGTTGTAAGAATTAGTTCATACTTATAATCCATAAATCATGCTCTTGATATTGAAACTGAGAAATCATGCTCTTGATATTGAACCTAAGTTTAATGTTATATAATCAAATAGTGGAGACTACCATGTGAGATGTTTGAGTCTTTAGTGTTCCATTCTGAGAGTTTAATTTTCTTCCACTCTTATAAATACATTCCTTATGATTCTAAATTATTAGATGATCTCTATAGGGTTTTCCATTGGATGTCAGGATTTTTAATAATTAAATGAAGTTCATATTGTTTATTTTTATAACTCTAATTGAATGACTTAAATAGCAATTGAAAGTGAGTGTTTAATTATCTTCATGCTTGACTTCTAGTGCATAATATTATATATGGGGCTCATTTAGAAAAAAAAAACAAAAAAGAAGAAGTTATAATAGCCACTTAAAAAAAAATATACTACAAAAAGAAAAAAAATGGTTGGGATTTAAAAAAAAAAAAACCCGAAATTAAAGTGACTATAACAATCTATAAATAATAACTCTTTGAAGTCAAAAGCATTTTCTTTCATCCATAAGTACGTACTTGATATTGTTGGCTTAATGAGTTTGATTATAATATGATATGAGCAATGTAATTTTTTCATAATCCTAGCATCTGATTCCTTCCATGAGATTAATTTTGTTGCACTTGAGCTTTCATTCTTTATATGCATATGCCAACTTATTTGTTTTCTTTTTTACATAACTTATGTTCGCATATACTTTGTTGATTGCATGAATTCTTAGGATCGGTGTGATCATAAGAGTGAATCTTGTGAGGCTTAAAGTCGAAACGAATTCGAATTCTTGACATTAAGTTTAGAGAATTTGATATGAATATGTTGGAGCATTGAGATATGGATGAACAATATAAATTTGATTTGCATGATAGACTTTGATGAATGTTGAGAGGTCAAACATGATTATGCATAAAACTTAATGATGAACTATAAAGGAACTAAAGCATGAGAAATTTTCTTGATTTAAGTTAATAGTTTTGTTTGTAACTAGTTTTAGTTTATTTTGTTTGTTAAGATGTTTGTGGGTATCATCACTGGAAACTCTCATGAGACTATAACTCGTCCACTAGGACCACCTAGGGGTGTAAAAGCTTGTTGCATGTGCTAAATGCAACCGTAATAATCTACGAAAGTGATTTAGGTTAGTCTAATTTTGTTTATTTATTTTTCTTTTAGTTTTTAGATTGCTTCACTTGCTAGAGACTAGCAAGAAGCTAGTTGGGGGTTGTGATGAGTGCGTAAAAAGTACTAATTTTTGTGATTTATTGTGCTTAATTGTGACAAATAGATTTGATTATAAATCTTTTATTTAATTATTTGCATAAATCTATCAATTTGGAGTCAGTGTATATTTTTATGTATTTCAAGTGTTTTTAGCTTCAAAAGAGATGAATAATGTAAGCACACAAAGATGGGACAATTGGAACACTCAAATAGAAACCTAGGAGCAAAAAAGACTAAGGCATGTAAGCCTTACATTAGAAATCAACCAGTTTGTAAGGGTTACATAATCAGTTGTGCTGCGGTGGAGGTTTTTGTGTGTTGCGGCGCACTACTTTCTGATTTCTGTAATGGGCAATTTTTTGGCTTATGCCGCGGCGCGCTTATATTTTTGGAAAGTCTCAATTCTGTACAACCCTTACATCTATAAAAATCCCCTTTATCTTTGAGTTTTTGTTAATATTTTCTCTTATCATTCTTAGGTATTAATGCATCAAATCGCCTAGGTGGTTTTTCTTTTAATTATTTTAATAGATCAAATCTTAATCCATTTCCTTTTGGTATATTATTAATATCTGTTCTTAATTTTGAAAATTGTTTATGCATATCTTGTAATTTTTTAATACAACCGTGTTCTTTCATTTCTTCAAGGATTTCTTTTTATATTCCATTTAAACCTTGCAAATATTTGGTATTTGATTTGCATGTTGTATATTTGTTTTAGCTAAAAGAATTAATGTTTTTATTATGATTTTTATACTTCTATTTTCTTCTAATTCTATTTCTTGTCATTTTTATTTTAACATCCCTTAATATCCTATTACTTCATAGATTAATTAATTTTTGACTTCTTTAATCTCTTGTTTTAATTATTTTATTTCCTCTTGTTGTTCTCATTCAAGTTTACTAATCTTTGTTTGGTCATCTGTAAACTTAATTCTTGAAACATTACTTTTTCTTTTTTGTATGAGAGGTTTTTCTTTAATATGCAAATTTTATTCTTTTGGAATTTCAAAGTTTGTTATTATTGCTGGTTTTATTATTTGTCCTATTGTTTGAAAGATTTTTTCTATTTCTATAAATTCATTTTTTCCTTATATTGAACTATTATGACTATTAGTTAATGAATATCCTACTATATAATGTATTGAGAATTGATGGTTTCCTTCTTTCATTAGATTTGCTCTTTCAAATTCATAGGCTAAGTTTAATACTTAGTTGGGAAATTACCAAAAATAGCACCCCTAAAACTTATAGTAACAAAACTAACACCCCTTTGTGTTCAATTAGAATTGAACGTTGAATATTGAATGTTCAATATTCAATTTGAACGTAAAATATTGAACGTTCAATATTAAACGGGTCTAATTGTCGTCATTCAATTCTAATTGAACGGATAATATTGAACGGTCAATATTGAACGGGTCTAAATTATCGTCGTTCAATTTTAATTGAACACAGGGGGTGCTAGTTTTATTATTACAAGTTTACGGGGTGCTAGTTTTGTTATTTTTCCTACTTAGTTTAAGTTTTTATCATTAATATTAACAACAAATTTAGGGTATGTTGTAAATTTTAATTTCTGATATCTTAAGTTTCAACAGATCATTCCTAATAAAACATATTTTCTATTTATTATCCTATTATCTTAATAATGCTAGTTTTATAGGTGTATTTATTTCTTTCCTAAAATATGATTTTATTAGAATTTGTATTCATCATAAATATATGCTTTTATTAGAATTTGTATTCATCCTAAATCGATATATCTAATCTTTTCTTTATCTTTTTGTGGAATTTTTCATAATTTATCCATAATTATTTATTTATTAATTAATGGTATGTTAAATCTTCCTTTTGCATCTGTTATGGTAATGCTCATTTCTTTGTTATTTATTCCATAATAAATTATGTCTTTTATAGGAAATATTTTTCTTATTTTTGAGAATGATGATTCTTTAAATCCGTTACATTTTTTAAGATTTAATTTAGATTTTTGAATTTATTCAAATTTCTTTTTACTAATTATCATTTATTGTGAAAAATATCATGAAATGTCTTGTATTTCTACTTCCATTATTTCTTAATTTTTACTTAATTTTCTATTATTTCTGCCATTTACTTTTGTTAAGTTTGGAAGTTATGTGATTATAAATCAACCCTTCAGAGTGTTATATTTTTGAAAGGATATTTTATCAATAAATGATAAAATTCAAGTGGGAGGGATCTATATCAAAATTTTATTAAATACGGGGTTATTTGAGCCTATTTTCCTAATTTTTTTTTCTATAGTTATTATGTAAAAACATTTAATGATTAATATTAAAAATAACCAGTATTCTGTATCTACATAACACCTACTAATTTTTAGTGATAACTGATCTAGTAAATAAAATATGTAATGATAATAATTTTTTAAATTAAATTATATTATATGTTTTTTTATGTTTCAGTCATATGATAATTTTATTTCATATAGGTCCAAAATTGTCAAGTTTGTCACTTTCAAACATAACTTATAAGTTGGCTCAAATGTTAATTTTTTTAAAGTCATAAGTTGTTTAAAATTTTTAAATTTTTAAAACTATCTAAATAATATTGATTTATAAAATTATTCAATAAATAATCAACCAATCTACATCCAACCCTAGGCAATATCCTTTGGTCCCACCCTATTGTTGCATTTATCGTTACATTCAAACACGTAGACTAATATTAAATACTTTGAAATGATCTACTCCAATCTTCACATCCGTTGTCTTTTTCTATATATCTTTGTCTCATATCTCTTATGTCTTAAATTTTATATTATATATAAAAAAAACCCTCTTACTTGATCGTTCTCCATGCATGTTTTTATTAAAAAATAATTTTTATTGATTTTAATATAATAATAATTTTTTTTGCTAATATAATAAAACCCATGCATGTTGTTATTAGTTTTTTTTAATTTTATATTATACTAGGTTTGGCAACGTGCACACACTTAGTTTATATTATTGAGTTTTAATATTATATAATTTGACTCAATAATTAATGGACTATCATTTAGCTTGAATTAAGTATAAGAACTTGATAGAAGTATGAGTCTACTTTATACATATTTAGTATGGGTGATAATTTTTAACACGACACGAAAAATTTGACTCGAACTCTAACCATATTAATTTCGGGTAAAAAATAGGTTAACTCGAAATGACATAGAGAAAAAAAAAGTCAAGTTAGGGTTGACTCGATGAACCCATTCTTAAAAAAAAAATTAATACCGACTATCTATTAGATACTCACTCACAAGTCACAACTCACAGAATTTATGTGAATCCTAAATTCCTAATAGTTTAATATGACTAAAGGCAAATACCCATAGTTATGGGCGAAAATTTTTGACAACACGAAAAACGACAAAAAAAACCCAACTTGAACCCAAACCGTATTAATTTCAGGTCAAAAGTGTCAACTCGAAATGACCTGTTTTAAAATCAGGTTAGGTTTGCGTTTGTTAGGTTCAAATCGATTCAACCCGAACATGAACCGAACGACCCGAATTGCCACCCCTAATTATTTAGGAGACAACAATCGATAAAATATAAGTAAAAATTATGAACATATATTTAACCATGTTAGCACATTAGCTAAATTAATATATATTTTTGTAGAAGATAAACACAATAAACTTTTTTAAAAATTCAATAATATAATAGTTATGTGTTGAAATTGTTGTTGAAATAGGAAAGTAAATCAGAGCATAATATGGTAGAGATCATTTTATTGAATTAATATTATTTTCTAACATTTTAATTTCTATTATTTTGTACAAAGCAATTCATTCAGAAATATACAAACAATTTTCTATTCTCCTTTTACATGGTTTCATAGCCAATAATTGTTCTATAAACCCCAAATTTATCCCATAAGGAAAAAAAAACCCAATTTAGAAAAATCCTAGCTGCACCCACCACCAACCACCGCACCTAAACAGATCTTGCACCAACCACCTTTGCCCAAAACTCTCATCTCCATCTCAAAAACCCACACCCAAAGCTTGCCAAACCCAGCCCTTCCACCAGAATCACAAAACCTAGCCACCACCATATTCCTCACCAGAAACAACTATCATTTGTGGTGGACAATGGTCCAACAAATTTGATAAACCAACGAAAGACCAACCATGGTTGTTGAGTTACCATCACCTGAAAAAAAAAAAAAAAAAAAAAACCAATCCACCACTGTTGTGACATACCACTGTCAACATCCAACATCCACAGCCAACCCAATGAACCATCCCCTTGTCAAACCCATCACTATCGACACCAAACACCCATAGCCATCCCACTGAACCACCATCTTTGCTACACCATCACTGTCACTGAACAAACCATTGTCTCTAAACCACCTATTTGTCCAAGCAAGCATTGTCGCTGATCAGCCGTCACTGCAGCTTGCCCACTCACCATTATCAGTTCTAGCTTCCTCTCCAGAACGTGCAATACGTAAAATCCAACTATTGAATTTAATCTAATCTAGCTTATGTTTACTGAATAGAAAAAACAAAGAAAAAAAATGAGTGAACTAATTGAATCATCTGAAACCAAATCATTTCCAATTTTTGTTCAGTTTGAGGGTCCCTTTAATCCATGCATCCTACTTATTGAAATAAATTATGATACGTGGTCTCAATTGATGGAGATGCATATCGTTGAACGAGAAAAAATCTCCTACATCGTAGGCAAAACTACTTCACCTGCTATGTCAGACAACATATATGACAAATGGTATGCTGAAAATCTGAAGGTGAAGTGTTGACTTCTAATGTCCATTTCTCCTGACATCATGAAGTACTATCACCATATACCCATTGCTCATAAAATCTAGAATACTCTTTCCAAAGCTTTTTATGAATGTAATGATGAGATGCATGTCTATTCTTTGCATCAACAAGCTTTTTCTACCAAATAAAGGGCCAAATCACTTTTTGTATACTGTGGGGAGTTAACCGAAATATTTCAAGAACTGGATCATCATGATAAAGTGGTCATGAAGGATCCTTATGATGTTACCACATAACTATAGTCCATTGAGCGTACCCGAGTACACATATTTTTTATTAGTTTGGATAAGAATTTTGATAAACTATGACAAGAAATTTTACATCATGAACCATTCTTTTGTTTGGAAGAGTGTTATTCCTTAGTCTGTCGTGAGGTCATATGATCTACAACTTTGAATGAGGACATTGAGAAACCTGAAACTTTCGTTATGATTTCCAGCCATTAACCCAATCTAACGTTACAAGACCTGCCCAAATCTACCAATTTGAAGAATTCCAATAGTTTTGATAAATTGACATACAAATGCACTCATTGCAATCAAACCAATCATTCAAAAAGTCGTTGATTTGATCTTATTGGATATCCAGATTGATGGGACCCAACACAGCATTAGAATTCCAAGTGGCCATCTACTGTAGCATTCACTTAGACGCTAGATGATGATACCACTCCTTAGTCATCAGCATTGGTAACCACTACAAACACTGAGGTAAGATCTTAACTATTTCTACACCTGTTTTGAATAGTGCATGGATAATTGATTTTGCTGTCACTGATCATATGGCATTTGATGTTAGACAAGTCTTAACCCTTAATCCATCCTCCCAAAATTGTGTCTCTATGGCCAACGGCAATACCACCCCAGTTATTGGGGAAGGATCATATCATCTTACTAATATTTTACATCTTGATTTTGTGTTAGTAGTTTCCTCTTTAGTTATAAACTTATGTTAGTTTCCCAAATCACTACTAACTTATATTGTGTTGTTATTTTTTGGCCTGATTATTGTGTGTTTAAGGACATTCAAACTTGAGAAATGATTGGTTATGATGGTAAAAGATGGCAATTGTATTACTTGGACTTAGAGTCAAACATTTTATGCAGATTACAACAAAATTTCATTGTAAAAAGCACTGGTTCACCAAAAAAACAAATTGAGATTTGGCTCTAGCATTGACGTTTGAGACATGCCTTATTTGGTTATTTTAAAAGGTTGTTTCCTAATTTATTTATGAATTTGGATATTTCTATTTTCAAATGTGATGTGTGTGAACTTGCAAAAAGCCATTGTGCTTCATTTTCTTTGATTTTAAATAAAAGTCTAGTTCCTTTTATGGTTATTCACTCTGATGTTTAAGGACTATCTAGAGTTCCCACACTAGGAAGGTCACATTGGTTTGTTACCTTTACGGATGATTATACTAGGATGACTTGGTTATATTTGATGAAGTCCAAATTCAAAGTTAAGTTACTATTTCAAAAGTTTTATAACACCATTAGTACACAGTACAATGCCCGAATACAAGTGTTACGCAATGATAATGGTGGGGAATACTATAGTTATGAACTTCAATAATTTTTGGACAATCATGGCTTAATCCATCGAACTAGTTGTCCAGATACACTTCAATAGAATGGTGTGGCTGAATGTAAGAATAGACATTTATTGGAAGTTGTTCACACTTCCCTAATCATGGCTCATTTGCCCTTATGCTACTGGGGGCGAAGCTATTCTCTCTGTCGCATATCTCATCAATAATGTTCCATCTTGTACTATCAACTTCAAAACACCTTTTCAGACACTTGCAGAAGCTATTGTTGCTCCAACAGTCCCAAACCTACCCGACATTGTCTTCAGATGTGTTGCCTATATTCATCTTCATAAACACTAGCATAGTAAGTTAATTCCTCGTGCTTTAAAATGTGTCTTTGTCAAATATGCTATTCATAAAAAAGGATATAGTGGTTGTCATCCCTCTACTAAACACATGTTTTGTCTTTCATGAAGACACTATGTATTTCTCTAAGTCTGACTTTCAAGGGGAGTGTCTTGAGGAAATTTAGACTCTTGTATACAACTTTGAGGAAGGTGTGGTGGAAGTATTTGATCAAAATGTAGGTAACTTGGATCCTAGTGGTCAAAACTTGCATGTGAGTGGTGATACCCAAAACAACAACATAATAAGCGTAGAAGTAGATGAGTTGGAATGTAGTGGTCAAAACTTGAATTTAAGTAGGAATGAACACCCAAAAAGCCAAGAAACTTTTGAAACTACGCCTGAGTCTCTCCCAATTGAACACCTAGAAAGTTAGGAAACTTCTGAAATCGAGCCTAAGTCTCTCCCAATTGATACACCAAACCAATCGTTATTTGGGGATATTCCTCATATAGTGTCTGATCCCTCTAGGAGACAGCTACCACAACATCTCATTAGAGGTATTCCAAAACCTACATATAAACCTCAATTGTCTAATAAAGTAAGATATCCCATGAATCATTATATGTCTACACATCCCTTGTCAAAATCAAATCAGTCATTTGTATATCAATTACCTACTATATTTATACCTAACAATGTGTAAGAAGCCTTAAATGATCAAAGATGAAAAGTTGCGATGAATGAAGAGATGACCCCCTTGTAGAAGAACCAAACTTGGGAGCTCATCAATCGACCCGCAGGAAAAAAACCAATTGGGTGTTGATACATATTTATTATGAAATACAAAGCTAATGCAATGATCGAACATTTTAAGGCAAGATTGGTGGCAAAAGGGTACGCTCAAATTTATGGAATTGACTACACTTAAACATTTGCACCAATAGCCAAAATCAACATTCTGAGTCATTATCCTTAGCTACTAATTTTGATTGGCCGTTAGAACAGTTTGATGTAAAGAATACATTCCTACATGGTGAACTATTTAGAGAGGTCTACATAGATCTCCCACTAGGGTGCATAGTAATAGAAAGACAAAATCAAAAGGTGTGTAGGTTGAAGAAATCACTATATGGGTTAAAATAGTCCCCTAGAGCTTGGTTTGGACGATTTACCAAATTCATGACAACCTTTGGTTACAGATAAAGCAATTCATATTACACATTATTTTTAAAGACGTGGCATGGGAAAATTATTACACTCATTGTATATGTACATGACATGATTGTTATAGGTAACAATCCAAAAGAAATAAAAGCTTTGTAGGAGTTTGTCTAATGAATTTGAAATGAAAGACTTAGGCCCCTTAAAATAATTTCTAGGAATTGAAGTATCTCAATCAAGTAAAGGAATCTTCTTATCTCATAGAATATATGCCTTAGATT
>CM055641.1:39041548-39176548 GCA_029378325.1 Elaeagnus macrophylla
ACTTGCGAGGAGAAATATATATAAGTAAAAAAAATTACACTCGTTCTTTTAGGATGAACACAAAAAAAAAAAATAAAAAAATAAAATTTGTACTGAAACTATATAGGACGGCTAATAGCCGTCCTAAAAGAATTTTTTTTAAGACGGCTATTATAAAGTTTCGCTTAATATTTTCCGTAATAGCCGTCCTATATTTCTTATAGGACGGCCATATACTTGAGACCGTCTTATTTGTTTCTCACTCTAAATTATAAACCGTCCTATATTGCCCAAATTGTAGTAGTGAACTGAAAAGAAAAATAGGCTAAAATTATTCTAATTCAATGATATTTTAAGAGCAATATTATATATTGTAGGCCATAAGTCGGTAGCCCGGTTGAGTACTGTGTGTGAGGTTATGGTCTTACTGGACAGTGAGAAGTGGGTTTGAGGATTGAGACCAACGTCCCAATGTTGAGCTTGAACAAGGCCTTAGGCACTCCGATGATTGAAAAATCTCAACAAATTTTGATGATCCAGGGGTGTGGCAGTAGCCCTAATCCGGTGAGATTTTTATTGACAAAAAAAATTATATATTGTAGTTTATTTTAAGTAACGTGGCAATTAAATTTGCTAGATAATGGATACCTCACACCGTGTACTCAAGTAATGAAAAATGGAAGATATATATTAGAGGCCTCGTAATTATTTAATTGAAGTTGTTTAGTTTCGTAATTATTATATTAGGTACCAAAGATCATATAAAAAATATCACTATAGTCCTATTATTATGTATATAAATGAGCATTTTAGTCCCGTAATTTTTGAGTTAGTCACCTATAGTCCCATTATTTATGAAAGTTAGATACTATAATCCTTAATTTTAATATTTTTGTTTAAATAGAAGTGCTTATTTTAAAAAATTATAAGACTAAGATTGCTTACTTTTCATAATAACAAGAATTGTATTGCCTAACTCATAAATTAAAGGATTAAAGTGTTCATTTTAAAAAATTATAAGACCACTACTGCCTAACCTAATAATTACAGAACTAATATGCTTATTTGATAAAAATTATGGGACCTCTAGGATCCTTTCTTAATGATAGGATCACTTATAATATAGGACCAATTAACAAATGACAAATGAATTGAATTGGATATTTAAAAAAAAAAAACAAAAACAAAACATTTTTTATATTTTAAAAATTCACATTTATTATCCATTCATATGTTATCTTATTTTAAATTATGAAACACACAATAATTTTAATAATTTGAGTCCAGATGTTATGTCTTAAATTATATGTTCCTTCTCTGTCCCCCAATCATAGAATTGCATGTGTACTTCTTGTAGAAAAATGAATCTTTAGTAAAACTTCTATGAACCACATTATTAATATGTTATGTCACAAATTGTCTCTCTCTTCTTTGTCTCCCTAATCACAGAGTGACATATGTATTTTTTAAAAAAAATTTAAATATTCAATAAAATTGATACTAATACTGCTAGTAATAGTATTATTTTTATAATTGAAGGTATTTTTTTTGTTGCTCTCCTTCGAAATTATTTGTTTCTCAGTTAAGTAGCACGCATGAGCAGCACCGGCCACCACGTGTATCATTTTAAAAGCCAGAGGTAAAAGCAAAAAATTGCTAAGGAATATTAATAAATAATTTAATTTTCATTATTAAATGCTCAAATTGTAAAAGTAATTACTAAACACCATCAATTTAAAAGTAGCAAGATTGCTGAAAAATTTCACAATAAAGAGAAAAAAAAAAAATCAATACTAAAAGCTCTAATTTTTATATACATACAATTATATATTGCTCTTTGATAGAACTATGGCAACTCGTATTGTTAAAAATTAAAAATATATTCCAATGATAATAATAATTTGGTAAAAGTTAGAATTCTTAATTCTAAAAAATCATAAATAATATGACAAATGGAGATGGGTATGTTTTAATATTAACAACAAAATAAGTGCATTTATTTATTTAATATAAATTCTAATATGATATCCATTTAACTTAAAAGTCAAGCTTTGTTTGGTCAAAAATAAAAATTGATCTATATTGAATTTTTTTTATAAATTAAAAAAACAAACAAATGAACTAATATGAAACTAAATATGAAACCTATAGTAGAACTCCACAAATGAACTTACAATAAGTCAGAATCTTTTTTATAAAATAATGATAAAATAAAATAAACATAAGACAAAAGAATTTTCTAATTTCTCTCTGAAAAAAGAAATATAGCTTCAATTATAAAAAGTAATGATGTTGGTAGAAATGTTATTAAAGATTGATATTTTTAAAAAATAAGTATACATGTCACTATATAATTAGGGGATAGAGAGAGGACAAATAATTTAGAATATAACATATTACTAATGGTATTAACATAAATTTTATTGAAGATTTAATTTTTTTTTTTAAAAATACATGTTACTCTATAATTAGCAGGATAGACAAGGAGATAAATAATTTCGGATAGGACATCTGAACTCTAATAATTTTTAGTTATAATAATACATATAATGGGATTTGTTGAATAATGGTAGCAAACTTCTTTGGACAATCATGTTTACTCATGATATGTTATTCTCATTTGAAATTATATCTATTATTATTATACTAAAATTATTGAGTAAGATTGTATGGGTCTGTAGTTCTATTGGACAGTGAAATATGAGTTTGAAGTTTAGAACTTATGTTCTAATATCGAGTTTACACATAAATTTTGTACTTTTTATAGTAGGTATATGACTTTTTTGAGGTGGAGCGCACCTACAACCAATAAACTATAATAATATAAATGCATGATAGTAGTTATATTCTTTAAACTCTTATTAAATCTTTTGGAACCAAAAAGGAAAAAAAATTATTGTATATGTAATTGATGGAAATTAAAATTATTGTCGAGTTGGTTATGTAATTGATGGAAATTTTACACGTATGAATTACATGTACAACACGACAATAACTTTAGTATATTGATAGGATGTGCATGTGATTTGTCGAATAATGATAGTGAAATTCTTTGGAACAATTATGTTTACATATATGATAATGATAGTACTAGGCTCATTTTTATGAGTAGTACTGGTTGTAGTTTATATTAAGGAATAGTTATTAATTAAATATAAAATTAAAGATATATGATGATAAAATAATTGTGAGATTTTTTACTAATCGAGGCAATTAAATTATGTTATATTGATTACTATTAATCCTGTTATTAAAAAATGTCAATTTTTAAATGAAACGTTGTAGTTAACAGACTTCAAAGGTACACCAGGACATCTCAACTAGGTTGACACCCTCGTAGCTCTTCATCTAGCCTTTCAACTACAAGTATTAATAAATTGATAAAAGTAGTACAAAAATTTAATTTCAGCAAAATCTATAATTCCATTTGCTGTTAGCATCCAAAAAGACAAAAGTATTAGCAAATAATGGGGCATTCTATCCCCATAATGCAGTATACATTAAAAAAATATCTTTCTCTATCAATATCTATCTTTGTAAAAAAAAGTAATTGAAAGTTTTTATCAAATAAATTGGAGTAATTTTGGCATTTTTTTTTTATCAATTAATAAGCACACATTTTGGGTATAAAAAAGGGATAATTATTGCCTATTTTGAGGCTTGAACTTATGACTTTTTAGATATAGGGCACACTCATATACTGCCCTGAATTAGAGGTTGGGGGCATTTAAATTTTTTTTTTTAAATATAACATTAAAAATTATTTTCTTACAATAAAAGGATGGGTGAGAATTATTTTAATTATTTTTTTTATTTTGATATAACAATTGCATGCTCCCATTCTCAAGCACACGCATATAGTATGATGGATACGAATTCAAGCTCTTTTAGCATCCACAATGAGTATATAAAATTACATTATATGTCAATTTATATTTTTAATCGTTAACAAAAAATTTCCTTAAACAAAAGTGGATGAAAAATTATTTTAATTGTCAAAAGAAAAAATAGACATAATTACAAGAGGCAACATAGTTATGAAAAATATTATTTTGTATTAATTTTGAGGATTACTACCTCATTTAATTAAAATGTCAATTCTTATTTGAAAAACAAAACATTTTTCTTGCTTTGCAAAATTATAAAAAATAAAAATAATAATAATTTTTCTTCACACATGTGCTCTGCCACCTATAAGTGTTGTTGCCTATCTGCTATTAATTAATAAAAAACCTCTCCTTCAATTTTTTTAAATAAATATGTATTCCTATTTATTTAACTAAAATATGAGATTGTTGTAGTTTTTGATTAAAAAAAAAAAAAAAACAAGAAGAAGATATTAATAGATGGAAGAATTTATCCATTGAGCGTGTGTTTATTAATTCATAATGGGAATCGATCAGAATAAGAATGAGCATTAATCGAAATATGGAGGAAAGGGAGTGTATAATTTATCCTTTTACTTTGTGTTTATTAAATAACTAAAAAGACTCATAATGAAAATGTTAATTGACTTAAATATTTTTTTAAAAGTATTAATAAAAAAATACAAAATTAAGAGATATTTTTAGTATTATTTTTTATGAATTTGAAAAAGGAAATTAATATCAAAGAAAGTAGAGAAACAATCATTAAAAATTACTACTAAATTTGTAAAATTTTTATTCCCTTTCCATCATATTTTATAAAATAAACAATAGAATAAAAATGACTCCCTTTTATCTCATTCTCTTTTTTAACTAGTAAGCACACACTAAGATGACATCATTAGTAATATAATAGATAAATTTTAATTGGGTGGGACTTTATGACAATTCAACTAAGAAAAATTTTCCACCGCCTCTAGATCAATATAAAATATGTTGGTCCTAATTAATGAATAATTTTTACTTACAAACTCCAATGGTGAAAGAAAGAAAAAATAGGGATTATTTTCAATTTTCTTTATTCTCTCGTCCTCATGAATAAATTTTCCTTGCAAAACCCAATAGTGAAAAAGTACTTTTTATATCAAGTTGTTGCACTGCTACGACTAATGTGGCAAATTGTTATTGGTTGCATTAATTAGACCTACATTTTTTATACCAATAATAATTTTTCACGTTAACTATTGTAAGACAACAAATACTTAATGTAAAATGAGTTTTTATTTTATAAATAATTGCTTGTCCAACTAATATATGTCTGGCGGAAGTGTTTGATGGAAATTTTGAATGATGGTGGTGAGACCATTTTATTTAATATTGAAAAAGATTATGCATTGGTCTTGAACATTAATACTAATTTGTTTGTTTATCTCTATAAAAATAGAGTTATTAATATTTTAAGCTATATATTTTCTTGTTTTATTTAAGTTAATAACTCCATTTTCATCTTCTTTATTCTTGTATGACCATTTTGTACCAATGACATATTTATTTTTAAGTCTTGAAACAAGATACCATACGTCATTTCTTTGAAATTGGAGTAATTTTTCATGCATGGAGTTGATCCAATGTACATCTTACAAGGCTTCTTTAATATTCTTAGGGAGGATGGTCGAAGTATAGCATATATAGTTGAGTGAATCTTTAATTTGTCTTTGAGCTTTAATACCTCCTTCAACATTTCCAATAATGTAGTTAAACGAATGAACACCTTTTGCTCATTAAAGTAAAGTTTACTTTTCTTCTTTAGAAACTTTAGAGGAACCAACAGTATTAGAAGAAGCTTTAGAAGTCGAGGGAGGAGCAGAACAATTAACCAAAGGCAGGTCTTTATTAGCTAAAGTAATCTCAACTAAACCACAATTTTTAAATAAGTTACAATCATCAGTCTCAATTATTTGAGTAGAACCCGAATCATCAATCACCATATTGAGCAATTTCATAGCTACAGAAGTTCTTAGATTGAAGACTCTGTAAGTACGACTATTACCAGAATAGCCTAAGAAAATGCCAAGGTCACTCTTGGCCTCAAACTTATCCAAATTTTCTTTGTCCCTGAAAATGTAACAAGTGCTTCCAAACACTCTAAGATGCTTAATGTTGGGTCTCTTATTGTTGAACAATTCATAAGAGGACTGTCTTATGCTAGGTCTTGAGAAGCAAAGGTTTAAAGTATAGTAGGTAGTATTAACAACTTCACCCCAAAAATGTCTTGCAAGATTCTTACTAATAAGCATCACCCTGGCCATTTCTTGAACAACACTATTCTTTCTATCAACAATTCCATTTTGCTGAGGAGTCTTTAGAGCAGATAATTCATGCTGAATACTAAGATCATCACAAAAAGTCTAAAATTCAAAGTTTTCAAATTCTTTTCCATGGTCACTTCTTACTCTTAAAATGTTACCAATGGTATCACTTTTCTCATTCTGGAGTTTGATGTAGAGAGCTTTAAAGTTGATAAAGGTTTCTAACATTATTTGTTAGTTTTAAGTATTTATTTTATAGTTTATTTCGATATTACTTTGATTTAGAGAGGTATTTTCCTGTTTTGTAAGTTCAAGCATTGTGAACGAAATAGTGGAGTGAAGTGTTCAAAAAGGGGCTAAAAACGTAACCCTTACATTGTAGTTCATTTACTATGTGAGGGAATTTAAATTAGAGCAGAAGAACGTAAGGCTTACGTAGAAATCAACAAAAATGTAAGGACCCTTACATGAAATTAAAACATTGCACGCCGCGGCCAAGAAATATGCGTGTCGTGGCATGGAACTCTCGGATTGCATTATGGAAAATCATAAAAACATTGTAAGTCGCGGCATGAAAATTGTACTCCGCGGCGAGGAGGTTCCTGTTTTGGTCCGTGTTCTAGAAAAGCATAGGTGCTGCGGCATAGGAAAACGGACACCGTGGCCCGCACACTCTGATTTCACTTTCACCCTTTCCAGCCCACACACACACACACAAACCCTAACCTATAAATACATAACAAAATTCTCTTCTTTCCCAACTCGTGAATAGTAGGTGAATAGTGTCGAACTCACATTTTTACACACTTTTGAGAGAGAAATCACTCCATTAATGTTACTTCATTGAAGCTTCATCAAGAATCTTGAAGAAAGTGACCATCCAACATCAAGAAGCTTGTTCCAAGAGTGGAAGTGGGGTCTTTTATTGTTTGTAATTTCTTTTCTCTTTAGAACTCATTGAATGCTTATTGTAATGGAAAACCTTGATTGTGATCTTGTTGTGAGTAGCTAAACCCCTTTTGTGTGGGATTTTAGGGATGTGGCTATGAATGGATGATTATTTATATGGTTTAATTTATATTTAAGTGATTTATTTCATGTTCAATGTTCTTAATATCTATGTTTATTAATTACTTTTAGCCAATTTAATTTATGAATGTATGAGAATATTTTAGGGTTGAGCATTAGAAACGCTATCTAAGTTCGATTGGGCATTTTTGAGCATGAGCCTAATTTAAGTGCATTAACTTGCCTTAAATTAGGTGATTAAATTACTTTTTCTATGATTAATGCTAATTAACTAATTAACTTTTCGGATCAAAGAAATTAATTAGTTAATTAAGGAAAAATTGCTATTGATTTGAAATTTTCTAGGATTAGTGAAACGGATCAATAAATTTTACTTTATAAGCTTAATTGTGAAAACTACATAAATTAATCTATCCGTGATTGGTTTACTAACTAATTTTCCACACTCGCTCATCTTATCGTCTCGGCTACGTTTTCTTTCACTTGTTTTTAGGAATTATAATTTTAGCAGCCATTCTCAAAACAAATCTTTGTTAGAGTGTTTAGGATTTATTTTTGTAGCTAATTTTTAGAGAAACAATTGACACATTTTAAGAACAATCGCAATTCCTTTGAGAGACAATCTTGGAAGTATACTTGTCGCTTATTACAAGTGACTCGTGTACTTGCGAGCTTTTACAAATACAAAATTTGGTTATCAAGTTTTTATGCATAAATAATAGAAGTTTGTCCATGGAAATGTTAGATTACTAAAATTTTCGAAATATTTGAGACAAAAATTTTGTCATTATAGTTAAAACATTTGCGCAAAAAAGGGTTGTACTTATTGTTATTTTCTTAGACAAAAGTTTTTGTTCTTAATTATATTTATTTTGTCTATAAAAATTCCTTTAACACTACTACAATTTGGGCAATATAGGACGGCTTATAATTTAGAGTGAGAAATAAATAGGACGGTCTCAAGTATATGGCTGTCTTATAAGAAATATAGGACGGCTATTACGGAAAAAATTAGGCGAAATTTTATAAGACGGCTATTAGCCGTCTTTAAAAAAATTCTTTTAAGACGGCTATTAACCGTCCTATATGTTACTATATAGGATGGCTAATAGCCATCTTAAAAGAAATTACATAGAAAAACATATAGGACGGCTAATAGCCGTCCTAAAAGAATGAATTTAATTTTTTTTTACGTAACTTTCTCCTAGCCGAATTTGAAGTTAAAATTTCAATCCCCGATTTCCCTCTCGAAGTTGAACCTTCCCGTCGTACTATTTGAACCTCATTTGCGGCTTCCAATGTTTGCTTTCTGTCTGAGCATCATCTCCTCTCTTTCTCGCTATTCCTCTATTCTTTTCTATCTTTCTGTCAAAGCCATAGATCTTGGTCAAGAACATGGGTTAATTGGCTAGCAATTCTAGTGTTCGTCGCTGGAATTATCAAATATGGTGAGAGGGTTTGGGTTCTCAGGTCGGCTAGTAGTGACCAATTCAGAGAGTCCCTGCTTCCCTCTGCTGACCCAGGTCCCAACTACGCAAGATACATGGAGGAATATTCCATAAGGAAAGAATTTTAGTTATTATTTGGAGATAGGGGTCAGTACTTTATCGGGATTCAAGCATTTATTCTGTTGAGCATAATGTTTTGTTTATGGGTTTAACTTGCTTTTGAAATTATTGGGCTTTGTTATTCGGTTGAGGAAAGAAAGTCAATTGGTTTTTAATTTATTCTGTGTTTGAAGTTCACAAGCAGAGGGATAAAGTTCCACTCAATATGAATGAAGACGCTGAGGAATCAGATGATGACGAGGAACAACCCGTCTTTGATTTTCAGGTCTTAGCTTCCTCCTTTCATGTGTTTTGACGAACTACACTTGGCTACCACAACGTATTTGTATTTGCTCTTATTTCCCACTTAGAGGACATGTGCTAATTTTAGGTTCCTGGTTTAGGGTGTTTTGTATAATAGAATTAGGTTCAAGCTATTTTTCTGAACATTTTCGTGGCTTATCTCAGTATCTCAACACACTGGAAAAAAGTTTTCCTTTTTATTATCTGCATGTTTATCTTTTCTGTATCACTTTTTTGGCTTGTGCAGGGTGATGAAGACGATAGCCGTTAGCTTGCTTATGGCTTGTGCAGGTTCCTGGTTTAGGGTAATTGCAGCCATCTCTAACATATTTTTGCTTATGTATTTCATTGATAATTGTTAAATTTTGATGTTAAATGTCAATTAGTCCTTTGGACATTAGCCGTCAGCTTGTATTAAATATGTCGAGCTTAAAAAAATATCTAGTAGTTTTTATTTTGAATGTGCATGATGAAATGGTGATGTGTCTTTTGTCTTTACTTGTTAGTCTTGAATTATACAGAGTAATGGGAAATTTATAAAAGGTTGTGAAGTTCACCACCATTAGCTTCAAGCTATGAACCCACACCAAAAGAAAAGGAAAAACGAAAAGAAAAGAAAGGACAGATATATTAAAACTTAGGAAACTATACATGGAGCAATTTGGAAATAGAAACATGATATACTTGTGATAATTAGTTGATGTGTCATGTATCATTGCACAAGCTGGATAGTACGTACTTTTCCCTTTGATGCTTTATTTTTCTTGCAAATCAAACATGGACTCACTTATTAGGAATTTTTTGTTTCTTCACAAATTAAATAGATGGATGAAGAATAGAAACAGTTACTCTAGTCTCATGTGTCTATCTCAGGTGATAAAGGCTTATAATTACATCCACAAGTATGGACATAAATCAAAGCTGATGGCTGCAGCAGTCCAGAATAAGCAAGATTTATTCAGTCTTCTTGGGTAACCATATTGTATAAAATTGTTGATTTGGACGAGTCCAACATTGAGATGATTTTCTTCTCCCATAACTACTACAATTTGGATTGTATGTTTCATATATATGTACTAGTAATTTAATTTTACATTATACATTATGGTAATTTGTGTAAATTAAAGCTAAGCTTTGAACTATATATATGTGATGTAAATTATGGATGTTTTCGGAATGAAATTTATTTCGAATCGTATTTTTGGAATGAAATTAATTTGTACATATTATATATAGATTTCAGTATTGAAGAAACAAAAAAAAAAAAAAAAAAAAACTTATAGGACGGCTAGTGGCCGTCCTAAAAGAACTTTATAGGACGGTCAATTTTATAGGACGGTCACTGGCCGTCCTATAAAGTTCTTTTAGGACGGTCAATAGCCGTCCTATAAGTTTTTTTTTTTTTTTTTTCATGGCCGTCCTAAAAGAATTTTATAAGACGGTCACTGGCCGTCTTAAAAGAATTTTATAGGACGATCAATAGCCGTCCTATAAGAATTTTTTATAAGGCGCTCCGTGAACGTCCTATTTTTTTGATTCTTTTAGGACGGGACTTTATAGGACGGCCAGTGACCGTCTTATAAAGACAAATTTGTAGTAGTGTAAGGACAAAATAATTTTGTTACAAATCTCATAAATTTTTAGTCTGTCTCAAAAAATTATATTTTGGAACAATTATTTTATCAAATATTTTGTCTTAAAAATTATTTTCGGGACAAATTATGACAACTACTTTAATCTTAAAAACTATCTTTTGGAACGACATTATTACCAAAAATATTGTCCTTGAAAATTTATTTTTTGACAACATTTAAATTACTTTCTGTCTTAAAAAGAAAATTTTGTTATGATTTTGTTGACAAACATTTAGTCTACAAAAATGTTAGTAACTTCAATCTTATAAAATAAATTTTGAGGCATTTTTATTAAATCCTGATGATAAAAAACATCATATTAAAACAAATACTACAATAATTGTTATTCAAAATGACAATTCAAAAATCTTGTTTCATTATTAAAAATAATAATAATTTCATGCAAATTAGTCAGTTTAATACAATTCATATAAACAAAAAGTTCAAATAATAACCATGGTAAAAAATAGACAAGCCAAAGACTTGACAAGCAGGAAAAAAAATTACATAGTGCCAAAATTGTCCGAACATCCCTTGATTCTCCATTGGCATTTGATGATTATATTGGTCCTTATCCACCTAAGAAATGGCCTTTACCAAGAGTAATAGAATCACGATAACCTATTTTGTAAAAAGAACAGGAAAGCACAACACTTTAAGGGACAAACACAACTAATAATGTATATCTACACGATCTAGCAAAAAAAATAGTTTGTAAAATGTTGAAACAAATTAGAAGTGATCCAAAGAAGAATAGTCTTTCCAGCTTCAGCACACTAGGCAAAACCATTAAATTGATGATAAAAATACAATAGTACCTATTGTTGAGAAAAAGTTAGAGTATACAACTCTAAACTTACTAATATTGGACCCAAACAAGTAAACAAATTACTTGTATTATACACACAATAAAAGACACTAAAATACTTTCTAAAAACCCCTCACAACTTGAAGAGAAATACAAATAAATACTCAATAAGAAGCTCACAACTCACACTTAAGACTCATTAAGAATAGAAAGACTTATTCTTTTGGAGGATGCATAAACCAAATGCAAGGGAGGGTATTTATAGTCCTCTCCATGCAATCTACACCATACAAATATTAAATTAAGAAATAATCCTAGCCATACATTATTACCACATTCTACACACTTCTCCTAAAAAATCTCATTTCTACATCCTTCTACAATTTTCTCTTAAAAATATCTTTCTTCTACGTTTGTTGAGAAGCTTCCATGGATTGGGCTTTTATTTTCTTTGGGCTAAAATAAAACAAATAGATTGGGCTGGGGTAGATCTTCAACACTCCCCCTCAACACCAGCTCTCACTATTTGTACTATGTCAAGTTAACAGCGAAACATTTTGAACTTGCCAGTGCTCAACCCTTTTGTGAACAAGTCCATAACTTGGTCATATGTCATGATTTGCCTCATCTCAATTTCTTCTTGCAGAACCTTTTCTCTAATAAAATGATAGTGCACTCAACATGCTTAGTTCTTGCATGAAAGATCGGATTCTCTGTCAATCGAATTGCCGACTGATTGTCACAGTACAACGGAACTGCATAATTTACCGTTTGATGTAGATTATTCATTAGCTGTATCAACCATGTACTCTCTTGAGCTGACATTGCCGCTGCTTGATACTTAGCTTCAGTGGTTGATAATGATACCGTTGGTTTTCTCTTGCTACACCAAGAAATTGTTCCGGAACTTAGCTTAAACACATACCCAGTTGTTGATCTCCTAGTGTCATGGTCTCCTGCATAGTCAGCATCGCAATAACCAACTAATTTGCAGTCTCCACCTTTCTTGTACAAAAGACCATAATCAATTGTAAACTGCTTCCAAATGAGGCTTCTTTGGATTTTGTTTGTACCGACTCATCACACTAACTGTATAAGAAATGACAGGTCGAGTCAAGGTTAAGTAGATCAAACTGCCTATCAATTGTCAATACATCATCGCATCTTCCAAATCTTTTCCTTCACGTGCACACATTTTGGCATTTGGTTCCATCGGCATCGAAATCGGCTTGCATTCGAGAATTCCAAACCTCTTCAACAAATCTTTGGAATATTTTTTCAACATACTTGTGAACAAGTTTAATGCAATGATGGGTTCAATGTGTCTTATGGCTCCATATTGGAGATCGTAAGTATTACATTCAAACGATTAATTTGATTTTGTGAAATTATAAGCTAGCTAATACAGTATTATAACATGAATTATTAACATGTATGAGTCATTGGACATTAACTGTTGTTAACCCATTCACTTGTGAACTTCAATGGTTCAATTTTATAAAGGCTTACAATTCTTCTAAAGGATCACCTCCTGATGAAGAATATACAAGAATTTGGTTGAGATAACATGCATATATTTATATTATATATTAGATAATATTTTTTATATAATCGTGTTCATATGATTTGTTTATAGTAACTTAAATCCTATAAATGTGGGTATTATGTCATGAAATAATCGTTGTAATTAATAGGGCTTGACAAACATGGCATCGTCAACTTGAAAATTCAAATATTAATCCTAATTGGATTCCTGTTAAGGTAATTATTTTAGTTAGTTTCTAAATTTTTTCAATTATTTTTTATGTTTGTAATTAAATTAATTATATAATTATTAACTATAGCTATCCTAATTGTACTTAGTGTCCAAAACAATCTGAATAGTATGAATGTGGGTACTATATTATGAAATTCATGGATACATATGTTACCAAATTTATTGAAAATGCAGACACAATTGATGTACTGGTAAGCTTAAACCTTATTATTTATGTATGCATATTCAAGTTAATACATAATATTATTTATCTATTATTTAGCTTTAACATATTTTACATATCTTGTATTGTAGTTTTCAAGTAAGAATCAGTACACACCAACAGAGTTGCTGACATAAAGGCAAGAATGGGATATGTACGTATACAATTATCTTTCAAACAATTAGTTAGTTTGTATGTAGTTAGTTTTAATTCTTAAATTGTATGTTTCATATATATATATATGTTCCTGTAATTTAATTGTACATTATGCTAATATGTGTAAATTAAAATTAGGCTTTGAACCATATATATGTGATGTAAATTATGGATGTTTTTGGAATGAAATTTATTCTGAATCATGTTTCTGGAATGAAATTAATTTGTACATGTTATATATAGATTTCAGTACTAAAAAAATACAAAAAAAAAAAAAAAATCTTATAGTAGCCGTCCTAAAAGAATTTTATAGGACGGTTACTGGTCGTCTTATAAAATTCTTTTAGGAAAGCCACTATAAGATTTTTTTAGGACGGCAAGTAGCCAATATGAATGATCATTATCCATTAAAATTAAAAGGGATACATATACTGGTTAATATTGATAAGACATTGGACTCTAATTTATATTCTGTTATTGGAGTCTAAATACGTCATAACATAACAACAATTTCAAAATATGTTTTATTTGCTTACATAGGCTTTCAATTTTAATAATACGATAATGATTGTAACTACCATATTACCAATATGAACACAATAACTCAAGTTATGCATATAATAATCATTTACTTCTAAGAATGATATGATCAAAATGTCATTTTTTCTTAATAATCTATACAAGCACATAATATTTATATATATGTGTGTGTTTCTCTATTACTATTTCACAAGCAAACTTCACTTGCACAGTTGAATACGAAAGATACATAACTGTTGTTAATTTTACTCTCAATATTATTATGTAAGCACACACAAGATTTATGTATCTATTTCTTTTGGTTCTCAATTGAATATATGATTTAATAACTATTTTTTCTTCAAAAATTTTCAAACAAAATGTTAATGATATTGAGCACTTAAAAATCTTGAATGATTATGATTGCATTTTAAAAATATAGTATTCATATTTGAGCCATAGATAGTGATTATTTTATATCAAATTAATCACTTGCAATCATTCAAGATATAATTTTTGCCTTTGATTATATTCATTTCGATGTTGAAATCAAATGACATTTATTTTAAAGATGATGTAATCAAAATGTCTTTATATCTATAGACATATGTAAGACGTATACTGTTTGTATGTATGTTATTATCTTGTTACTTCAATAGCATATATAATATTTTTATTATGTCAATTTTGCTCTCAATATTGCTTCTTAATAGCATGCACGAGACACTGAACATATTTTATCATATATTTTTTTTAGCATTTAATGAGATAGATGCAACTCTAAAATATTGCATTTTACATATTGAAGAGAATAATCAAATCCCTTATTTTCTTATAAATATGTGTAAATTTTGGAGAATACTTTATCGTAACAATAGCAATGATGTAGCAACATAATTAGTATTCACCAAAAGTGCTCTCAAGAAAGAATGGTAGGGCGATGTATCCTTAAAAACCATTTTTCTAGACAGAGCAATATTCTCAAGAAAGACTAGTGGCTCTAAGGCTTTCAATAACTAGCCTCATAGGCAGAAATCCCATAGATCTTACTGATCATGCAATCACACACTTAATAATATGATATATGTATAATATTAATTATTATTATTAAAATTTTAGGTTATATTAAGATTAACAGTACATGATCAAACATATCATTTTACATATAATTCAAATGAGATCACAATAACATCATTCAAATATAATGCATGAAATACATTACAATCATCATGTATACAAACAACATATTATTTTTATTTTTAATTAATAAAGTTATCATATACTCTAGATCAGATTAATAGATGATAATGAGAATAAAAATAAAAGATGTACTCCACGTATCAATCATTAATTATAGCAAAAAATAATTACAAATATATTATTAGTTAGAGTTAAAGGAAAATACAAATAAATATTTATGGACAATTACTATCTATCCATTTAATACAAAATATTCAAAATTTGTAATTTTTTTTAATAATAATAAATATTTATATTGATAAAGTTAAATATATATTTGTTATTTTTATCCATAAATATATTTACAATATCTTAAATATAATATTATCAAATGATTGCAATATATTTAGTAGGAGAATAATAAACAAACAAAAATTATCATATATTGCTAATATCTTATAATAAATTAGTTTAAAATTCTATTGATAACCACAACAGTGAGCTTAACTAAGAATCTATTATTTGATAATATTTGTTTTAATAACAATATTGAATTTGAATGTTAAACATGTTAGATGATTCAAACAATTTTCTTAAAATATTATGTTGAATCAAATTTTTATCCAGCCTTTGTTTCCTTCCACGTTGAGTTGCGCGTCATTAGTAAACTACTTCAAAAGGCATGACACCGTGGGGTGTCATATCTTTATCTTTTTCGATGCTTAAGTAAGATATGAACAAGAACCTTAAGTTCAGAGAGAAATTTAGAGAGTTTGGTATGAGTTTACGCTTACCTTTTCTAGTTGTAGGCTCTAGTTATAGGAAAATGGGTGGATGACATTTTAGTAAATATTTTGTATTAATTAATATTTATATTATTTAATAATAATATAAATATCATACCTTTAATACACCATATTTAATGAAAATTTACATGATTATGTGCTAACTGTATCATTTGATTTTTCTCTTGCTGATGTAAAATAATCAAATGGTGCCAAGCGTACATGGTTATATTATTTGATATCAGAACAATATTGAATTTGATTTTTAGACATAATTAGATGATTCAAATAATTTTCTAAAAATATAACAAACCATCTTTTTATTATAATTAATAACAATTAAATAAAAATATATATCAATTATAATAAATTATTCATAAAAAAATATATGTGCGAATAATAATATGTAATCTATGATAAAATAAGATAGTTTAATTTGAGACATTTTCAAAATCTCTTAACTTTTTAGCATGATGTGATATATGAAATTACTGTTGACATCAGTGATAAGAGTTATTGAAGACAACACTACAATATAAATAAATATATATAGATATTTGACATATAAACCAAAATAATTTAATAAATTTAAAAAGTAAATAAACCATAAATATTATTGATTATGATGCCCAATTAAATCAATTAAGAAATTTAAAAAAAAATTATTGATTGATTTTGAATGAAAATAGGATTTGAGTTTAATTATAAAGAATAAGAAAATTCAATAACTTGTGAATTTTGTGATCGGCATTATACTATAAAAGGTTTGTGCTATATTATGGCCAAAGTTATTTCACATGTATAAAACTACGAGTTTTGAACAAATACTATCTTGCTGATAATGTGTTATAAAACTAAATAAATGTAAGAGAAAAAAAGAAAAGAAAGCAAATAGAGCAAAAATAATTATCATTGTAAAAGCCCTATTTATAGGATTTGTAAGATATAATATGAATTTCGAATCTAATATGTGATAGAGATTAAATCTTTAATTAAATATAAATTATAATATAATAGAGATAAATCTTCATTTGAAATAAATCTAATCGTAAAAGAGATAATATCATATTTAAGATTTAACATCCAAATTATAACAGTTACTCATATTTTACAACAAAATTTGTTTTTTAATATAAAATTGTAGTTTATTTCTCCTTAAATTTATAAAATATAATAATTATATCTCTTAAATTATTTTGATTCTAGAAATTAAAAAATAACTCATAATTTAAACCATAGATACAAGGTGTCTATTACAAAACATTTATACAACCAATTGTGAGTTTAATAACATTAATGATGATATTTTTTAATACTTATTTTATTTTCTTTCTAGAATATTTTAATTCATAAAACTTTTCAATCAAAGATTATATTTTACTAATTATTACATTTTTTTTTTAATGTAGTGGTATTCTTTTTCATAAAAATAATAATGATCCTATTTAATAATTATATTAAGAGGTTCTTTAAAATTTACAATTATGAATAAGATAATAACAATGACTTATTTTCTATTAAAAGTATTGATTATAATTGTGGTTGGGTATTAAATAAGCATAAAATATGCCTATAGTACTTTATAATTTTTTTTACAACTCAAAGCATACATCAATAAATAATACTTAAATGAGCCTCATATTATTGAATTATAATTGGTTGTCTCTAGTTTATGATTGTTATATTTAATATTTGATAAACTAAAATACGTGGCTTAGCTTTGTCTAAAAAGAAATTTATGGCTCTCCTATTGATTACAATAGGATTGAATTGTTATAAAAAATAAGTATGAAATTTAAGTGTTATTTTTGTAATAAGTATTAGATTCTGACTATATTTTTATTTTTATTTATTTTAAGTTATGGTTTAAATCATATTAAATATAATTTTATATAAAAAAAAAAAACATAAATTTACTTGATTTATTTATTTTAATTCATCAACCAGTCTAATGAATTAAGAAAAATCTATATCAACTGGCCGGAAAACATCCATATATCATTGCTGGCTAATTAAAAGATTTTATCAAATAGCCATATATTTTGTCCTTTTGTTAGAAATTTTTTATTAACTTTTATAATTATAAGTATCGGATTATAAACGTTATTTTTTTAATATTATTTTATATTATGCATTTAACTAATATTTAATGTTATCAATTGTTGGGTACTTTAGTGGTGGACTCCTAACAGAGCACTTAGTCTCTATCTTTACACGGCAGAGTGTGAGTTTAAAGCTTGTAGAGTGCGCTGTTTATCCTTCGAAAATAGGCGTAGTTTTCCTGCTCTTCAAACACGTCGCTTTGTCAGTCGTGCTTCAGTCCTTTTTGTGCCTTTAGCTAGCCTGCGATTGATAAAAACAATAAATTATTGATGATTTTAATATGTAATAATGTACAATATTTATCCTATTTTCTTCACCCAATTGAAGTTTTTTACTTAAAAAAAAAAAACTAATATTTAATACTACGACACAATATAACGATAAGAAGTTAAGGTCAATAGCTATTTAATAGGAAATGAAGGGTCTAACCGTGAAATCAAATGATATGACTCAAGAATTTAATATTCGAAACCAAACAATTCATATAGTGATGTTAACATAGGTAGGATAATAATAAAAATTATAAATACCAAAATTAAGTTATCAAGTTATTTGATATAAAATTAATTATTCGCACAGGTAACTAATATTATTAACATAATCATTTAATATTAGTCCAGCCAAAAATATCATGTATTAATTATAGAAACATTCATGTGAACAATACATAGACATGTTTCTTCTTGAAACATAAATACTAATTTTCATGTAAATGCTTGGCTCTAAAAATTCTTCAAATATGTGATCATAAATAAGACTGCAATTGTTGTGTACACTCAATCCTCCTCTACAATTTCCATAAAAGATTATATATATATATATATATTCAATCTTCTTGAAGAAATTGTTCAACAATTAAATAAAACAATAGAAGCAGGACAATATCATATCAATATAAATCATAATAGTGCTCCTTAGAAATAATAACCATCAAAAGTCTTTCACTGGAACTCGTTTAAGGTCATATTAATAAAGATAATTAACTTAATAAAATCTTAAACATGCATGTTTGACTATAGATTTCAGTGGCCATAAAATCAAAATAATAAGAGAAAAAGGAGCAAGTAATTCATAACCATCAACTATGATTTACCTTTTAAAGTATGTAACAGTTATATTATTGCTTAACACAATCAACTGACGACAAATACATCATCAAGTGCGGAAGCATACCCAAAGAGAATGTAGATATATTAGACATATATATAAACATGTACTTAGTCGGTTTCTTCTTGTTTTTTGAATGTCCATATTAATTATCTATGTAAATTATAAGGCAATTTGGCTGACTATACAAGCAAATGAATAGTGCCCATATAAGTGAATTATTAATAACAGACATATATCAACAGTTACTCAACAAACAGTGGTGACAATGAGCAATTATTCCATAACAATAACTAAGATAATAATTGATAAATAAATATCAATTTTTTTGTTTAAAATAATTACATTAGAATTCAAATTGTGAACAACTCACAATTATATCATCAGATCTTATCAATAAATTAATAACTTCAATTCAATGTTAATTAAATAATTGCCGCCATGACATATATGTATTACTTATATCACAACCCATAATTAAAAGCCCTTTTTGTTATTTCTTAAATAATAATGAAATCATAATTGGACACTCTATACGCAAATCTGGCAAAACATACATAGTAATTCAAGGGGAATTATTATCAAACAAAATAACATATACAAATCTCATTAACAACCTATAAGAATATATTATTCTTTAGAAATATAAATATCACGAGATATATTTAGTTTAATGAATATCATAAAAATAATTTTTTTATAAGAGCTCATATTACAATAGGCATGTTAATCAATTATCAACACGACAACATCTAATGTGTTGGCAATACACTTGTAAAAAGTCAAAATTTTATACAACAAAATCAAAAAAAATTAGAAAAAATTAATTCGATTCTAATCACCAACGAGTTGGATCTGATACCACAGATAAGATTTTTATTAATCTCATTGATAAATTAGAACATGAATCAATATCAAAGAAATACCTGATGCAGCTATGTTTCCTAAATCCAATTAAATCTATTACAAAGAACCAATCATTAGATAAAAGAAAAATCAACAAGGTTATGTTTTTTCCTAACCAGCTCTTACGAGAAACAACTCTAATGAGATGGATCTCATGATAGTTTCTCTAAGGCTAGAATGGAGAGGGACATATCCAAATATTTATAGAGTGATCTTAGGGTTTCACCCATCGCAAAACCTTAATCCTTATTGGACTACAAAAAATCCATCACATTAATAATTAACCCAATGCCCCTAGAGCTCAATAACTTACATTTAGATTGTAAGTTAACAATTTCTAAAACTAGCAAAAATATGTCCAAAATTGTGATTTTTGGTTACATAAAAATCATAAAAGTTATTCAAATGCCCTTTAGGGTTAACAAATAAATATACTGAATCTCTAACGACTCTACTGGTAAACTGACCGGAGTTCCTGTAACTCGGTCGACGACCTCCTCAGACAAGTATTTAATGTGTTACATACTATGGCAAAGGTATATGTAATATGTTACATACAACAAGACAGAGGTGTATGTAACATTTAGCAGAGATATGTAACATGCTACATACAACAGCAGAAGTGTATGTAACATGTCACATATAATAACAGAGGTATATGTAACATTTTACATAGAACAGTATAAAGCATCAATAGCTTCAGGAGTAGCTTATCAATTATGTGAGAAATCATATCTAATACCAATGCCATATAATTCGTGAAAGAATCGGCTAAAAAATAAACTAGGTATTGATAGTTAGATTAAAAGAAAAACTTATACAAAAATAGTAAGCAAAGAAATGGTTTGGGTATTCAAATGAAATTTAACAAAAATCAATGATTAACTCAACAAAAATCAAATCAAAGCATTAGATTCAAATGAAAACTTAATAGAATAATCTAAATGAACTAGAGTTACCTAAAATGGTCTAGGTATTCCCTTAACCATGACCCATGCATGAAGACTATGGGTGTTCTCACCTACCATTTCCTTTAGCCCAATAACCTAAAAACCGTCATCCTGAAACCCCCATTTCCATTGCAAACACTATACCAAGCCCCAACGTGAAAATGCCCAACAACCTATACCTATTTAGTCGACTCTGAAAGCTCTAGAGAAACCATTTGTGACATTTCCAGAGAACCATTTCGGACGATGAGCTATTTCGGTCAGGAGCAATTCAAGACCTAGGAGTAGCAGGGCATTGAAATGTAGTAAAATCGATGACCATGAGCTAATCAAAAAGAAGGGTAGCCATTTGAAGCATACAATATTGTTATTAAGCAGATTAACTGGCAAGAGGCAGAGACGAGATCTAAAAGAACCTAGACGATAAATATTAGCAAGGGCAAAAATCATAATTTCTCAACACAAAAATGATGATGTTACGCGAGAAATGAAAAAAATGATTTGTAGCCAGAATATGTGCTATAACATGCCCTTTTTTCATGCCCATAAGATGTGCCAAGCCCATATCAAATAAATGAGCTTTCAGTCATATCAATTAAATTATAATTCAACCTATTTATAAATATAAATCAATTAAAAGACAAATCAAAGTTAGCACAATAATAAAATTCTAACATCTGCATCATTGATTGGAATAATTCTATAGTTGAAATAATTTGTTAGTTTCATTGGTTAATGATGCACAAATACTTGATAGTCAAATTTTGTATTTTATAAAAAGCTCACAAATGCACGAATCACTTGTAATGAGTGATAAGTATACTCCCAAGATCATCTCTCAAGGAATTACGGTGGTTTTAAAACGTTATTTATTTTCTTATTCAGTCAAACAAACAATCCTAAAATTCTAACAATCGTCGGTTACAGAAAAGATTGTAAATTCTTAAAACTAAGATAAAGTACTAATAAAAGAAATCACATTCAAGGTGGGGATGATGGATGTAAATGGGAATCTTAGCTCGCTATCTATTCATGGAAATAAAAAATTAAGCAATTCAATTAAAAGTCAGATTTAATGATTTTTTCACTAAACCTAAAAAATCCCAAATCAATGGAAATTTTCACTACAATCAATTAATTAACGTCTTTGATCCGGACCGTTAACTAATTAATTGTAATTAGCTCAAGGAAATATTTTAATCACCTAATCTAGCACAAATCAATGCAATCAAGAAATATTAAGAACATGAACAAGAAATAAATCTAATGCCTAAATTCTAACATATTCTCTCTAACCACAAATTAAGATTTGGCCCATCATTAATTCATAATCAGAAATATTAAGAACATAAACAAGAAATAAATCCAAAACTCAAATGTTATTAAATTACAAAACTATTCTTCCAATCATTGGAAGCAATACTAATATCCTCAAATACATAAATTAGCCAACCATAACTAAATTAGTGTCAATTAATTTAGTCATGGGAGGCAAATCACAAAATCAAAAAGAAGAAAAAGATATACAATAAAAATACCCCAATGAATCCTCTAGCTCCAATTCCTTGAACTTGGTTGATCCCCCTTCTCAATTCCTTGGAGTAGCTTCAACAATGGAGTGTCTTCTCTTGATTTTGGGTGGAAAACCCTTGCTGCAACAGTAGCTAGGGGAAGGAAGAAAATGGTTGTGAAAACTTGTGTTTGGGAGAGGTATAATGTGGTATTTATAGGAGAGGTGAAGTGGCACACGCGTTTTAGGATTTTTGGGCAGTTTTGGCACGCTCGCCTCGGCGCACATTTTTACCTGCCTCGGCACGCATTTTTCATGCTTAGGCGCGCGTTGATTTTGCCTTATATGTAACCCTTACATAGTTTTTGACTCTCAATGTAAGCCTCACATTCTATGGCTTTTGTTACTTAATTATCTCTCTCTTTGTGTCATTTCAATCCAATATTCTTCTAAGAGTCCAAAAACCTACAAAACACATAAATACTTCCAAAACACAAAAAATAATAAAATAAAACATAAAATAAATGCTTAAAAATATAACAAAATATATGTCAAAATAATGTTCATCGGTTAAAATCATTTGTTTCCGGATCACTCTCAATATATATATATATATTTATGAATTTTTTTTCCTCATTTTCTTAGATTTTCCCCATATTTCTTCCCACCATTTTCTTTCCTAGCAAACTCTTAAACCCAAACATCCTAAATATTCGAGAAAAAGGATAGAGCCTTCCTCACAAGAAATAAAGATACAGTATACGGTTGGGCACAATCTAAAATATGCTTCATATATTAGTCATTATAATGTACACTACCAGTGCGCTACAACATGATTAACTTCACATGCATCCTGTTATTTTTTTGGTTGGAATACTACTTCAACCAATTATTTCTTTAAATTCATTATATTTAACATTACATATTTCACACAACAACAAACTAGATTACAAGAAAATAGGACTCTGAATCTTCAGGCTTTGTTAAGGTGCTCATCTATATCCTTAATTACAATTGTCATTGTATCCATGTACATATTTGGAATAGGGACATCCTCGTTAAGTTTCTCATATTCAACACTCATCTTTATTAAGCTTCCTTGACCATCACCTTTTGAAATAGCTAGATATGATGTGTTAAGCACCTTGTAGTTTTTCATAGCATCTCCTCCCAAACCAACAAAGGTAACTTTCTTATTTTCATCGTCAAACTCTGTCCTTGCCTTTAAATTCGTCACTTCACCACCTATGTTTATAATAGTTTTAGAAAATAAAAATTAGTGTACTTCTATTTATCTCAAGTTGAGAGAAAATTCATTACTTAGGCATCGGAAGATAATTGGGTGACAAAGCGGGTACATCTGCTTCATTTTATCACATTCTATCATCTAAATTAAGAATACATCTTAACTTGACATGAAAAGATGTTTCAAATGATGTGCATGACAACAATTTTGATTTCAAATTTCTAATTTTTTAAAAGTGGGTTTTAATTATGCATGCTAGATAAAGATTTTTGAATGTTTTGGATAATTTTTAAATCATATATGTTTGATAGCAATTTTTTATTTTGATTTACAATTTTTTAAGAAATTACTTATAAAATATAGGGTGATTTATAAATCTTTTAAAAAAAATATTTTTTTTAATCAATGTCCCACTTATGTCTTTTTTATTTCCACCAAACTTTTTTTCTATAGAGTACATTTGTCTAATTAGAAGAAAATGATTAAAAACATATAATTTATAAATAATAACAAAATAATTTAATTCTCTAGGGTTCAAAAAATGAAAAAAGAAATCAATAAAAATTGCCAAACAACTTATAGGTAATTTTTAATATTTTTTTCTTGATAAACATTATAAAGATAAATTATTACCAAACATATTGGTAATTATTTATAATAAAAGAATTATAAAACACAAAATTAATCACTTAATCAAAAATCAAAAATTAAAATTGTTATCAAACATGACAAATAATATTTAGCCAACCAATGATGACTCAACGAAGTTCATTTGGGCATGTAAAGTATTTTAATTTCGGTCTTAATTACAGATTTATAGATGCATAAGTAGTATTATTATTTAAAAACAAAAACATAAAACAAAAAAAAGACCTAAATATTTAAGATGGAAATTTAGCAAACTAAATATAACTTTTAAGATGAAAGTACTAATTTAGTCCTCATTTGTTTTTACTCGACTACAGTGGAAAACACAGAAACAAATTAATTGGTTAAATTTAAAAAAAAAAAAAAAAAATTGGAATCGAAACTTAGCACAAAGATAAAAATTACGTCCAAATAAACTGTTTAACCAGCTAAACTTTAAATATTTTTAGTCTGCCTTTAGCCTACTAACAAAAGTAACATCATCTTCTAGTCAGATTTCATACTTATCATTTTTCTTTTTTATCAAATATTTTTTCTAAATAGCACATATATAATTATGTATGGTGACTACGTATATCATATATAAATGAAGAAAAACTATTAAAAACATACAACAAACAATTCTTAAAAGCTCACCAATTCATGCACAATCCAGTTATTTAATTTGATGTAGGTCAAAATAACTTATATTAATATAGTATAATTTAGAATAATTTAGTTGGTGATTGTTTTTAATAACATAAAATCACTAAAATTGATTTCCCCATTATAACATAAAATCACTAAAATTATAACAAATTAGTGATTGTTTTTAATAAAAGAAGAAGAAATTATACAATTAATTATTTAATCATAAATTAAAATAGTTATGACCTAAATATTTAGCCAACAAGCTATTCTTAATGGCATGAATAAAATATAAAAATTTCTTACCAGTTGTATATTTCCCCATTATAATAGAGCCATGAGTTTGATAGTCACCTTCAAGGAGCTCAACGTGGTGTATGGTTTTATTAGCGATGTTGGGGATCTGATGAACCTGTTTTCTAAAGATGTTGTAGAATTGCTCTGAACTTGCCTTAATTTCTACTTCTTTCTCGACCTTACCACTTAGACCCATTTCTTTTTTATTTATAAATACTCTAATTAAAGACGGATTCTATTAATTTCTGCTGCTTCTTTGCCTTTAAATACACATTCGCAATTAGAATCCTTGGTGAGTAAGTAATCAATCATGAGTGGATTTGTTATTACTGTAATAACAAATAACAATTTTCAATTGTAGCATCATTGCCACTAATACTTTAATCCTTCAATACTAGTATCCATCTTTGTCCGAACTGTTCCACTTTTACCATTACATATTATACAAGAAATGTTTATGAATTGTACATTTTATTTTTATAACTATAATTATATTTTAATATCATTATTATTAATATAATTATCATTAACAAAAAAAAAAGTTATTATAATAATAATAATTTAAATTATTATAATATCAAAACTCTTATAATATATTAGTCATTTCCTTATTACTTTGGGTATTGCGCCTTTAAACTTTTGAGTAAAATCTTGTTATCAAAAAATGGGAGAACTCTATTTTGGTAACAAGAATGTAAGTTCGAGTATTGTTATTGACATTATTTTATTTAGAGTTTGCATGTAGTTTAGTGATAACGCTTAATCTAACACTCACGTACAATTATGTTCAAAATTTTGCAATAAATTGATGCTAATTATACTATATTAGTTACTAATTTAAAATATTACTGACAGCTACTTCCCAAAGGGTTTTTTCTCGACAAAAAGAAAAAAAAATTGGGGAAAAAACTCACGGGTAAAAAAAGTTAAATACGATTGTTCACCACTTGTATGATTGTATGTTATGATCATAAAGGGTATAACAGCTATCCATTGGAAAATTATATTCACATCTAATTAATAAAGTTGTTACTGTGAGTATTAATTATTATTTCATTTGTCGGATTTATATAATTCAATAAATCACAATTTTTTATTGGATAATGCTAAAGACAGGAGTAATAATGCTAAAGACAGGAGTAATATCTCACACGTGTTACAGTGAGTATGATAATGGTAGTTTATCTTGTAATACGGCGATGAAATTTTATATTTTTAATTTTAAGTTATAAGTTTAAATATAAAAAATATATATAAATTAACGAGAAATGAGAAACGAGAAACGAGAAACGTTGGGTTCTATGCGCGAGGAGTAATTTGTTTTAAAAAATGCCAAATATAATATTTTTAAAATTTATAATCATAAAAATATAGCATTTTAGTATTAATTTAACATTAATTCATACACATTTTAATTCAAAAAAAACGATGAAATTTTTACTATTATAAGTTGTAAGAATTTTATTTTAGGTCATTTCTCAATTTATTTCTTTTTTTTTCCCAAAAAATTTAAAGATAGTTGTGATATATATGAGAATATATGATATAATTATTAGTTATAATTAGTAATATAATCACAATCTAAATTACTATTATCATAACAATAATTTATTATATAATATATTGTGATTGAGATTTATAAGGAACGAGGGATAAAAGTATTTTCTTAAATCTCAACATTTGATAAGTGTAAAAAATTCTTAATAAATTACGTCCGTTAAGCTAATCCTTTAAAATATTAGTCAATATTTTTTACCCTGTGCCTTTAAACTTCTGAGTAAAATGTTAAAAACGATTGTTCCCCACTTGCAGCTGCTGGGAAGGTGCACGTGACCCACTTTAATTTTTAATAAATAAAATTTTAAATATAATATTTATAAAATTATAGACAAATTATATATAAAATTATAATTGTATCATATCTAAATTTAAAATTTTAAATTTTTATATACAATAATTCATTACAAATTTAATAATTTGTACATATTTTTATTAAAATGATATGTATATAATATCTTTTTTAATTAAAAATAAGCATTAATTAAAAAATATCAAATATTATTTTTTTTATTGTATAAATAATACCCTTATTGGATATATATCCTAAATTCACCGCTGCCCACTTGGATCATAAGAGGATAAAAACAATGTTTTTATCAATTCGAAAATGTTATCCACGCTATTTGCATTACTCTGCTTATTAATGTGTAGACAACTTTTAACATAGTTAAATAATAGGACACGAATATAATATTATATAATATAAATAAAAAAATTATAATAATTGATCAATATTTTTTTATACCTTTAAAAATTTTATTATTTTTTATTATTATAAATAAATAATACAAAAAAAATTAAATAAAAATTTTCATACATCAACTTATACAAAAATTCAACATAATTAATACTAAAATATAATATAAATAATGCAAAATAAATATGAGACGAATATATTTAATACAATACGTTTCCAATACTACATATTATATTTAAAAGCAATGCTAAAATTACAAATTGTATTATTTATCTCAGTTAAAATGGCATTTTGTGATTTGTCAAGGTATTGCCTTTTATGGCTTATGGGTCAATTGCAAAAAAAACATGGGGACCATTTAAAGTAAGTGGCAATAAAATAGGTTGAAACAACATTTTTCTTTAAATAATCACTTCTTAATTCAATTATATACTAAAAATTTTATTAATATTAAAAATGAGTATATTTAATTACATAATTATTAAAAATTATATTAATACATAAAATTTTATAATTATTTTAACTAATACACTTTAATTTCAAGACTAGTGCACTTTCACAATAAAATTTTTTCAATTCAATATTTATGCGGCCTTTATTTCATTTTTTCTCTTTTAAAAAATTAACATAAAAATAATAATAACTCTATTTCTATTCATTCAATATTTTTGTTTTTTTAGTAAACACTTGTCTGACGTGTTGTGCCTATTTTATCCTTTAAACCATAAAACATAATGGTAGTTTACCTTGTAATATATATATATTACGAAAGTTTATCATGTAATATGGCGATAAATTTTTTTTTTTTTTTTTAATTTAACTCACAAGTTTAAATTAAAAAAAGAATGTAAAATATGAAAGAAATATATAAATTAACGGTGGCACCATTCATGGTATCAAAATCGCAAGAAGAGCCCCTTCCATCTCTCACTTAATGTATGCTGATGATGTGGTCATCTTCTTGAGAGGTAACCTTTTAAACACAAATAGCATCAAAACCATACTGCAAACTTATGGCAACTGGTCTGGACAAAAAGTGAACCTTCTAAAATCGGTCGTATTTTTCTCCAAAAACATGCACCCTACGCTTCAAACTACCATCTGCAAGGCACTCCAAATCTAGAGAGCAGAAGGCAGTATCAAGTATTTAGGGAACTCCCTCCCGCTCAATCGATCCAAAAAAGAAAATTTTCATGGCCTACTATAGAAACTCAAAGACAAACTACAAAGTTGGAAATCTAAACTACTGTCACAAGCTGGTAAAGCCACTCTAATCCGTTATGTCCTGCAAAACATGCCTACTTATGCTCTAAGTACATTTAAACTCCCTTCAAGCATTTGGACAGAGGCGGACTCTATAATCAAGAAATTTTGGTGGAATAAAGACATTAATGTAAAACACTATTTCTCTCCAATCAGTTGGAGGCAAATTTGTAAACCCAAAGAGGCAGGTGGATTGGGATTTCGACAACTAAAAGACTTCAATCAAGCAATGCTATCAAAATTAGCATGGGAAATCTTCAAGTCCCCAAATAAACTCTGGGTCAAAATCATCAGTGCAAAGTATATCAAAGATTTGGAATTCTCAACAGTACTCCCTCGCAATTCCGACTCTTACATCTGGAAAGGATCCTCTGGGGTAAAGAATTAATCATCCAAGGGAGCTATTGGAAACTAGGACATGGACAATCCATCAACATATGGACACAACCTTGGATCCCTGGCCTACCACAGCAAACACTTCCAAATTCTACGGGTCAAAACTCCCAAGATGACATCTCCACTCCTATAGACCTATGCCACTGGAATCCCAATCTGCAATGGAATATGTCAAAAGTACAACACATCTTCCCAGCATACGTGGCAAATTTCATACAAGCAATCCCCCCCTACACCAGGTACCCCTGATACCCTAACTTGGTTTGGCACAGGTACACGCAATTTCTCAGTCAAGGATGCATATCACACTCTACAAAAAAACAAAGGACCTCAAGATTGCCAGAGTTATTGGCAATTACTCTGGAAAGCGAAAATCCATGAGAGACACAAAATTTTCCTTTGGAAAATACTGAAGAATGCTCTTAGCACAAAAAAATGGATTGCTCAATTCACTCCAATGACAGATTTAAGTTGCACCCTATGTCACAAAGAAGCAGAAGATGTAGAACATCTATTCATCAGATGTGAAATTTTACAATCCTGGTGGAGACACTGGAACTGGAACTTACTGTGGGCATTTACTCAATCACTAGATATTTTCTCGTACATCAAGTTCATACTACAACCACCGAAGATTCTTCTTCAGGCAAACTGTTCTACTGAAACTTTCACCCTAACAGCAGTTATCATGCTTGAACATATATAGTTTACCAGAAACCAAATCATCTTTAATTCAGGAACCCTGGAAGGACCCAAAGCCATCAGTTCAATAATCAGGAGAGTTGAAGAATTCCAAATCTGTCTTATCCCTCCAAAACAAAAAGACATTCAACAATCACAGGATGCGATCTTCATTCCTATACCAAACCATTGGCAACCACCTCCTTTGGGTGCAGTGAAATATAATTTTGACCCATCATGGTACCAAGGGAAGGCAACAATTGGATTTGTCATTTCTGACAAAAATGGTAACGTCGTTGAAACATGGATGGAGCAACGATACACTGCCAGTGTGGATGTTGCAGAAACGTTAGCATTGGAAGCGGCGATCACCCACGCTTTATCAATACAACACAAAGCTATCTACATTGAAGGAGATGCCAAACTTGTAATCCAAGCTCTAATGGAAGATGCACAGGACACAGTATCAAATACAGCAGACACAATTATCCAGAATCTGAAGCTGAAGCTACCACTATTTTTCATGATTTCTATTCGATGGATCCCTCGTCATTTGAATGTTCGAGCTCACAATTTGGTTAAATCAACTATAGGAGACACCTTGAGATCAGCTGCTTTACAGGATTCATCTCGATTAAATCACTCGACCTCCATTCCCCTCATTCCCCATACATAGGCTATCACCTATCCCCTCTAGCAAAAAAAAAAATTTAACGAGAAAATTTCAAAAAAGAGAAACGTTGGGTTCTATCTTCTATGCACGAGGACAAATTTATTTAGAAAAATAACAAATATAATACTCTTAAAAATTTATAACAATAAAAATAGTGTCTCTAGCTAAATCTAATACTAATTTATACATTTTTCAGTTCGAAAAAATGATGTTATTTTTTATTATGAGTTTTTTCTTAAAAAAATATGAAGATAGACATGATATATATATGTGAAAAATATATGAAAATATGATACAAATATTAGTTATAAACAGTGATATAATCACAATCTAAATTATTATTATTATAATAATAATTCATTCATGACAACTTTATTCAATAATAATAACACTAATATATAATTAATAATAAAATTTTCATACACTTCTATTCATAATAATAAAAATAGTTATAACTACCATTATTTTAAATATTTAATATAAGGATGTGATAATAGCATAAAAATGCATATCTAAAATATGTAAATTAATTAATATTTATGATTTAATTAGTTAAAAATTAATCATTATCTATATTAATTTTATAAATGTTGGTTTATATTTATTATAATGATTTTATGCTTGTAGGATAAAATAAAATAAAAAAGCAATCAAAGAATATCAAAAAAATCAAAATTTGATTTCTGCAATATTTCTTCCAAAAATTTCAAGAACATGGTGTTGAATTTTGAAGATAATTTTTTACTCCAATATTCAAATTGAATGATTCAAATTGATATGGAAAGATAGTTCAATGACTCATAATTTTGTATTTATATTTTAAGGAAAAAATTAGATAAAATTCAAAATATCTTGCAGTTGAACAGCTATTAATATATTTGATATAATTTTCTGTGAACAAATAGATTTATATACAATTAATATTTAGAAAATATTTTGCAAATCAGTTATATTCAAGGAGAAAATGACTTAAGATTATTATGATTTAGTAAATCTTTCTACTATAATACTATAAATAAGTGGATATTCAACATTTGGAGCATTATAAAATTACAAAGAGTTCTTACTCTCTATTCTCATTCATTCTTTCTAGAATTGTGAGAATGATTTGTAAGCTAAGTTAAATTTAAAGCAAGTCTATGGAGGAGCTAAATTATGTAGTTTTTTTTATTCCTATAAGTGATTTCTTGTTTATAATTTTGTTTAGAGAAATTATTTTATTCATCTTTTGTTACATTCAATAAATTATATTCTTATTTATACAAATTCAGTCATGTTTTCTTTATGTGCAACGTTTAGTTTATGATTATAATATTTATTTTATAAGTTGATATTTTAGTGCGATATTATCAATTTGATATATTATCAATGTTAGATAACTTGTAAGAATAAATTAAACTGTTCTACCATGAAAATATTATTTTTCTTAAATCAAATGACTTTAAATTTTATGTTAGCTTCAAATCTAAATTTTTTAATTGTTTGTTTGGGATGTGAAATATGCAATTAAGTAGTAAATAGAAATAAAAGTTGGTAATATTAAAACAAAGTAATTAAGTGAATTTTAAAGCCTTGTTATTTGCATATTGATTTTCTTTTATACCAAAATTGCTATCTTTAACTATTATCCATTTCTTTATTTTTTTTTCAATTATTATGTTTTATCATTCTTTTGTTAATTTTTTTTTTACTTATATTTCTTGTCCCTAGCTAACCCACTTTACTCTTTCATTTCATACTTCATTTTTGTACAGTGAGGACACTCTTTGATTTAGGTTGGGGGTGGTGGCACTACATGCACAATTTTTATGCACACTTTCTCTATATATTGTAAATAAGTTTGCATTACATGTTAGAAATGTTAAAGTAGAAATTTTTGCATTGTTTTCTAGGTATTGATTTTAACATTACTAAGCTTTGTGTTAAGATGGATGCTCAATGTATATAATTAAAAGAAATTTCATGTTTAAGTGTATATTTTTTATAATCTCACACATCTTTTTTTAGTGAGTGGAAAGAATTGAAAAAGCAGTCTATAATTTTAATTGATATCTTGAATTGATTGGTTAATGTCTAAAATATCATTTATTGGTTAGTGGAATTATATGGTTGAAAAGCTAAAGAATGATATTAGTCATAAAAAAAGGAGATACTTTTTTTAGGAGAAAATATTGTAATAATCAACATTTGTAGTCTTGATATTATTTTTGCATTGATTAAAAGAAAAAAAGAAAAAGAGACAAAAAAAAGATGTTCAATAAAATTTATGTTATTCATTTAAGAAGATTTAAAAATATATTTGATATTTAGTTTCTAATATGCAGTTTTTTTCATCAATCTTTATTTATAGAGAAAAGTGTCATGAAAATCCTTCAGATTAAATCATTTGTGTCATTTGATCTCTTAGATTATAAGTAGTATTATTTGATCCTTTAATTTTAGAAAAAGGAACCAATTAAGGACAAAACACATAATTTTAATGATTTTTTAATTAAAATATTATTTTTTAAGAGGTCAATTAATGACAAATTATATTATTTTAATATTTTTTATATTGAAATATTATTTAAAAAATTATTAAAATCATGTGTTTTGTCCTTAATGGACTCATTTTTCAAAATTAAGGAACCAAATAACACCACTTATAATCTAAGGGACCAAATGACATAATCTAAGGGACCCCTATAGCCCCGCTCCCTTATTTATATTGGCACTTATAAAAACTAATTGAAATCTTGAAGCTAGTTTAGGATAAGAATGGTTGAATTTTAAGCAACATGCTTTCCTATCTTGAAGTCAAATGATTGTTTATTTTGTATATTAAAATTCTTATTTCGTGAGTGTTTATATATTTTTCAACTCCACGAAAGAAATTCCTAACCCTTAAAATAATTTATCCCTAAGGATATGGAGTTGAGGCTTTTACAGGAACAAACTCTTCAAGCTATATATGTTCTGGTTTGTGGAAAGAAGGCTTTAGCTTAGTTCACACACATACAATTTTAGAAATTATAATTGAACTAATCTACAAAGTAATTGTGATCTTAAACTAACTTTTTGTTTGAAATACTTGGGTGACTTTTTTGGATATTCACTTAGGCTAATCATCATGTTTTGTTTTCTTATTTACACTTCAATTTCTAAGGACTAACAATAAGTTGGTCGAGGGTTGTGATAATAACATAAAAATGCATATATAAAATAAGTAAATTAATTGACATTTATGATTTAATCAGTTTAAAACTAGTCATTATCTATATTAATTTTACAAATGTTAGTATTATATTTATTATGATGATTTTATGCTTGTAGAATAAAAAAAACTAGTCAAAGAATATCAAAGAAATCAAAATTTAATTTTTGTAATATTTTTTTCCAAAATTTTATGAATATGCTGCTGAATTTTAAAGATAAATTGTGACTCCAAAATTCAAATTGAATGATTCAAATTGATATGTTAAGATAATTCAATGATTTATAATTTCATATTTTTTAAAGAATATGAAAATATGATTATTTAAAGGAAAAAAAATGAGATAGAATTCGAAATATTTTGTAGTTAGATAATTGTTAGTATGTTTAATAAAAGTTTCTGTATATAACTCCAAATTAAATGATTTTTATTTTTGTGGAAAGATAAGAGATTCATATATGATTAATATTTACAAAATATTTTTCAAATCAATTATCTTCAAGGAGAAAATTACGTGATATTATTATGATTTATCAAATCTTTCTACTCTAGAAAATTGCAAAGAGTTCTTATTTTTAATTCTCATTCTTTCTTTCTAGAATTTTTGAGAATGGTTTATAAGCTAGGATAAATTTAGAGCAAGGTTAGGGAGGAGCTTAATATTGTAGTTTTTTTATTCACTTCTTTACCTATAAGTGATTTCTCTTTTATAATTTTGTTTTAAGAAATTATTTTGTTCATCTTTTGTTACATTCAATAATTTATATTCTTCAATTTTATATAAATTTAGTTATACATTTTTTATGTGTAACTTTTGGTTTATGATTATTATATTTATTTTATGAGTTGATCTTCTACTGCAATATGACCAATTTGATATATTGTTGATGTTAGTTAGCTCGTATGAATAAATTAAAGTGTTCTACCATGAAAATATTATTTTTCTTAAATCAAATGACTTTAGATTTCATATTAAATCTTCAATCTTAAAATTTTTAATTGTTTATTTAGGATGTGAAACATGTAATTGAGTGGTAAATAGGAATAAAAGTTGTTAATATTAAAACGAAATAATTATTTGCATATTAATTTTCTTTTCTACCAAAATTTTTATATTTAATTATTATCCATTTCTTTATTTTATTTCTTTCAATTATCTTGTGATAGCCTTTATTTTTTTTTTTTAATTTGTTTTTCTGGGAAATTGACGCCTACAATTATACTAAAATAATTTTTTAGCTAAAGGTAATAATTTTGAGCATGATGAGGAGGGGATCTATGGACATAATTTATTACATAGTTTTTTATATTATAATATATTGGGATTGATATTTATAAGGAGGGAGTGAGAAAAAAATATTCCCCTAATTTTCAACATTTGATTAGCAACTGCAAAAAAAATCATATAATAAATTATGAATTTTAATCTTATCATTTAATATATTAACCATCATTTTTTGGCCTCGCTTTGTTGAATACTGTGCCTTTAAACTTATGAGTAAAAGTTGAAAACGATTGTTTCCTACTTGAATCATAAGAGGATAGAAACAATGTTTTTATCAATTGGAAAATTTTATCCACGATATTTGTTACAGCAGTTACTCTGCTTATTAATGTGTTATTTAGGAGTGATAATTTTTAATAAGATTTGATATCACGATATAGATAAAAAAAAAATTCGAAAGAATTAATCCATAATTTTTTTATGTTCTTAAAAATTTTGCTATTTTTTATTATTATAATAAACATGAAAAAACGTTAAGTAAATATTTTTAAGTGTCTGTTAACTCAAAAATTTAATATAATTAATACCAAAATATAATACAAATAATATAACTAACACAATATTATTATCAGTTATAAAATACTAGACTTGAGAACAATGCTAAAATTACAAATTGTAGTATTATCTCAATTAAAATGGCATTTTGTGATTTGTCAAGATGTTTCCTCATGGCTTATGGGTTCAATTGCTAAAAAAAAAAATGGGGACCATTTAACATAATAGGCCAATAAATTTATGACAAATAGGTTAAAATATGTCTCAACTTGGCAAAACAACATTTTTCTTTAATTAGTAACAACTTTTATAGGGAAAAGGAGTACAAATAGTTTTTTTTTTTTTTTTAAAGAAAATTGACACAAAAATTTCATAATTATTAAATTTAGTGCTAATAATTTTGTTATTATAAAAAATGAATATATTTAATAGTATAATTATTAAAAGTAAATATTTAAAGTCTTGTTATTATTCAAATTAATGCATTTTGTTTCTAGGACTAATGCACTTTAAACACTAATTTTTTTTTAATTTTTATAAATAATGGGATTAAAAGTATCTTATTATAAATTATGGAACCAAAATACTTATTTTTATATCACTACTACAATTTGGGCAATATAGGACGGCTTATAATTTAGAGTGAGAAACAAATAGGACGGTCTCAAGTATATGGCCGTCCTATAAGAAATATAGGACGGCTATTACGGAAAAAATTAGGCGGAACTTTATAGGACGGCTATTAGCCGTCTTAAAAAAAATTCTTTTAGGACGGCTAATATGTTACTATATAAGACGGCTATTAGCCGTCCTATATAGTTTCAATACTGGATAAAAAAAAATAAAAAAAAAAAAAAATTCTTTTAGGGCGGCCAGTAGCCGTCTAAGAAAGTGTAGAAATTTTCTTCTTGTGAGTTGATTGAAGCCCTTTGAAACGAAACCTCCAAATTTTGAAACCCTAGTTTTTGGGGAACAAGATGAAATTTTCTTAGGATTCTTGGACAAATCTAAGGAAATGAAGAAAGGGAACACTAGATAGGAAGGTTAGATTGAAGAAATTAGTGAAGAAAGAGTGATTTTTTGTGAGTAAATGAGAGAAAAATAGAGAAAAAGTTGGAGGTTGTTCGTGGCTTTTGAAAGTAAGTGAGGGAAATTTTTTTGAATTACGTTTTGAAAAGTCCCCGAGCACCTTTTTTCTGAAAAAAATTGAACATGCGCCACAGGGTAATGTTTTTCATGCCGCAGCACTGATGAGTGCTCGAAAAGCACTAATATTTTGTGGTTTATTGCACTTAATTGTTTAGAAATAGAATTATTATTTGTTGTTTATTCGATTAATTTCAAAAATCTATCCATTCGGAATCACGGGTATGTTTTAGTGCATTTCAGGTGTTTTTAGCGTCAAATGAGTCAAATAATGAAAACATGCAAAGACGGAACACTTACGGCGCTCGGATCACGAGTTACGGGCTAAACGAGACAAATATGTAAGCCTTACATAACGAGCCATTACATATGTAAGGGGGTACATGTGAAGAAACTGGAGACAACGTGCGCCGCGGTGAGGAAAAGTCATGCCGCAGCGGGGAGCTCTTGGGTTTTGACATTATTTCCAGAATTTGTGTTGCGCTGCGGTAGGGAAAATGTGTGCCGCGGCACGCCTACTCCTTATGCACTCAGGATTTGTGAAATCCCTTACATCTATAAATACCCCCTTAGAGTCACCCTTACATACAACTAGAACAACTCGAATACAACTCTTACACATTACAATTTTGCAACCAAACACTACATTCAATCAATTTTGGGAGTTTTGCTACACTTAAACGATGCAAGAGAAACCATTCTAAGGATTCAAGGAAGCTGTCGACGATCGAAGATTAAGCCTTTGGAGAAAAAACGCTATCCCATCCATAAGCGGTATTTAGATCTAGGTTTTCCTTGTTATAGAATTATATTTTCTTCTTCTTTCGTTGAAGTGTATGATCATATTTTATTTGTCTATGAATATTAATATGAACATGAGCGGCTAGTTTCATTATGGATGTTTAGTTTGTGTTGCCATGTTTGCTAGAATTGTGTATGGTGAATATTCTATTGATTTAATATAAACGAATTCCCTTTTGATTATGAGCATGTTTAGATATTTAATTATGAATTATCATGGGCCAATTTGAGATTCGTAGTTAGGTTGAAAAATCTGAGAATTTAGTTATAGGAACGTCACCTTAACTTTATTCTGAAACACTTAATCAAAGCTTCAAATTAGTGACTTAGTCATAGCATTAGTTTGATTGGCATGTATTTCCTTGCGCATAATTTGATTGCTATTTGATTTACCCCAACCGAAGGCAGTTAATTAGTTAATCAACAAAGAGATTTACCCCGATCGAAGGCAGTCTCGTAATTAAAAGGAAAGCCGGTAATATTGTTTATATAGAACGTTCATGTTATTTCACCATACCTTTTCGATGCAAGCATGGCCAACCAAACTAAACGTCCATACATCCTCAATTGATTTTTAATCCAATTGAATTGATTATTAACTTGCGATTTTGTTTTCGTTAATTGTTCGTATAATTATTCTCGTCACAAAACAAACACCCTTTTTACAGTTTTACTAGGTTTAGGACTCTAGTTGCTTAGAGTTTTAGTTTCACTAGAACTCTATTTAATTAGTGTTTTATTTTTGTTAGAACTCTATTTAGATTAAGAAGACAGTTATTTAGAACCACTGCAATTCCTTGAGAGACCGACCTTGGGAGTTGCTTATCACTTTTCTACGAGTGATTCGTACACTTGCGAGTACTAAATTTATAACATCAAGTTTTTGGCGCCGTTGCTGGGGAATTAGCGTTTTAAATAATTTTGTTTTTAACTTTTTAGAGTTTCTTAATTGTTTTTATTTGTTTATTTATTTTATTTTTATTTTATTCGTTATCTTTTATTTGTTTATTTTATTTTTATTTTTATTTGTTTTATTATTTTATTCAAAAATACCAAAAAATAAAAAAAAATAGTGCTTAAATTTCAATTTCACTGCTGCCTTGATCTTTGTTTGCTTTTTATTTGTGCATGCAGGGTAGGAGATTACTTAACAAGGAACTGTCTCCTTTCATTGACAACATTCATAGAGTCAAACATCGATCCAAGAAACTGGATAATCAATTTCAAGAGGAAGAAGTCCAACAACAATTGTAAGCAGCAATGAGTGACAACATAGCTAGGCAGATGATGAACAAAGAGTTTGCAAGACCTATCATTGGGACCGCCATATCGTGTATTCGACTTACAGAGGCAGCTAGGAATTATGAGATGAAAAATATTCATTATTCTATGCTTCCCTCCTTTTACGGTATCCCTAATGAAGATCCTTTAAATTTTATGCGTGAATTATATGCAATTGTGCAAACCTTTCCACTGTAGGGACTTAGTGAAGATCAACTACGCATGAGGTGTTTTCCATACACTCTCAAGGATAGAGTTAAGTCTTGGCTAATGACATTGGCACCCGGTTCTTTGGCCACTTGGGACGATGTTTACAACAAATTTATGGGTAAGTTCTATTCCCATCAAAAGACATCTAACCTAAGAACAAAAATTGCTACTTTTTCGCAGATGGATGGAGAACCCTTCCACGAGGCTTGGGACAGATTCAAATAGCTTTTGATACAGTGTCCACATCATCACTTTCCGTTGCAGCTACAGAATCAATTTTTCTACGATGGATTGACGCTATAATGTCAATTCACAGTTGATAACGCTGCAGGAGGAGCTATGGGTGAGAAAACAGCGAATGAAACCTACGAATTATTCGAGATGTTGGGAGCCAATTCCCAACAAAAGAGTGCTAGAGGAAGAAGAGCTGGAGTCCACGAATTAGGATCCAACAATGAAATGGCCATGCAACTTGCTGAATTGACGAAACAAGTGCAACTTCTCACAACCTCCAATGTTAATCAGATGCCAAAACACGAGGTATGTGGAGTTTGTGGTTCATATGGACATGGTGCTAATGTTTGTTCTTTTGCAGGTGATCCTTATACAGGTACTACTGAAGAGGCAAATTTAATGCAACGGTACCAACCTAGACCTAGGAACGACCCTTATTCAAATACCTACAACCCTGGATGGAGGAATCACCCTAACTTTGCTTGGAAACAAAACAATAGCCAACCATTTGTCCAAAACCAAACACAAGGCCAAAATGTAAACCGAAAATTTTCACAAAATAAACCAACTGTAGAGGAAACCCTAAATAATTTCATACACTCTTGTAGTGGAAGGATGGACTCTATGGAAGCTTCAATGAAAAGAGTGAAAATGCAAGTGGGACAACTAGTTGAACAAATGCACAAACAAGAGACAGGAAGGCTGCCTAGTCAACCTGAACAAGCGAATGCTATCACAGTTCTTCGGAGTGGTAAGGTTGTTACTAAAAATTTACCTGAACTTTCTAATGATTTATCTTATAGCGCAGGTAACATGGAAGATGACAACAATGTTTCTAAGGAATTGGAGGATAGCGGTGACTAGCATGAAGAGCCTTCAAAGGTGACAATTGGAGAGTCATCTAATCTACCTAAATTACACAAGTAATCAAAGCCATACCGACCACCAATACCATTTTCACACCGTTTAAAGGACAGTAAGCAAGATAAGCAGGTTTCTAATTTATTTAACATGCTTTCAAAAGTAAATATTAACTTGCCTCTGTTAGATATAATTAGAAACGTACCTTCGTATGCTAAATTTTTCAGAGAATTAAACACTAAAAAAAGAAGGTATGAGGTTAATGAAAGAGTCATAGTGTCTCAAATTGCTAGTGCAATGCTTCAACGAATCCTACCCCCTAAGTTAAAAGATCTAGGTAGTTTTATCATTAATATTACTATAGGGGATAGGAAAGTAGCTAAGGCTATGCTTGATTTAGGTGCTAGTATAAATTTGATGCCTTACTCTATTTTCTTGCAGCTAGGTTTGGGAGAGCTAAAACCAACAACCATGTCCCTTCAACTTGCAGATAGATCTGTTAAATATTCGAAGGGCATGGTTGAGGACTTACTTGTACAGGTAGATAAGCTTATCATACCTGTTGATTTTGTGGTTTTAGATATGCAGGATAGCCCATTTTTGGACAAGGAGCATACAATCCTTTTGGGTAGACCATTTATGGCCACTACCCAAACCATTATTGATGTCCAAAGTGGAAAGTTGACAATGACAGTCTTAGGAGAGACTGTCCATTTTAAGGTTTTTGATTCATCTCCTTACACCTCTATATCTGCTATTGATGAATGCTTATTTGTTGAAAGTTTAGATCCTATCATTCATGATACATTTGTGCCGGATAGATTAGATGATAAATTAGAGGTAGCACTTACAGTTGGAGAGGTAGATGACATCTTAAACTATGAGGATAGGGAGTACAGTGATCTATTAGACAATGCCATATCATTAGATGACTCTAGTACACTCTTAGATTTATTAGATGTCCCACATGATGATGAGATTGCTCCACCTGAATTGGAACTTAAAGAACAACCTAAGCATCTGAAATATGTATTTTTGGGAGAGAACAAGACTTATCCGGTTATTATTTCATCTACAGTCACCCAAAAACAAGAGGAGAAACTAGTGAAAGAGCTTAGGAAGTATAGAAAAGCAATAGGATGGAGTATTGGGGACATAAGAGGCATTAGTCTAGAGACGTGTATGCATAAGATCAATTTGGAGGACAATGTTGAACTTGTTAAAGAAGCAATGAGGACACTACCCCAATCTTGGTTGGGGATGAATGCATTACCTATTTTCAAAAATCCCAAAAAAATAAAAAAAAATTAAAATTTTGTGTGTGCCGCAGCAGGAAAAAATTGTGCCGCGGCGAGGACGTTTCTGTTTTAGAATGAATTGTAAAAACATTTTTGAGCCGCGGCGGGAAAAATTTGTGCCGCGGTGAGTGTGGTTCTGTTTCATGCATTATTTTTCAAAATTGATCTATGCTGCGGCGGGGAAAAACTTGTGTAGCGGCGCGCCTATAGATTTTTCTAGAAAATGGGCAGCTCGTGGATTCAAAATTTTCTTCCCCAAATTTCCCTCACCTTTTCTCACTTTCTCCCAACCACTCTCTAATTTTCTCTCCACCTTCCTCCTATTTTCTCACAAAAATCAACTTGAGGACTAAGCCTCTTAATTTTATTTTCGTTTATTTTCATTTTCTACTTTAATTTTCTTTTTCTTTCATTTTCTTTTTTTTATTTTTATTTTATTTTTCTTTGGATTGTTTAAGATTTCTAACTTTGTTTAATGTCTTTGTTTTTCATTTGATTTAGTTATAATTTAAATTTGGATTTGAGTTGTGATGCACACATTTAGAGGTTTCATACATGTTTCTTGCACACTAATTGCTTCATCATGAGAAAAGCGAGGAACAATGAACAAGAGCGTACGTATAGTGTACACAATCTCATACGAAAGGGGGGTAACTTCTCTCACTTTTTCTTAATTTCTTTTGTCTTTCTTTTTAACATTGAGGACAATATAGAAATTAGGTTGGGGGTGGTAAAAATACTCCATGAGCATGAAATATGACCAAATTTTAAATTTTTAGCTTTTGTCACTTGAATTGTGTTAGGTTAGTGTCGTGTCTACTTAAGTCAATTCGAAAGTCTATGATATTAACATGATTGTAATAACGGTGATATATGAAAGAAATTATATTTTTACCTAAGTAAAGAGGCACATAAATGTTAGAATCATCTAGTTTGAGAATTTTGTGGTTTATGTGGTAGTTTGCATGGTTAGTATGACTATTTTGGTTTGTGTAATGTATGCATGTTTATGATATATTTTAAGTCTCAACAAGCTCTAGAACTCATTTGAAAACCCTTCGAAGCGAAATAATAGAATCAAATGCCACTTAGAAAGTGATTTAGGCCATCTTTGGACCGTTTGGACTTTTCATGCCTCCCCGTATTATTTTATCCATAGTAAACCCTCGAACTCAACATTGACATACGTTGTACTACCCTTAGTGATAAGAGTACTCAATGTAATATTTGATTTTCATGAGCAATTATGTTGTATTTATCTTGCTTCATCACAATAAAAAAAATGATGATGATTGAAATAATAAGCAAGAAAAGTAAAGAAAGAAAATCAAGCAAAAAGATCCAAGGGACATATGAAATTTGTAGGAGGATGAAAAAGAACACTTGGTGGAAAAAGTTGAAAATAAGTTTGTGAAATAAAAAGTACTCTTATCCTATTGAAAATATCATTCCCGTACTTTCATAATCACACACCTAACCACAACTTTACAAGCTTAATGAAGTCCTATTGATTCTAGGTAGTTTGATTTCTATATTAGTGGAGATAGATTTGAAAAGTGAGCATATGGAGGTTGAAAGTGCAAAATTCTCATTCATATTTTACTTGCACATTTATGAGATGTTAAAATGTAATCTATGAATATCATGCATGACACGATTAGATAGTGTAACTAACAGGCTTGTGGTTTGATTGGTTGTTCCAAATTCGATTACTAAGATGAGTTTGATATTTGGACTGTTTTTTGAGCTTAAGTGATTTTTAACTATTTTGTATGTCATTCTTTGTTAACAATTTTTGAGACATATGCATGGATTGATTCAAGTATGTTTAAAGTCTTTATTTAGTTTTGTAGGTTACGATGTTTGCGGGTATCATCACTGGAAACCCTCATGAAACTATAACTCGTCCACTAAGGCCACCTAGGGATTTAAAGGCTTGTTGCATACGCTAAATGCAACTGTGACAATCTATGGAAGTGATTCTAGTTAGTTTAGTTTATTCATTTTATTTTAATCTTTAGATCACTCCTCTTGCTAGAGACTAACAAGAAGCTGGTTTGGGGTTGTGATGAGTGCTCGAAAAGCACTAATATTTCGTGATTTATTGCACTTAATTGTTTAGAAATAGATTTATTATTTGTTGTTTATTCGATTAATTTCATAAATCTATCCATTCGGAATCACGGGTATGTTTTAGTGCATTTCAGGTGTTTTTAGCTTCAAATGAGTCAAATAATAAAAACACGCAAAGACGGAACACTTACGGCACTCGGATCATGAGTTACGGGCTAAACGAGACAAATATGTAAGCCTTACATAACGAGCCATCACATATGTAAGGGGGTACATGTGAAGAAACTGAAGACAATGCGCGCCGCGGCGAGGAAATTAAAGTCATGCCACGACGGGGAGCTCTCGGGTTTTGACATTATTTCCAAAATTTGTGTTGCGCCGCGGCGGGGAAAATGTGTGCCACTGTACGCCTACTCCTAATGCAATCAGGATTTGTGAAATCCCTTACATCTATAAATACCCCCTTAGAGTCACCCTTACATACAACTAGAACAACTCGAATACAACTCTTACACATTACAATTTTGCAACCAAACACTACATTCAATCAATTTTGGGAGTTTTGCTACACTTAAACGATGCAAGAGAAACCATTCTAAGGATTCAAGGAAGCTGTCGACGATCGAAGATTAAGCCTTTGGAGAAAAAACGCTATCCCATCCATAAGCGGTATTTAGATCTAGGTTTTCCTTGTTATAGAATTATATTTTCTTCTTCTTTCGTTGAAGTGTATGATCATATTTTATTTGTCTATGAATATTAATATGAATATGAGCGGCTAGTTTCATTATGGATGTTTAGTTTGTGTTGCCATGTTTGCTAGAATTGTGTATGGTGAATATTCTATTGATTTAATATAAACGAATTCCCTTTTGATTATGAGCATGTTTAGATATTTAATTATGAATTATCATGGGCCAATTTGAGATTCGTAGTTAGGTTGAAAAATCTGAGAATTTAGTTATAGGAACGTCACCTTAACTTTATTCTGAAACACTTAATCAAAGCTTCAAATTAGTGACTTAGTCATAGCATTAGTTTGATTGGCATGTATTTCCTTGCGCATAATTTGATTGCTATTTGATTTACCCCGACCGAAGGCAGTTAATTAGTTAATCAACAAAGAGATTTACCCCGATCGAAGGCAGTCTCGTAATTAAAAGGAAAGCCGGTAATATTGTTTATATAGAACGTTCATGTTATTTCACCATACCTTTTCGATGCAAGCATGGCCAACCAAACTAAACGTCCATACATCCTCAATTGATTTTTAATCCAATTGAATTGATTATTAACTTGCGATTTTGTTTTCGTTAATTGTTCGTATAATTATTCTCGTCACAAAACAAACACCCTTTTTACAGTTTTACTAGGTTTAGGACTCTAGTTGCTTAGAGTTTTAGTTTCACTAGAACTCTATTTAATTAGTGTTTTATTTTTGTTAGAACTCTATTTAGATTAAGAAGACAGTTATTTAGAACCACTGCAATTCCTTGAGAGACCGACCTTGGAAGTTGCTTATCACTTTTCTACGAGTGATTCGTACACTTACGAGTACTAAATTTATAACATCAAGCACAAAGTAATTATTACATCCTGGCCAAAAAACTCGAGACATGGATGCCATGACACCCATTTTTATCCTCCACTACACAAATATTTGGCCATTTTTTTGATCTTTTTGATTTTTTTAAGAAAATAAATGAACAATAAATAGCAATTAGAAAATAAAAGTTGACACTATATCCACCACCAACCAAAATTGGGCGATGTCCTCATTGCCATGAAAGATTTAAAACAAAAGAAAATAAAATAAAGTACCGAATGGGTGCTTCCCATTAAGGGCTTAGTTTAACATCTTAACAAGACGTAGCCGCTGTTGTGTTGCTCAAAATATTGGAGACATATGCTCTCTATGCTTTTCATGGTGCCTTCTTCTTCCTAGTATGGCTTGACTACGATGTCCGTTCACTTTAAACCGTTCATGTCTTTTGGGATTTAGAAACTCCACTACTCCATGTGAAATAGTTAATTTTGTGAAATAAAATATTATTTTTAATTAAAAATAATAAAATTTATAAGAAAATATAATAAAAAAAAATAGTGTAAAATTGTAAGAAAATGGATTTTAGGGATGGATGGGTAACTAATCCTTAGCAAAAACTATAATTATGCATGTTGTTAGCATCTAAATAAAAAAAACTAGCAAATAATGTGGCATTCCACCACCATGTCATGGTACAAGTATTAGGTTCCATAAAGGCTAAGCTATTAGCTACAACATTGCCCTCTATGTATATGTGTGAACAATGAAACTCTATAAGAGAAATCTTTTCTAAGCATTCAGCCCAAGAAGAATACCATCGATATAGTATTCAAAATGAACAAGTCCAAAAAAAGAGTGACAGTAGTAAGGCTCAACCTCAAAAGCATATGAGACCTCAAGAGGGATATTGAGGTCCAAAAAATACCCGCATAATCAGTAAAGTGTACAGAGCCAAAAGTAGCACTGTTCGTGTTGACCTTTATCCAAAACCAAGGTGGCGCCATCCAATTAACCTTTGCAATCCATGGAGCCTACTTTAGAATACCTTGTATCTGTAGATATCAGAGTACCTAAATATCATCAGTTGTATTGCCCATAGACCTACATTGTGGCAGACCCACCTCACGAATGAACTGCTAAAGTATCGCAGCAAACATCAAATTTAGAGTCGTGATTTTGTCCTCAAATCGACATTCATTCATGGCTATGCATATCACCCAAATGACTAAGAATATATGTCTTCCGCAAGTTACCAAGCTATAAACCAAAATTTTTTGCCATATTGCTTACCCATAAATCTAAAATGGAAGAATATGTGAGAGAACATTTGCCAAAAAAGGAGCCTAAGAGGTCCCAAAATGCACCTATAAAAAGATAACTCATATAAAGGTGAGAAATGGTTTCCTCGATTAAACCACACAAGGAGAATCATAAAGGGAAAGAATGTCCCCTCTTCTTCGATTGTCAATTAGTAGGGAGCTTATTTTGAATAGCATGCCAAAATAAAAGTGATCATGATGGTGGAATGAAAGAGGCCCAAATAATTATAGCCCAACTCTTAGGTTTTTCGACCACGCATAGTGAATCTTAGGCCTCAGTAATCCTAACTCCACCTTTGATTGAGCGTGTCAAAATTATGGTGTTCATACCTATCCTATCGACGATGGAGCATACCTCTGAGGTAATATCAAGAAAGGAATCATCAAAAGACTATGGTAGATGTCATTCATCTACTTGTAAATAATCCTCTATTAGCAAAAGGATTGGTAGATCCACAGTAGGGGCTATTTATTCATTTGATTAAAGTAACACCCATCCAATTATCCCTATAAAATTGTAATGTAGAATTCTTACTAACTAACCATCTCGATTCCTCCAAAAGAGCCAAATAATAAGGCCATAAACTTGGCTAGACAGAAGAATAAACGTAGTAACCTCTATTGGGCTTCTCTGATGTGAACCATGAACTCAAACCTTGAAATCCACTAACAATGATGTGCTTGAGAACTCCAAGAGAAATGGCCAAGGAACGAACGACAAATTCAACTCGATCTCAAAGAACTAATTTTTAGACTTGATTTTATAGATATTATGCACCATAAACCAAAAGCATTATGAAGGCCAAAAGGGTTACAAAATCTTGATAAGTCGGTTGAAAAAGGAAAGAAAAAGGAAAAAAATCTCTCAACTTTGATAAAAAAAATCAATATTATTCGACTTATGTTTGTTTGCCCAATTATAGGGCTTAAATATATCATAAAAATGTCATAGAATTTTTCAAAATTGAAAATAACCTAAAAATTATGGAAAAGGCTAAAATTCCAATGTGGGTCGAAGCACACATTTAATCATGCTGTGGTGTGTGAAAAAATTCTAGAAATAAGCCACAATCCAAGACCTGTATGCCACAGCACACATTTATTCGGGCCACGATGTGCACAGCCCTTCACTAATTTCTAAGGCCTCCATGTTGTAGTACACATTTCTTTGGATCACGTCTTGCCTTGCTTTGCTGGTCTCACCTAAGAGCTGTATGCCACGATGCCAATTCTTCATGTCGCTGCGTGCCTGATTCTATTTTCCACAACACGCTGATTGCATTCATTGCTCGTGCCATATCTGGTGCCCCTTTTGTGGAAACCTTCATGAATCATCCCGTTCAATAGATCCTTGAATTATTTTTCCTTCAACCTACTGACGGGTCCACTTAGAAGGTGGAATGATCCATGATTCCCATTAGTCTCCCTTATCCAAGTACCGTTTGCGCAAGTAAAGCATTGTGGTAGAGTTCCCTATGATAAGTAGCCAAGAGAACTTTCTTAATATTGCTTCATTTAATAGGTCAAAGTCTTGCAAATCGAGACTTCGTCCTCTTATGGGCGAAAAAATCCCTCTATAAAACCTGTACCAATTTAAGCTTATTTTCTTTACCTGACGAAAAGAAGTTTTACATAGATTTTTTAAAATCATTCAAGATTTCCATCGACCATTTATATATCTAAAATGAGTAAAGGAACATGATATGAATAACCAAAGATATCAAACATCTACTCCCTACCAAAGAGAGGGAGAGTCATTTTCACGCTTCTATCCTTGAACAAATTTTATCAACCAATTCATGAAACCAACAATTCCTTTCAGCCCCTGAAATAATGTTACACCTGAGAAGGGAAAAGGGTACCCCTAATCAAACATCTACTCCCTACCAAAGAGAGGGAGAGTCATTTTGTCCCGAAATCAACCTAGTCCTAATGCATGTTTTGGCCTATATTGATCAATAGTGGTTGCCTATAGGTTTTTGGGAATAAGGATTGAAAAGTTGGACTTCAACGCAGGGTGCATCTAACCCATTCTAAAATAGTCTTGAATTTCCCATATTACATCCATACCAATAATTTCCCAACACTATGATACAGCATAAAAATGCATATCTAAGATATGTAAATTAATTAACATTTATGATTTAATTAGTTTTAAACTAGTCATTATCTATATTAATTTTATAAATGTTCATTTATATTTACTATGATGATTTTATGCTCGTAGGATAAAAAAAATCAGCCAAAGAATATCAAAGAAATCAAAATTTGATTTCTGTAATATTTCTTCCCAATATATCATGAACATGCTGCTGAATTTTGAAGATAAATTTTGACACTAATATCCAAATTGAGGGATTCAAATTGATATAGAAAGATAATTCAATTTTTCATAATTTCCTATTTCACAAAGAATATCAAAATGTGATTATTTTAAGGTCAAAAATAAGATGAAATCCAAAATATATTACAATTGAACAGATGTTAGTATATTTGATATAACTTTCTTTGTGCAAATCCAAATTTAATGATTTTTATTCTTTGAAAAGATAAGAGATTTATCTAGAATTCATTTTTAGAAAATATTTTGCAAATAAATTATCTTCAAGGAGAAAATGGAGTGATAGTATTATTATTCTGAAAATCTTCCAAAACTATAAATAGGTGGACATTCAACACTTGGAGAATCAGAAAATTGAAAAAGAGTCCTTACTTTCTATTCTCATTCTTTCTCTCTAGAATTTGTGATAATGATTTGTAAGCTAGGACAAATTTAGAGCAAGGCTAGAGAGGAGCTTAATTATGTAGTGTTTTTTATTCAATTATTTTATTCCTATAAGTGCTTTCTAGTTTATAAGTTTGTTTTGAGAAATTATTTTATTCATTTTTTGCTACATTCAATAAATTATATTCTTTACTTTCATATAAATTCAGTCAAGCTTTTTTTATATGCAACTTTTAGTTTATAATTATTTATTTATTTTATAAGATGATCTTCTACGCAATATTGTCAATTTGATATATTATCGATGTTAGATAGCATGTAAAAATAAATTAAACTGTTCTACCATAAAAATATTATTTTTTTCACAAATCAAATAACTTTAAATTTCATATTAGATCTTTAATTATAAATTTTTTAATTATTTGTTTCGGATGTGAAACATGCAATTGAGTAATAAATAGGAATAAAAGTTGGTAATATTAAAACAAAACAATTAAGTGAATCTTGATGTCTTGTTATTTGCATTTTGATTTTTTTCTACCAAAATTGCTATATTTAATTATTGTCCTCTTTTTCCAATTATAAAAATTATTTATTTTATTATTTTGTGATAACTTTTTTTTTTGTTAGTTCTTTTTTGTTGAATCGATACCTAAAGCTATACTACAATAATCGCTTAATTAAAGGTAATAATTTTGAGCGTGATCACACTACTAAAGAAACTTACCCATAAAACCATCATATCCAGGAGCACTCAAAGGTCTATATCATATATCCAGGAGCACTCAAAGGTCTATATCATAGGACATATGTCATCTAATGATGGAATGCTTTGTAACCTAAAGCTATACTACAATAATCGCTTAATTAAAGGTAATAATTTTGAGCGTGATCACACTACTAAAGAAACTTACCCATAAAACCATCCTATCCAGGAGCACTCAAAGGTCTATATCATAGGACATTTGTCATCTAATGATGGAATGCTTTGTAATTTTTCGTGTTCACAGAAGTGACCAAGGATGGCACAACCAACTCAATTAGGTAAAGTTCAAGATGTCACCAACCTGGGTGAAAAAAAGTTTCTCATCATGTCCCAAAATATGATTTTCAATTACTTCTGGATTCTGTGTAATCTCTCAATAATCTCTGAATTGATTTCCAAGTGAGTTAAAGGTGTTTGAACCTTTAAATGCAAATGAGCGAGTGAAAAAATACTATATTTTTATCTCCACCCTTCAATCACTTCAACTTGACCTTCTCCTCAAAAAGGTATCTTACTGATGCAAGCATCTATCCAAATAAACAAGGGCATCAAATTATAAATGGTTAAGTTCGTCAACAAAGCAATCTTCATTTTACCATTTTTGTATGTTAGCAAGGTGGCCGAGGTAGTCTCAATATTACGATCCATATTACCAAAGACTTATTACAAACCTTTATAGCCAACTTAAGAGCCTTAAGCTTACCAATAATCACTCCCATTGGACTAATATAGAAAAGATTTGACTAGGTGGCACATACAAAGTCAACAAAACCGAGATGCTCAGGCCACATATTTACAACTTCAACTTCAAAAATATAGTGGACCAGATGTCAAGGAAGAACTCAGAACACAACCCACAATCTAAGCAATATTGTATGCAAGAGAGATGGCCTTTGAATAATTTTAAAAGACCCATTTAGTATCAATCCAGCCATAAATTTAAACTTCAAAGCTCCCTAATACACAAAAATCTTGTGATGAAAAATTGCATTGATAGGGCATATTTATGTCTAAATTTATAATATCACAAATACATTAATTTAGAAAGCTTATGTTATTTTCTATCGCAAATATAAAATAAATTATGATGGAATAAAAACCTAAATATTTGTTATGATCAAAATTAAGTCATGAAAAATTAAGATTGATTCATTCTATAATAGAAAGTTAAATAGTTGTGGACAAACTCGAAATCTTTCATTATTTAGTAACTCTATGTGTGCATATTCCTAAAATAATCTCATTATATCTGACAAGAGTTGAGAGTAATTCTTATGCTTTTGAATTATTGACAAATGATTTGTTAAAAATAATATTGTGAGCTTTATTAATTATAAGAACATGAAATGTTTTGTGTTCAGTTTATCCCACCAATTTATTGCACAACTCAACATATTCTGAGGCCTACCAATAAATTTAAATATATGTGATTGAGTTTCAATATTTATTTACTATTGAATATGTTGTTCCCTATGTAGAGTAAGCAAGCTTTCTAAATCATTTACGCCATTAGGGGAAAAAAGAAGATATAATGGCATGAAATATCTAAGAATGCATCTATTTTTATGCCGCTTGAAGTTCAAAAAATTACTTGATGATAGAATATTATATATTATAGATTCATTTATTAAAGATAGTAATAAATTTAACTGTCAAATGCTCGAGCAGTGATTAATATCCCTATAGAAAAATAATATGATATAGCAAATATTCGTAATTTGTCTAAAGTATGCTAGTTATAATGGTAAAAAAAAAAAGATAGAAAGAAAGAAATATTGATAGGATAAAAGAAGCTAAGACTCCAAGAAATGATTTAGAAAGAAAATTTCTTTCAATTATTCATTCCAATAAAGTCTCAGAAACTTGATGAATAAAATGATGTCATTTCTATTTATAGTAGCAAATATTTATATTTCAATATTGTTGTACAACATACTTCCTTTGAAAGCCTCTCTTGATGGAGCAAGAGATGATGATGATCCTCAATTAAATTCAAGTTCTTTAATGTCAATAAAGTAATATATCTACAAAAACATCATTTTAAGCAACTATTACACACAATTATGCACAAAGTAAAATGTAATATAATGTTAACACTTGAGATAATTTCCACTCGATAAAGGATTAGTAGTCCAAATTCATAAAATGCAAAATATATGGAACACACATGAATTTATATGAAGAAATGATGATTGTAAGATGCAAAAGTTTTGCTCTCCTACATATACAATTATTTTATAATATAACTCGTATTCACATAATATTAATTTATAGAATTATTAATTTGAATAAATTAATTGTATTAGTTGTCTATAAAAGTATAAAAAATGTCATATTAAATTATTGACATATATTATTAAAAAATAGTAAGAAATACTGAATCAATTCTAAAATATATCTTGTGCCTTGACATGAACATTAAATTATTCTATACTTTACCTGTTCCAGGACCTGTTCATAGAAAACATGTTGATATTTTTATGTGTTTTTAAAAATTTGACAAGACACTAATTTTAACGTAACATAATATTGTCTTGAAATTCTTGTCCATCATGTACTTATATTATTGGAAAAAGCCTTGAAGCATTTTTATATATAAGACATATACACGTTATATATTAATTAATATTTGATTTGAAAAATATCTTATATTGCTCTTCTTTATTATTGAATAGTAATATAGTATCATAACTAGTAAATATTTACTATATATGCTTGTTGAAATTAACTTATACAATACTAAATATGTTTTGTTTTGAAGAATGTATTGCAATCAATTTGATATATGAATAATATATTTTACGTTTCATAACGTCTGATATCGTTATTGAGGTGTGTTTGTGTCTAGTTAATTTATGATTACTGACAAAACAAATTAGTTTTGAAGAACAACAATATATATAACCTGCAAGTTAGTAGTTTCATGTGAGGATGTTACAGGTGATCGAAGCAAATATATTTAGTTTACAACTTTGAATTTTAAACAAATTATGCTACATATATAAAGTCAATACTAAACATTCTCATTACTCACCGTGAGGTATGGGTTTTTACTTCAACATTTATTAAGAAGATGTCACAGTGAAGTTAAAATATGCCAACTCGAGGATACGTAATATTTATTTGTATTTTTCATCAAAGGGAGCATATATTTATACACATTGTACTATTTTTCTTTTGCCGTGTTTTTGTCCCACTTGATTTTTCTAGCAAGATTTTTATGAGGCAACTTTAGAGTAATACATGAGAATAATGTATTCTTTTTTTCCTTTGCTAGTTTATTTTTATATGATTTTCCTAGCAAGATTTTTAACAAATTTCAATGCACTTAACATTCTGGGGAATATTATAATATGGATGTCTAATCTTAAATTATGATAACTTAAATATTATTTCTTATCCTAGTTAGTCTTGTTCAAAAAGAAATTTAATTTGTATCATATCATGATTTTGTATTTGAATAGAGATTTGTATTATCTCAAGAGTCCTGTAAATAGGACCTATAACATTGTACTCCGAACAGAAATAATAAAAATTATTTCTTTTATTTTCTCTCTCTTTATATATATATACATATGATTAATATTTTTGGGACAACTATATAATCTTCTATAAACTTAAAATCTTAAATTTTAAAATCTAAGCCCTAAACTAAAAGAATTCATAATTATCGCCCAATATGTAATAAGCGATATCACCCAACTTATCATTCATACACACACATATATATAATTGAAAGCAGAATCTTGAAAATACACTCAGTTTGTATTAATTAAAGAATATGAAACTATATATGCAATAGTAGTTCTACTTATAGAGTTGCTAGATCATTCATGGATGGACAACTCAGCAGAAACCAGAATTACTTAGTAAACTAACTAATTTTGAGTAAAGAACTATCAGTTTGAATTGAAAAGAAAGAAACTAAGTAATGAACACAACCATAAAAGGAAACGGTGACATAATCCATGAAGCAATCCACAACACACTGTGGAGACATACGCCAAAAACTTAGAAGCTACCGAAGAGAGCACACATCCAAATCTCTATACATGATATCATCTAAAAAATGTAGCTTGCTTAAAAAACGTTCCCAGTCATCAGAGAAACTATCTGCAACCTCTAATATCACACGTATCTTCAATAAAAAACCAAAAAAAAAAAAAAAAACAATCAACCAGGCCACGTTAGAAAACTAAATGGAACGCTTAGTTATTTTTTATCCTGCAAGTGCCATTTTTCATAAGTGAGTCATACTCACACTTCATTACAGCTTTCCATCCAGGGATTGAAGAGCTTCAGTAACAGAACATGGCTCAGGTAGTATGGTGGCTAAAAATACCAATGGTTTGTAGCCTGCTTTGGCACTCGTGAGGAATTAATGGGTGGTTGAAGCTGTGGGAAATCGGAAAAATTAAGTGACAACTGGATGCCTGCTGGATTAAGAATAATAACTGATGGAACTACGCCTGCCTGGGAAGATAAAGATGACGGAGTGAGAAGGACATAAGAAAGAAGCTCGTATATGACATAGAAGAGGAGAAGGTAAAGGTGATGGAGTAGTATGTGTGAGAGCAAGTGTAGACAAAGTAGGTGAGGACAACTGGTGCATAGAAGAGTCATTGTCACACAATTGATCTTTGGTACAATTATCAAGATGTGGTTCACAAGTCCTTGTGTTCTAACCTTATGTGGTTCAAGCTCCCATCCCGTATTTTTCAATAGTTCGCGTAGGGGATGTTCTAGTAATCTCCATAGAGTCAGCAAAGTTACGGGTGGGAAAGGCATTGTACACTAGCGTATGAGAAGAACCATTGGGTACGTACAATATGATAAAAACTACTATTATCATCTGAGCAAGTAGACAAGATAGATGCAGCACAAGTAGACAAACACAAAGGCTGAGGCAAAGCATGCCACGAAGACACATGCAGGATAGAATAGATATCTAAACAAGTAGGAGCATAAGCTGACAAATCTAAAACTACACCAACCTTATTGATAACAGAACCAACATAATTTTGTCCTAATAGAACATCAAGAACCATAAAGAAAGAAGTAGCTATATGACCTTGCTTCAATTTGACAAATGAGCCTCTTGAAAAAATTCTTGCTATGCTTGAAATTAACATTGCAAGCCAAACCATTAATCTTTGAAACAAAACTGCATTTTCTTTCAAGAAATTATGAAAGTTCTATGGAGATAACTTTTTCCAACCATGTGACTTAGCAAAAAAATTCTTGTGAAAACCACAGTGATTACTAGCACTACCTTTGGCAAAATTAGCCAATGGCCTGAAAAACAGATTCTTGAATAGGTTCTTCTAATGCCAAAAGCAATCTTTCAAACTGTTCAAGTTGATGGTGCAGCAGAAACACGGAATATCTCACTTGAGTCATGTTGAAGATGGTAGCAAAGGTGAGATATCTACTGAGCCTTTGAAGTCATTTCCACATGTCACAAGATCAAATACTCTTGATTCCATAATAGTGTCTAACTTTCATAAATAACAAATATAATGATCCAACTAATGAATTTAACCAATCAATCGGAACATTAAATTACTTATATCTAATAGTGAATATGTTGGTGCAGAAAAATAAAACAAGAGTGAAGTTAACAATATTATTGCTTGGGTTGCAGTCTGGGTCGTTCTTTTTAAAATATTTTGCGACTTTGCCTCCTAGTGCAAGAAGTCACAACTTCGTCGTCCCAAAGATAAAATAGCCTAAAAATATGTACTTGTCTCAGATCTTCACTACACTATTGAAGACAAGGATAAAACATTCCAAAAATCTATACCTATCTCGGATATTTACTGCACTATTGAAGACTGGATTACTACACATACTAAAAAAATGTTGCTCGAGAGAGTTTTTTGAGCCTGTTTGCTGCTTTCTGAGTTGTGTAGAACAAAGAACTGCAAGATTGTATTATTGCTAAAAAAAAGACATCCATAACAGTCAAAACATGAGAAAAAGGGAAACGTGGATGAGTAACGGTCATAAAAAAAAGATCATGGGAGTCGTGGATAAGAACTAGCTCGGTCTGGATAAGAACAAAATTTTTGAATAAGTCTTTTCTTACTATTAGGAAAAATTAATTAAATAAAATAAATTTTATTCAAAAAATAAAATGTCATGTATTAAAAACAACATTCAATTTAAACATGCAATTAGGGGGCATACCCTTTATCATGCGTTTATTTAGGTAACAAAGTCTAGTATATTAAGTAATAAAAAAACAAAATATAAGGAGAAGAAGATGCTTTAGTAATTTCAATATTCAATTTAAACATGTCATTAGGGACGTACCCTTTCTCAACAAAAATATCATTCTTAGTTATTGTATACAAATCAGCTCTGATAGTTTGAGTAAATTTAGTCTTGTTGAGAAGATAACATGAAACTAATTTTTTTCTTATCTCTAGAGTTTGCAAAACATCATTCAGGATAATAGTTTTTCCAAAGGTAAACTTCAATTCCACCTCACAAGTACCAGCAACTTTAGTGGAGTGGGAGTCACCAAATAACACTTTCTTATCCTCAGTTTAGAATAGGATTTGAACAATTCAGAGTCATACCAAAAATGGTGAGAAGCATCAATATCTACCCACCACCTCTCGAATCCACCAACAAAGTTGATTTCAAATATCATAGTTATAAGTTGCTCTTCGGTAAAGTTCGCCTATGGAGTAGGACGAGGCCTGCTTAAACAATTCCTAGCCAAGTGGCCAGGCATGTTACAACTATAACATATAAATGTGTCATTTCTATCATTTCTTGAGGGGGTTTGTCCATTCCATGAAGGATTTATACTACGATTTTGGTTGTTGTGATTCTAGTTGGTATTGCGATTTCGATTCTTCATGTTCCTCCCTTTGGGTTTTACAATTATAGAGGTGGATTTTTTTATTAGCATTGTTGTTAGAAACAACGAGTACTTCATCTCTTTGATCTTGCTTTCGAGCTTCCTTCTCAATACGAAGACGGGTAATAAGATTTTCTAGAGAAAATTCCTTAATTTTGTGCTTAAGTACATTTTTTAAGTCTTTGCATGCAAGTATAATTTATCAATAATAACAACAATTTGAAATTGTTCATCTAAAGTCATACCTTTAAAAGTTATTTCATATGCTATCTGTTGCAGTTCATGTGACTAAGCTTCCAAAAATTTATCGTCACTCATTTTGTATTTTAGATATCTACTCATAACATATTTCTTCATTCCAACCTCTTCAGTGTTATACTTCTTCTATAGTGCATCCCATATTTCCTTAAAAGATTTATCATACTTGTAATAGTCATACAAATCATCAGCTAGACCATTAAGAATAAAATTTTACATAAAAAATAATTTTTCACCCAAGTGTTTGAATCTTTTGTTGTAGCTTCAGTAGTTGGTTTAGGCAGAACATGTTTTTTCAATTTTAAGTACAGATTGAACCTTTTTCATCATAAGAAAAAATGGTATTTTTTTGTAGCCATCTATTAAAATTAACCTCTAAAAGGAGAAGAGTTTGTTCAGATCAGTAGTAGCAGTTAGAAATTTAGCAGACATAGCAGATAGTTATCATCTTGAAATTGTTGGTGCAGAAAAATAAAACAAGAATGAAGTTACCAATATTATGGCTTGGGTTGATTTAAAAGACAAGGTCGCTCTCTTTAAGACATTTCACTACTCTACCCAAGTTGTGCAAGCAGTCACATCTTTGTTGTCCCAAGGATAAAACAATCCTAAAATCTGTTTTTGTCTCGGACCTTCACAATAATGTTGAAGATTGGAATACTATACCTACTAAAAAAATGTTGCTTGAAATACAAGAAAAATAGAAGAAAATAATTTGTGTTCTAAAATTGTTTGTGTTTACGTCAATTAATGTTATGAAGGAGAGAGAGCTTGAGAGAGTTTTTGGGAGACTATTTGTTGCTTTCTGAGTTTTGTAGAACGAAAAGCTACAAGGCTCAATTTATAGCTAAAAAAATACATTGATAATAGTCAAGAAGATGAGGATAAGGGCAACGTGGATGAGTAATGGTCATTAAAAAAAAGTCATGGGAATCATGGATAAGAACTTACTCGATCTAGTAAGAACAAAATTTATGGCTGAGTCTTATCTGGCTATTTAAAAAAATTAATTAAATAAGATAAATTTTATTTTAAAAAATAAAGTGTCACCTTGTCTCACACAAGCACTCGACTTGGCTCTGCACGGCACAGCCGGCAATGGATGCAGCACGCGCGTGTGAGAGGTAGACTCACAATTACCTATCTTCTCTCCTTTCTGCAAAAATAGGTATCCCTTATGGTCCAATTCTAAGTCTATTTTTAATAGCTTATATACATCTTCAAAGACATGTACAAAATTAACGTGGAAGAAAACAAAAAGAATGGGGTAAACTAACTTGGTCACTTTTCCCTCTTTTTTCAAAATTCATTATTTATTTCCAACATTGATAGTTGAATCATTCCTTGGTGAGTTTGCTAGAGAAGATCAAGATAGAATCTTTTGTATGAAGCCTTTGAAGTCATTTTTGCTGTTCACAAGATCAAATCCAGATACCAATGTTCTTAACTAATGATTTAATCAATTAAATCTGAGCATTAAATTACACATATTTAATGGTCAATATGTTAGTTAATTTTTAAAATTATTAATTAATTTTAATTGTAAATTGTAATATCATTTACACAAATAATTTGAATTAATCTATAGTCAATATAATTGGTCAACAATATTAATTTTCAAATCATATGTTTATATGTTTGACTGAATTTAACTATGGATGTTTAGCTTTTGTGGCCATGGTTGCTAGATTTGTTATGGTAGATATTTTTATTGCTTAAAGATAAATAAAAATTGCCTTTTGATTAAGAGTGTGTTTAGATGCTTAATTGTGAATTTTCATGGACTAATTTGAGATTCATGATTAGATTGAAATATACCAGAGTTTGGTTTTTAGGAAGGCCACCTTGACTACACTTTGACAAACTTAATTAAAATTTCAAATTGATGACCTAGTCATGGCATTGATTTGAATGACATATTTTTTCTTGTGCATAATTTATTTGCTATTTAATATACCCGATCGTAGGATATTGATTAGTTAACCAACAAAGGAAATTATCCGATCGAAGAAATGTTCGTAAATAAAAGGAAAGCCGGTAATATTTACTTATTAGAACATTCATGTTAATTCACCGTAACATTTCGATGCAAGCATAGTCAACCAAGCTAAACCTTCATACATCCTCCATTGATGAAAGAGTGTGAAAAATTAGCTAGCGAACCATTCATGATAGAATAATTTATGTGATTTTTTTTTTTTGCAATTAAGCATATAAAGTTGAAATTCCAAATCAATGGAGATTTTTTCTTAATTAATTAACTAACTTCTTTGATCCGAACCGTTAATTAATTAATTAGCATAAATCTGAGGACAATAATTTAATCACCTAATTTAAAAGAAATCAGTACACTTAAATTATGTTCTTGCTCAAGAATGCTCAATCAAACGAAGATGATGTTTCTAATATCCAACTCCAATATATTTTCTAATGCTTACAAACTAATTTGATCAAGAATAATTGATGAACATAAATATGAAGAACAATGAATAAGAAATAAATTACTTTAATAAAAACTAAATCATATAACTAATCATCCATTCAAGGTAACATTACAAAAATCCCACACTGATATGTTTAGTCTCTCATAATAAAAACTAATTCAAGAATTTCTATTACAAAGACATCTAATGAATTCTATAGAGAAAAGAAATTAAAAATAATAAAGATACCCCACTTCCAGTCTTGAAACAAAATTCTTGATGTTGGATGGTCACCTCTCTGATTCTTGATAGAGCTTCAATGGAAGAGTTTCGCTCTCTAAAAGGTAGAGAAGAAGAGATTTCGACGTTGTTCATGCTGGTATAGGAAAGGTTTTAAAATTATATTTATAGGTTAAGTTAGAAATAAGGAAAAGTGTGTGAAAATTTGGGGTTTAAGTGGTTTTATGGTGCGTGAGCTGCAGCACACAATTTCTTCTACCGCGGCGTGAGGGGATTTTTTGATCTGTTATACAAACCAGAGAGATAGGTGCCACGGCACACAATTTCTTTTTCCATGGAGCGCGTTATTTTTTTCTCCTATAGTAAAAACCCAAAAATGTACTACCGCAGCACACATATTTTCCTACTGTTGCACAAGTTGTTGTACATACATTGTAAATGTTCCTTACATAATTACTGATTCCTGATGTAAGGTTTATGTTCCTTAGTTCTTATTTGTTTCCTCTTACATAGTGAATGGCAGTCAATGTAAGGCTTACATTCTTAAGCTCTTTTTACTCCATTTTAACTCTCTTTGACCACTTAATTCCACAATTCATTCCAAACTTGCTTGGACCTACAAAACACAAAAAGACCTTCCAAAACAAAGTAATACCAAAATAAAACATAAAATAAATACTTAAAAACTAATAAATAAAAGGTCAAAATAATGTTAATCAGTTACATCCCCTGAGTTAATTGAATAGATGTTCCTTAACTATTACTCTATGCTTTTTAGAGTGAATGGACCTCTAATTTGGATGTGGTGATGGACTGCTTATGTCCAAGGGTTACCTCTAAGATGAATATTTTTTTAATAGAGCCTCTTACTAGAGAGGATGTGGAGATGGCCCTTAGGAAAATGCACCTAGTGAAAGCTCTTAGTCCTGATGGGATGCTTGCAATTTTCTATCAAAACTTTTGGAATACCATTGGTGATAAGATATGTGTTGCTGTCTTACAAGTCTTACATGATAATTTTCCTTTGGTGACAGATAATCATACCCTTATTACCCTCATCCCCAAGGTGGATTCACCTAAGTTTGTGACTGAATTTAGGCCCATTAGCCTATACAATGTTTTTTACAAATTGTTAGCCAAATGTATCACTAATAGAATGATTTATTTTTAATAAAAAAAATAGAAAATACAAAATCAATTACTTAATCAGAAATCAGAAATTAAAATTGTTATCAAACATGACTTAAAATATTTAGTCAACCAGTGATGGCTCAAGGAAGTTTATTTGGGCATGTAGAAGATCTAAATTTAAATCTCAATTATAGATTTTCAAGTGTGAAAGTAGTGTTGTTATTTAAACAAAACAAAACATGAAAAACAAAACAAAAAAAAAAGACCTAAATATTTAAGATAGAAATTTAGCATACTAAATTTAACTTTTATGATGGAAATACTGATTTAGTCCTCAATTGTTTTTACTAGATTAAAGTGAAAAACACGGAAACAAATTACTGGTTAAATTAAAAAAATAATTATTGGAATAAAAACTTAGCAAAAGATAAAAATTAGGACCAGATAAGCTGTTTAATTAGCTAACCTTTAAACATCTTTTAATCAGATTTTATATTTATATATCTTTTTCATTTTTATCACATATGTTTTTCTAGATAGCAAATATGTATGGTGATATCGTATATAAATGAAGAAAATTATCAAAAACATAGAATTTATAAATAATAACATACGTGTTAGTTAAGAGGGGTTAAAAATGAAATTTAATATATGAAGAGTTACGTCATACAATTAAATCTAAAATTAATTAAAAATCAATAAATTATTATTGATAACTAATAGGTGATTTTTCATTTTTTTCCCTTAAAAATCAATACAAAGAGAAATTATTACCAAATAATTTGTAATTATTTTAATAAAATAATCAAAAATTATAAAATTAATTATTTAATTTTATAAATAATAGTATTAAAAGTTCCCTATTATAAATTATGGGATTAAAGTGTCTATTTCTAAATATAAACATAACTTCTATGATTTTTTTTTTTATTTTTATAGAGCAATGTTAAACATTAATACTTTAAAATCGAGTAGTGTTACATGATTCTATTTTATCTATTTAAATCATAAAAAAAGAAAATGATGTTATATTTTAGATCTCAAATCTTAAATATGATATTATCTATCTTATAGTTAATTAGATTTATTTCAAATGAAAATTTATCTCTATTGTATCACAAATTTGTATTTAATTAGAGATTAAATCTCTATTATATCTTAGATTCAAAATTCATATTATATCCTGCAAATCATATAAATACGGCATTTAGCAGTGTATTGCAAACACAACAATCAATGAGAATTATTTCTTCCATTTGCTTTCTCGCTACTTTTCTTCTCTTATTTTGTTTAGTTTTATAATACGTTATTAGCAATATTATTTTTTCAAAACTTGTGGTTTTATATATGTGAAATAACATTCACCATAATATGTCACAAAGTTTTAGAAGTATAATGTCATATCACAAAAATTCACAAGTTCTTGAATTTTCTTATTCTTTATGATTAAACTCAAATATTATTTTCAATCTAAATCTATCAAGATTATTTTTTATATCTTAATCAATTTAATTGGGTATCATAAATTAATAATATTTATGTTTTATTTATCTTTTAAATTTGTTAAGTTGTTTGGTTTATATATCCATATCTATATTTATATTCATATTATAATTTACTTTTAATTTGTTAAGTTGTTTGGTTTATATATCTTCAATAATTTAAGATATCACATCATGCTAAGAAGCCAACAAACTCTAAAAATATTACATCATGCTTAGAAGCCAACATTTGCACTTAAAGTAGTGAAGAGGTCATCTTTTTCTAGATACCTCAAGAAATCTAGTGGAACAATCCAAATTTTCAACTTTATCACGAAGAGCTAAAAAACTCCTCTTCTTTTGCAGCTAAGGCATGAGAAATATATGCTTTTTCACTTTTCAAGATCTCTCAACCTTCTTTACTAGAAGTGAGATTCTTTAAAATTCCTCCTCTGATAGATCTGGACTAACTATCCGTTGATCTTCTAAACTCTGTAGTCTTTTCAAAGTCTGTTAAAAAAACTTCATTCTTGTCTTGTTTGATTCAGCCTTAACAACCATGTCATTAAATCTTTTCTGCATAATCTCAAATTTTTTAGTGAGATCGCCTTTGTCCTAGTTGTAAATTGAATGTTTCTTTTCAACTTCAGCTTTAAGAGCACTAAGCACTTTTTTTTTATCCTCAAGGCTATCAAACCCTTTTTTCAAACTTTCTCAATTTTAATATGCTCCCTAAGCAATTCATTATAACTTTCTAAGAGCTTATTACACTTGTCCTCATCAGGAATTTGGAAGATTGAGAGGTTGTAGTGGGAGGATCATCTTTGGTTGCCATAAAGACTATAAAATTACTTTCATCCTCTTTCAAACTAAAGCTACTGTTCGAAATAATAACCTATGCCATCTTGCTAGATTCTCATCACTTTAACCAACAATGAGTAGCAATGTGCTTGAGTTTTTCGCACTCATAACATCTGACCTGTCTGATCTGACCTCTAGACTGCGGTCTTTCTTCATCTTTTTCAAAGTCTTCAACTCTGGCTTTAGAATCTCTTCTACTGGAGCTTTCCTTCTCTGACTTTACAGGAGTGTTACTTTTGTTCCTATAGAATTTCAACAAAGTAAATTCTTCCTCATCCAATCTAGATGAGTCGTCACTATTAGAAGAGACATATTCTTTACATTTTTGAGTCTTAGTAGTCTTCAGAGCAAGGCTCTTACCTTTATTTATAGAATGAGTTCTTTTGCGAAGAAGGTGTTAAATTTCAAAAGCTTAGAATCACCAACAATCTCATTCACCTTCAAATATTCTCCTTTGAAAGAGATTTTAATAGAGATAACAGTTTCTCTAAAATGAGGAGACAAACTACACAGAATTTTCTTAGCTTGAAGTTCTTCATCAAATGGATGGCCCAAATTTTACAAAGTATTAATGATGTAAGAAAAATGGTTGTAGAAATTGTCAAAAGTCTCATCTTCCTCAATTTGAAGAAGTTCATAATCTCTTTTAAGTCTCATCAACTTGGATTTGTTGACAATAGAGATACCTTCATGCGTAATCACCAAAATGTCCCATGCTTCCTTAGAGGTAATGCAAGAAAAAATCCATCTATATTCTTTAGGAGTAATAGCTCGTGTGAGTGCATATAGTCCTTTACTATTCCAATCGCACTCACAACTTTATTTTCTCTTCTATTCGATCATCGGCTTAGGGAAAACTATAATGGCTTCAAGAGTTTTAGTAGTAGGCATATAGTCAATCTTTATTAAATACCAAACATAGTCTCTCATCAACCAGAAGAAAGCACGCAACTGAAACCTCCAATAGGTGTAGTTATACCCATTGAAAAGGGGTGGTCTACCTACGTTCCCTCCTTCACTAGAGTTTATCCTGGTGAAAAGTGACTGTGAGTAAAGAGTACGAGAAACATATCAACATTGGAGCAATTAAGCCCAATAAGGGTGAACCTATTCTGATACTAATTGAGAAAGTCCTAACTCGGTGGACAACTAAGTCTAGGTGATATAGATACTTAAAGACTTGCCCTTCTCGTACAAGCAATGAAAAAAATACACAAATAATAGCTTTAACACGTAATAGTAGATTAACAGGTAAGACAGACATCTGATAATAGAGTTAAGCAGTAAATACTTTTGAATCTCAATATAGTCTACATATGTTGGAACATATATCGAAGATACTATAATTGTATTAACTCATCTAGCAGAGCAAGCAAACACAAAATATAACATGGTAAATCTACCTAGACTCCAATACTAAATGATAACATCCATGGGTTGCTTAAGACAACCACTCAGCAGCCAAATCCACTAAATGAACATAAATAGCTATACATACTTGATAAGGTAAACAACAATACCTCTATCAGTTGGGACCGGTCCCAACTGCATAGGTTACTATCACCAGCTGTTACCGCAGCTACATTGATCTACATAAAATTTGGTTCACCTTCAAAGCCACACCACCATGTAGTATGATACTAATACCTATAATCAATATGTGTGAAGCATATATATGATTTTTTCCCAAAAATAATTTTAGAAAAAATCTCTACCTCGTAATACTAATACAAAAATACACTCAATGTATTATTTTCATGCAACTCTGTTCGACAAAATAATTTAACAAACTCCACCACCACCTCATAGCCAATACAAAGAAATACTCAATGTATTGAGACTATGGAAACACCATTTTAAAAAAAGTTTTACTCCAAAAAATATTCAATTGATATTTTTATCACCTCTGAATCACTAATATAGAATAACATTTAATATATTAGTGATACGAAAAATATTAAATACTTTTCAAGAGCTCAAGAAAATATTTTTCACAAAGTAAGATTTTACACAGTACAAAAAATTAGCTTATAAAAATGTATAGGAAAAAGTATGAGAGAATGTTTAATTAATAGAGACCTGATTTTTCAACATTTGGTAACCTTGTCAACCCCATGTAGGTAAGTCGCCCGCACACCTCCACAAGACGTCACTGAGCACCCTAGCTATTAGCGAGGTTCAACTAGCCACTGTACCACCATGTGCATGCTCGCTGAACCCTCGCCAACCACCTCAGTGAGTCACCTGCAAGACCCCCACAAGGTCCCCATTGAGGTACCAAAAACTTTTTTTCAATTAAAAACTTAACGATTTGGAAATCTACAAATACTCACCAATTATGAAAATCAAATGTAAGTAAAAATAACTTAAATATGCATACTACATGCTCCTAACCACCCTATGGTGTGTATAATATACAAACATACAAAAGTTTTGAAATCTACGTGAGTGTGTGAGATATTGATCACAAGCAAAGCACCGTACAAAGATGTAGACAAAAACATTAAGTAAAATAAATAGACTCCACATTTTGCATACGAGAACACCAACAAAGACTCAAAGGGACAAACAAGACTTACATATCAACCTTTTAACTTCACACAACATAACTACTTGAGATACAATCTCTAAATTTCTCGTGAAAACAAAAAAAAATAAGACCCCTCAAAACTTGTTACGAAAATTGCTTTTCTTGGGTTCAAATCATATATTTTCATAATTTAAAAAATAATTGTTACACATGACAAAAGGTTAGACTACTCTTTCCCCCACAATGACCCCCTTTGCGCACCTTCTTATTTTTGCACCTTTTCATACTTGATTGAATAGTGCTAGTACTAAGGCATTCTCTGATTTTTATCAAGTAATTCCCTTTCAATTTTATTGTTACTTTCCTAGTTAATCTACGTTTTCTTCTTGTTGTCTTCTGCTGTGATTTTCTCATGGAAGATCTTTAGAATCAATTTCAAAGTTCGGAAATGCTAGATCTAGAAAAGGTCGATAACTTATGTGCAAATTATAGTACTTGCAAGTGTACGAATCACTCGTAGAAAGTGACAAGCAAACCTCCAAGGTTGGTCTCTCAAGGAATTGTATTGATTCTAAACAACCACTTAATCCAACTGGAGTCCAAAAGCAACTAAAAATACTAATTAAATAGAGTTCTAGTAAAACTAAAACTCTAAGTAACTAGAGTCTTAAACCTGATAAAACTGTAAACAAATTGTGGTTTATGGCGAGATCAATGGTAACGAACAATTAACGAAAACAATAATGCAAGTTCACAATTAATTCAAGTAAATTTCAAATATCAATGGAGGATGTATGGACGTTTAGTTTGGTTGGCCAGGCTTGCATCGAAATGTAATGGTGAAATAATAGGAACGTTCTAATAAATAATTTTTACCGGCTTTCCTTTTAATTACGAAAATTCCTATGATTGGGTAATTCTCTTTGTTGATTAACTAATTAACATCCTACGATCGGGTAAATCAAATAGCAATCAAATTATGCGCAAGGAAATATATGCCAATCAAACTAATGCTATGACTAAGTCACTAATTTGAAGCTTTGATTAAGTGTTTCGGAATAAAGTTAAGGTGATGTTCCTAAAACTATATTCTCAGATTTTTCAACATAACTATGAATCTCAAATTGGCCCATGAAAATTCACAATTAAATATCTAAACATGCTCTTAATCAAAAGATAAATTCATTTATTTTAAATCAATAAAACATTCACTAAAACAGTTCTAGCAAACATAGCAACACAAACTAAACATCCATAATAAAATTAGCCGCTCATGTTCATATTAAAATTCATAGACAAATTCAATGTGAACATACACTAAATGAAATAAGAAAAAAAATAGAATTCTATAACAACAAGGAAATCCTAGATCTAAATACTACTATTGGATGGGATGGCATTCTTCTCCAAAAGCTCTATCTTCGATCGTCAATGGTTTCCTTGGATTCTTAGAATGGATTATCTTGCTTCGTTGAGTGTGAAAAAGCTCCCAAAACTGGTTGAATATCTTATTTGCTCGCAAAATTGTAGTGTATAAAAGTTGTATGTAAAGAGGATTCTAAAGGAGGTATTTATAGATGTAAGGGTTTACACAAATCCTGATTGCAATAGGAATAGGCGCGCCGCAACATACATTTTTCCCGCCCCGGCACAACACAAAAATTGAAAATATTTGTTGAAACCCAAGAGCTCCCCGTCGCAGTATACATTTTACTCACCGCAGAGCACGTTCATGTTTACCCCCTTACATATGTGCTTGCTCATTATGTAAGGCTTACATATTTTGACTCGTTTTGCCTGTAACTCATGATCCGAGCGCCGTAAGTGTTCCATCCTTGCGTGTTTGCATTATTCAACTCATTTGACGCTAAAAACACCTGAAATACCCTAAAACGTACCCGTGTTTCCAAATTGATAGATTTATGAAAAATAGTCAAATAAACAATAATAACAAATCTATTTTTAAATAATTAAGCGCAATAAATCACGAAATGTTAGTGCTTTTTGAGCACTTATCACAACCCCCAACCAGCTTCTTGCTAGTCTCTAGCAAGAGGAGAGATCTAAAAAATAAAATAAAACAAATAAAATAAACTAACCTAAATCTCTTCCGTAGATTGTCACGGTTGCATTTAGCATATGCAACAAGCCTTTAAACCCCTAGGTGGCCCTATTGGACGAGTTATAGTCTCATGAGGGTTTCCAGTGATGATACCCTCAAACATTGTAACTAATAAACACTCTAAACATACTTGAATCAATTCATGCATATGTCTTAAAAATTGTCAATAATGAATGGCATACGAAATAGTTAAAAATTAATTTTGTTAATTGTTCATTTTTATTTAAATCATTTACAATTAATCGTAGAAATCATTGGATGCTTGGGGTGATCCACCCATATAGTGGTGTTGTTGAGTAGTTTGACTCACTTGAAAATAATCCACCACAAAGATTTCAAGATATGATCATTGAGTATTATTAACTTAATATATTTCATTAAATTGATTGTAAATTATTTCTAATTAATCGTGCATGATATTTGATGATGAATAATTTTTATTTTATGATGTCGATATTATAGTGCTTTTTCTAGATGGTACTAAACTATATCACCTTCGTTTAAGCCACCACTAAGTTTCCTGCCCATTAAGTTTAGTATTAATTTATTATTTATTATATGTATGTATATTTTTAATTACAAATAAATATTTAGCTAAGCTAGTGAATATTAATTAATTATACATTTATGTTGTCTTATATATTTGTGTAGGCACCTATTCAAAATAATGGTATCGAGTGTGATTTTTTCGTGAAGAGATACATGAGAGATATTATATATCAACCAAAAAAGTTTTGATCACTACTAGTAAGTTAAAAAATATTCATGCATGTACATACAAAATATGTTAATAGCTAGTTTAATGTAAATTTTTTAAATCATCATATTAACTATCTTGTAGTTTCTTATAACTATTTATTTAATTACATTTTTTTTAGTTTGCATAAAAAAACAGACACACAGGAAGAACTTGATGTTTATCGAAGAGAAGTATGTCAATTTCTTGTTGATAGTATTGGACACATGTAATAGCTAGTTAATTATATAATTAACATTTTGATATCAATTAGATTTAACTTATATGTATATATAGTTGGTTTTGGTTAGTGGCATTAGCTCGTGTATTTTAATGTTATTGATGTAATTAAGTGACATGTATGCTTGTATTTTTTATTAATTAAATATATATCATTGTATGTGTGTGTGTGTGTATATATATGAATTTATGATCAAATTCGGAAATAAGCATGTATAGTCTCAAATGAGCAAGGCATACAAACAAGTCAAAAAAATTAGTACCAAAAATTAATATTTAAAAAAAATTAACTTTTAGATACAGTTGTTAACCGTACCTAAACTTTATAAAACTATACAAAACTGTACCTAAAATATTTTAGGTACAGTTGTTAACCGTACCTAAATAGTTTTAGGTATGGTTAGTAAACCGTACTTAAAAACTTTTAGGTACGGTTTAAAAATTTTAGGTACTGTTGTTAATCATACCAAAAAAATTTTAGGTACGGTTGAACCTATGGCAACAGTGACTATTGGTACGGTTACAAGGGCAAAGACAACCGTACCTAAAATATTTTAGTTACAGTTAACAATTATACCTAAAACCCTTTTTTCTTGTAGTGTTTACTCCTCAAGGGTTACCACTAGCTTTAGTAGATTAAATACAACAAAGCTAGTGAAGCGGGAACCTCAATGAACACACAATGATGAGTATCATGGTGTGGTGGCATAGATTTCACAAGTATACAAGTCATACAAGTAATATAGTGCTGTGAAGCACAAGTATCATCCCATAGAGAGTGATTGTATTTTATAACTAATTACCAATAGTATTTAGGCGAGCAGCAGTCACAATATTATTTAGGTAAGTAATAAGAGAAAAATATCTAAACTACTAAGTAAACAACGTTGATTCAAAGCAGCAAATAACAATCAAATAAACAATAATTGAGAACTTAGGATCTATGAATCCCTAACCACACCACATACAATATTAAATATTATTGAACATTTTCTCTAGTTGATTGACTACATGCTCTATTATGCCTATGAATCTTTTGTCAACCATTCTATAGGCTATATGAAAACAATCACATTATCATGCTATTTCATCCACACATCGATTAAGCACACATGTAACATGCCATATATGCATCAATCATATTTTCATACAATTTCAATGCATGCAATAATATTTCTATTACTAATTCAAGATTAGGTTCAAAATCGAGAGAGAAATCTAGGGATTGGAATTTTGACATAAAATGAGATGGTTCAATTGTGAGTAAAAAATTAAGTAAAAAAAATTACACTCATTCTTTTAGGACGGCTAATTTTTTTAGGACAGCTAATATAGCAACATATAGGATGGCTAATAGCCGTCCTAAAAGAATTTTTTTAAGATGGCTAATAGCCATCCTATAAAGTTCTACCTAATTTTTTTTCGTAATAGTAGTCCTATATTTCTTATACGACGGCCATATACTTGAGGCCGTCCTATTTGTTTCTCACTCTAAATTATAAGCCATCCTATATTGCCCAAATTGTAGTAGTGAATGCCATGAAGGATGAGATAAAGTCTATGAAAGACAATGACGTTTAGGACTCATTAAGTTGCTTGAAGGTGAGAAGTCTATTGGTTGTAAATGGATATTTGAAACCAAGAGGGATTCGAAGGGCAATTTCGAGATATATAAAGCACATCTAGTCGCAAAGGGTTTACTCAGAAGGAAGGCATAGAATACAAAGAGACTTTCTCTCTAGTATCTTCGAAAGACTCATTAAGGACTATAATGACAATAGTGGATCATTTCGATCTAGAGCTGCATTAAATGGATGTCAAAACTGCGTTTCTCAATGGAGAAATTGACTAGACAATTTATATGGAATAGCCAGAAAACTTTATTTTAGGGGATCCAAAGTCTATGGTAAGTAAGTTGAAGAAATCCATTTATAGTCTCAAACAGACTTCCCGTCAATGGTATCATAAGTTTCATCAGGTCATCACCTCGTATGATTTTGAGGAGATCAATGTCATTGATGACTATGTATATCATAAGTTAAGTGAGAGTAAATGTATTTTCCTGGTATTATATGTCGATGATATTCTACTCGCTAGCAACGATATAGCCTTTCTGCACGAAACCAAGAAATTTCTAACTGTTAAATTCGAGGTGAAAGATCTTGGTGATGACTCTTTTTACGCCTAAGGTCTTTCATGAGCACATTGCTCATATGGGTGTTATTCATGATAATACCTTGGTTTAGTGGGAGTCATTTTTGTTCTATATGTTTTACTTTAAACATTGTATTATTTATTTTCTGCAGAATAAAGTTGATGGTTTATGATTCTATTTTTGGGCTTACTTATTTTTATATGTGCAATGTTCACATTACATTAAGGACATTGGATTGACCTTATTAAGGACTAAATCAGGACCAGTTGAAAATAGGCATGTCTGAGATCACATTGCATGTAATTTTCATGCTACTCATTCATATTTGATCTATGTCATTAAGTGTATTAATATGGTGATCATCATGGTTTAGTGACGATTTTATTGTGACAAATAATTTAAAATTAATTTAATGAAATATATTAAGTTAATAATACCCAATGATCATATATTGAAATCTTTGTGGTGGACTGTTTTCAAGTGAGTCAAACCACTCAACAATACCACTATATGGATGGATCACCCCAAGCATCCAATGATTTCTACAATTAATTGTAAATGATTTAAATGAAATGAATAATTGACAAAAATAGAACATAATAAAACTATAAATTAATAAAGTACTCACGCTATCCAATAGGGAACAATAAGTCTTTCATTCTCTCCTACTTCAAGCATTCGTTCAACGAGAGACATTGAAGTCATTTGTTCATAAGAACAATTGTTTCATGACTCTTGATTGTCATTTGTTCACCGATAGTAGAAAATTTTGTAGTGGAATCATTCCTTGGTGAGTTTGCTAGTGGAGATGAAGATAGAACCTCTATGTATGAAACCTTTGAAGTCATTTCCACATATCACAAGATCAAATACTCTTGATACCATAATTGTGTCTAACTTTAATAAATAACAAATATAAGGATCCAAACACTAATGTTCTTAACTAATGAATTTAACAAATCAATCGAAACGTTAAATTACTTACATCTAATGGTAAATATGTTGGGGCAGAAAAATAAAACAAGAATGAAGTTAACAATATTACTATTTGGATTGTGGACTAGGTTGTTCTCTTTAAGATATTTTACGACTTTGCCTTGTTGTACTAGTCACAGCCTCAACCTCCCAAGGATAAAACGGCCTAGAAATCTATTGTCTCGAATCGTCACTGCACTATTGAAGACAAGGATAAAACAACCCAAAAATTTGTACTTGTCTCGAATCTTCACTGCACTGTTGAATACCGAATTACTATACCTACTAAAAAAATGTTGCTTAGAGTACAATAAAAACATAAGAAAAGAATTTGTGTTTTAAAAATGTTTATGTATTTTTGTCAATTAATATTATGAAAGAAACAGAGCTCGAGAGAGTTTTTGGAGACTGTTTGCTATTTTCTGAGTTGTGTAGAACAAAGAGTTGCAAGGTTGTATTTATAGCTGAAAAAAGACACCAATAACGGTCAAAATCATGAGAGAAAGGCAACGTGGGTGAGTAACAGTCATAAAAAAAAATGGTCAAGATGAGTTGTGGATAAGAACTGACTCGGTCTGGATAAGAACAAAATTTTTGAATAAGTCTTATCTTACTGTTAGAAAAAATTAATTAAATAAAATAAATTTTATTCAAAAAATAAAATGTCATGTGTTAAAAAAATTTCAATTTAAACATGCCATTAGGGGCATACCATTTATTATGCATTTATTTACGTAACAAAGTCTAGTATACTAAGCATTTAAAAAATACTAAATGTAAGCAGAAGAAAATGCTTTATTAATTTCATCTTTCAATTTAAACATACCACTAGGGGAGTACCTTTCTCAACAAAAAATATTATTCTTAGTTACTGTATACAAATCAACCCCAATAGTTTGAGTAAATCTAACCTTGTTGAGATGATAACCTGAAACTAATTTTTTTCTCATCTTTGGAATTTGCAGAACATCATTCAGGATAATAGTCTTTCCAAAGGTAAACTTCAATTCTACTTTACAAGTACCAGCAACTTTAGTAGAGTGAGAGTCACCCAATAACACTTTCTTATCCTTAGGATTTGAACAATTCACAAACATACAAAACATGGCGAGAAGCATCAATGTCTACCCACCACCCCTTGAATCTACCAACAAATTTGATTTCAGATATCATAGCAATAAGTTGCTCTTCGATAAAGTTCGCCTTTGGAGTAGGACGAGGCCTATTTTGATAGTTCCTAGCCAAGTGGCAAGACTTGTTACAACTATAACACATGAATGTGTTATTTCTATCATTTCTTGAGGGGGTTGAAGTCCATTTCGTGGAAGATTTATACTACGATTTTGGTTGTTACGATTCTAGTTGGTATTGCGATTTTGATTCTTCATGTTCCTCCCTTTGGGTTTTGGAATTATAGAGGTGAATTTTTTATTAGCATTGATGTTAGAAACAACAAGTACTTCATCTCTTTATTCTTACTTTCGAGCTTCCTTCTCAATACGAAGACGAGTAATAAGACTTTTACAGAAAATTTCTTAGTTTTGTGCTTAAGTACATTTTTAAAGTCTTTGCATGTAGGGGTAATTTATCAATAATAACAACAATTTGAAATTATTCATCTAGAGTCATAACTTCAAAAGTTATTTCATGTGACTAAGCTTCCACAAATTTATCGTCAATCATTTTGTACTTCAAGTATTTACTGACAACATATTTCTTTGTTCCAGCCTTCTCAGTGTCATACTTCTTCTATAGTGCATCCCAAATTTTCTTAGAAGATTTATCATAATTGTAATAGTCATACAAATCATCAACTAGACCATCAAGAATAAAATTTTTACATAAGAAATAAATTTTCACCCAAGTGTTTAAATCTTTTGTTATAGCTTTAGTAGGTGGTTTAGGCAAAACATGTAAATTTTTTCAGTTTTACGTACAGATTGAATCTTTTTCATGGTAAGAAAAAATAACATTTTTTGTCTCTATCTTTTAAAATGTAACCCCTGAAAGTAGAAGGGTTTGTTCAAATCAGCAGTAGTAGTTAGAAATTCAGCAAACATGGCAGATAGTTATCATCTTGAAATTGTTGGTTCAGAAAAATAAAATAAGAATGAAGTTACTAATATTACTGATTGGGTTGATTTAAAAGACTAGTTCGCTTTCTTTAAGACATTTTGCGACTCTAACCAAGTTGTGCTAGTAGTCACAGCCTTGTTGTCCCAAGGATATAACAGCCCAAAAATTTGTATCTATCTCGAACCCTCACAACACTGTTGAAGATTGGAATACTACACCTGCTAAAAAAATGTTGCTTGAAATACAAGAAAAATAGAAGAAAAGAATTTGTGTTCTAAAATTGTTTATGTGTTTTTGTCAATTAATATTATGAAAGAGAGAGAGCTTGAGAGAGTTTTTGGGAGACTATTTGTTGTTTTCTGAGTTGTGTAGAACGAAAAGCTACAAGGCTCTATTTATAGCTAAAAAAAGACATTGATAAAAGTCAAGAACATGAGGATAAGGGCAACGTGGATGAGTAATGGTCATAAAAAAATAAAAATAAAAAATAGGTCATGGGAATCGTGGATAAAGAACTGATTTGATCTAGATAAGAACAAAATTTATGGTTGAGTCTTATCTGACTATTTAGAAAAATAAATTTTATTTTAAAAATAAAGTGTCACCTCACCTCGCACACACTCTCGACTTAGCTTTACACGACACCGCCAGCAACAAACATAGCACGCACGTGTGAGAGGTGGATTCACAATTGCCTATCTTCTCTCCTTTCTATAAAAATAGGTATCCCTTAGGGCCCAATTCCAAGTCTATTTTTAATAGCTTATATATACCTCCAAAGAGATATACAAAATCAACGTGGAATAAAACAAAATAAAGAGGGTAAGCTAATTTGATCACTTTTCTCTCTTTCTCCAAAATTCATTATTTATTTCCAACACTTTAGTTGAATCATTCCTTGGTGAGTTTGCTAGAGGAGATCAAGATAGAATCTCTCTGTATGAAGCCTTTGAAGTCATTTCCACAGATCACAAGATCAAATACTCTTATATTATAAAAGTGTCTAACTTTCATAAATAACTAATATAAGGATCCAGATACCAATGTTGTTAACTAATAGTTTAATCAATCATATCTAAGCGTTAAATTACTCATATCTTATATTGAATATGTTACTTGATTTTTTCATAATTTTTGAAATTATTAATTAATTTTAATTTTAAATTGCAATATAATCTACACTAATAATTTGAATTAATCTATGGTTAAGATAATTGGTTAACAATATTGATTTTTAGATCATATTTCATATATATATGTGTGTGTGTGTGTGTGTGTATTGTGTGTAGAAGTACATACACACACATACACACACATATACATTACATCTACACACACATATACATATACATATGTGTATCAATATACATATGTATACATATACAACATACATGTGAGTGACATGCAACTTACCAAATTTTATAATGCTCAACATTCATGTTAAAAAGGATATATATGTCATTAAAAGATTATCGTACAAATATGTTGGCCACCGATCATTTCACATTAATTCTTTCTCAAAACTCATTAATATTTATTTTGCTATTTTTATAATAAGTTGATGTATGCATTATATAAAAAAAAATGAAAAAAATTGATGAATATACTAATACAAATGTTATAATATAATTTATCCTCTATTAATAAATTGTTAATAATTACTTTAAATCTAATTTTCTATATTTTAAATTCAATTTAATACTAATATGTTAATTATTATATACAATAACTTGATCTATATAATAATATTTTTATTATAATATATTGAATTTATCAAATTATATATTATTATATAATTAATTTATGTTAGTAAGTTATTGCCCAATTATTTTAGTATTAAGTATAACCTTTTTTAGTATTTTGTTAATAACTTAATAGTAAAATAAAATTAGAATATTTTACGTGTCACACTCTCTCTTCTTATTGAAATTTGAAACGGAACTGTGACATTAACATATGAAAACTAGTACTTCCGAAACATGTCATTGAGTTACACGTGGTATGAAAGCAATAACTCAAGTTTATTAGGTTAAGACTTAAAAAGAATATAATAGTAAACGGAAATTCTTAGCTGCATTTTCACTTGATTTTGAGCATCGTATAATACGCAAAATATATAGCATGTCACATGTAACTATATATATATATATATATTATTCATTATGATGTACGTACACTACTAGTGCACTACAACATGATTAACTTCCCATACTATATCAATTACTTATTTCTTAAAAATAATTATACTTAACATTACATATTTTACAAAACAAGGAATTAGATGATGAGAAAATATGACTCTAAATTTTAGTTTTTGATAAAGTGCTCATCTATATCCTTAATTACAATAGTCATCATATCTAGGTATAGATTTGGGATAGGGATATCCTTGTTAAGTTTCTCATATTCAACACTCATCTTTATTAAGCTTCCTTGACCATCATCTTTTGAAATAATATGATATGATAGTTTAAACACCTTGTAGTTTTTCATAGCATCTCCTTCCAAACCAACAAAGGTAATTTTCTTATTTTTATCATCAAATTCTGTCCTTGCCTTTAAACTCGTCACTTCACCGCCTGTGTTTATTTATCAGTTCAGAGCATATTCACAACTTAGGCGTTGGAAAATAATTGGGTGACAAAATGGGTGTATATCTACTTTATTTTATCACATTCGACAATCTAAGTTAAGAATGCCTCTTAACTTGACCAGAAAAGATGTTTCAAAGGATGCACTTGATAAAAATTTTGTTTTCAAAATTTCTAATTTTTAAACCTTTTTTTTAATCGTGTATATTAGATAAAGATTTTTGAATGTTTTAAATTGATTTTTTAATCATATTTTTAAGTAATGTATTTGATAACGATTTCTGATTTTGATTTTCAATTGTTTAAGAAATTACTTACAAAATATGGGATAATTCATAAATATTTTTTAAAAATATTTTTTTAATCAAATTTCACATTTATGTCTTTTTCATTTTCACCAAACATTTTTTTATAGATAGTAAATATGCCTCGTTACTATCATATATAATTATAGGAAGAAAATAAATAAAAACTTACAATTTATAAATATTAACAAAAAAGAATTTACTTCTCAGGGTTTAAAAAAAAAAAAAAGAATCAATAAATATAACCAAACAACTTATAAGTGATTTTTTAAATATTTTTTTTTTTTGATAAACTTTATAGAGATAAATTATTACAAAACATATTGGCATTTATTTTTAATAAAAAAAATAGAAAATACAAAATAAATTACTTAATCAGAAATCAGAAATTAAAATTGTTATCAAACATGACTTAAAATATTTAGTCAACCAGTGATGGCTCAAGGAAGTTTATTTGGGCATGTAGAAGATCTAAATTTAAATCTCAATTATAGATTTTCAAGTGTGAAAGTAGTGTTGTTATTTAAACAAAACAAAACATGAAAAACAAAACAAAAAAAAAAGACCTAAATATTTAAGATAGAAATTTAGCATACTAAATTTAACTTTTATGATGGAAATACTGATTTAGTCCTCAATTGTTTTTACTAGATTAAAGTGAAAAACACGGAAACAAATTACTGGTTAAATTAAAAAAATAATTATTGGAATAAAAACTTAGCAAAAGATAAAAATTAGGACCAGATAAGCTGTTTAATTAGCTAACCTTTAAACATCTTTTAATCAGATTTTATATTTATATATCTTTTTCATTTTTATCACATATGTTTTTCTAGATAGCAAATATGTATGGTGATATCGTATATAAATGAAGAAAATTATCAAAAACATAGAATTTATAAATAATAACATACGTGTTAGTTAAGAGGGGTTAAAAATGAAATTTAATATATGAAGAGTTACGTCATACAATTAAATCTAAAATTAATTAAAAATCAATAAATTATTATTGATAACTAATAGGTGATTTTTCATTTTTTTCCCTTAAAAATCAATACAAAGAGAAATTATTACCAAATAATTTGTAATTATTTTAATAAAATAATCAAAAATTATAAAATTAATTATTTAATTTTATAAATAATAGTATTAAAAGTTCCCTATTATAAATTATGGGATTAAAGTGTCTATTTCTAAATATAAACATAACTTCTATGATTTTTTTTTTTATTTTTATAGAGCAATGTTAAACATTAATACTTTAAAATCGAGTAGTGTTACATGATTCTATTTTATCTATTTAAATCATAAAAAAAGAAAATGATGTTATATTTTAGATCTCAAATCTTAAATATGATATTATCTATCTTATAGTTAATTAGATTTATTTCAAATGAAAATTTATCTCCATTGTATCACAAATTTGTATTTAATTAGAGATTAAATCTCTATTATATCTTAGATTCAAAATTCATATTATATCCTGCAAATCATATAAATACGGCATTTAGCAGTGTATTGCAAACACAACAATCAATGAGAATTATTTCTTCCATTTGCTTTCTCGCTACTTTTCTTCTCTTATTTTGTTTAGTTTTATAATACGTTATTAGCAATATTATTTTTTCAAAACTTGTGGTTTTATATATGTGAAATAACATTCACCATAATATGTCACAAAGTTTTAGAAGTATAATGTCATATCACAAAAATTCACAAGTTCTTGAATTTTCTTATTCTTTATGATTAAACTCAAATATTATTTTCAATCTAAATCTATCAAGATTATTTTTTATATCTTAATCAATTTAATTGGGTATCATAAATTAATAATATTTATGTTTTATTTATCTTTTAAATTTGTTAAGTTGTTTGGTTTATATATCCATATCTATATTTATATTCATATTATAATTTACTTTTAAATTTGTTAAGTTGTTTGGTTTATATATCTTCAATAATTTAAGATATCACATCATGCTAAGAAGCCAACAAACTCTAAAAATATTACATCATGCTTAGAAGCCAACATTTGCACTTAAAGTAGTGAAGAGGTCATCTTTTTCTAGATACCTCAAGAAATCTAGTGGAACAATCCAAATTTTCAACTTTATCACGAAGAGCTAAAAAACTCCTCTTCTTTTGCAGCTAAGGCATGAGAAATATATGCTTTTTCACTTTTCAAGATCTCTCAACCTTCTTTACTAGAAGTGAAGTGAGATTCTTTAAAATTCCTCCTCTAATAGATTTGGACTAACTATCCGTTGATCTTCTAAACTCTGTAGTCTTTTCAAAGTCTGTTAAAAAAACTTCATTCTTGTCTTGTTTGATTCAGCCTTAACAACCATGTCATTAAATCTTTTCTGCATAATCTCAAATTTTTTAGTGAGATCGCCTTTGTCCTAGTTGTAAATTGAATGTTTCTTTTCAACTTCAGCTTTAAGAGCACTAAGCACTTTTTTTTTATCCTCAAGGCTATCAAACCCTTTTTTCAAACTTTCTCAATTTTAATATGCTCCCTAAGCAATTCATTATAACTTTCTAAGAGCTTATTACACTTGTCCTCATCAGGAATTTGGAAGATTGAGAGGTTGTAGTGGGAGGATCATCTTTGGTTGCCATAAAGACTATAAAATTACTTTCATCCTCTTTCAAACTAAAGCTACTGTTCGAAATAATAACCTATGCCATCTTGCTAGATTCTCATCACTTTAACCAACAATGAGTAGCAATGTGCTTGAGTTTTTCGCACTCATAACATCTGACCTGTCTGATCTGACCTCTAGACTGCGGTCTTTCTTCATCTTTTTCAAAGTCTTCAACTCTGGCTTTAGAATCTCTTCTACTGGAGCTTTCCTTCTCTGACTTTACAGGAGTGTTACTTTTGTTCCTATAGAATTTCAACAAAGTAAATTCTTCCTCATCCAATCTAGATGAGTCGTCACTATTAGAAGAGACATATTCTTTACATTTTTGAGTCTTAGTAGTCTTCAGAGCAAGGCTCTTACCTTTATTTATAGAATGAGTTCTTTTGCGAAGAAGGTGTTAAATTTCAAAAGCTTAGAATCACCAACAATCTCATTCACCTTCAAATATTCTCCTTTGAAAGAGATTTTAATAGAGATAACAGTTTCTCTAAAATGAGGAGACAAACTACACAGAATTTTCTTAGCTTGAAGTTCTTCATCAAATGGATGGCCCAAATTTTACAAAGTATTAATGATGTAAGAAAAATGGTTGTAGAAATTGTCAAAAGTCTCATCTTCCTCAATTTGAAGAAGTTCATAATCTCTTTTAAGTCTCATCAACTTGGATTTGTTGACAATAGAGATACCTTCATGCGTAATCACCAAAATGTCCCATGCTTCCTTAGAGGTAATGCAAGAAAAAATCCATCTATATTCTTTAGGAGTAATAGCTCGTGTGAGTGCATATAGTCCTTTACTATTCCAATCGCACTCACAACTTTATTTTCTCTTCTATTCGATCATCGGCTTAGGGAAAACTATAATGGCTTCAAGAGTTTTAGTAGTAGGCATATAGTCAATCTTTATTAAATACCAAACATAGTCTCTCATCAACCAGAAGAAAGCACGCAACTGAAACCTCCAATAGGTGTAGTTATACCCATTGAAAAGGGGTGGTCTACCTACGTTCCCTCCTTCACTAGAGTTTATCCTGGTGAAAAGTGACTGTGAGTAAAGAGTACGAGAAACATATCAACATTGGAGCAATTAAGCCCAATAAGGGTGAACCTACTCTGATACTAATTGAGAAAGTCCTAACTCGGTGGACAACTAAGTCTAGGTGATATAGATACTTAAAGACTTGCCCTTCTCGTACAAGCAATGAAAAAAATACACAAATAATAGCTTTAACACGTAATAGTAGATTAACAGGTAAGACAGACATCTGATAATAGAGTTAAGCAGTAAATACTTTTGAATCTCAATATAGTCTACATATGTTGGAACATATATCGAAGATACTATAATTGTATTAACTCATCTAGCAGAGCAAGCAAACACAAAATATAACATGGTAAATCTACCTAGACTCCAATACTAAATGATAACATCCATGGGTTGCTTAAGACAACCACTCAGCAGCCAAATCCACTAAATGAACATAAATAGCTATACATACTTGATAAGGTAAACAACAATACCTCTATCAGTTGGGACCGGTCCCAACTGCATAGGTTACTATCACCAGCTGTTACCGCAGCTACATTGATCTACATAAAATTTGGTTCACCTTCAAAGCCACACCACCATGTAGTATGATACTAATACCTATAATCAATATGTGTGAAGCATATATATGATTTTTTCCCAAAAATAATTTTAGAAAAAATCTCTACCTCGTAATACTAATACAAAAATACACTCAATGTATTATTTTCATGCAACTCTGTTCGACAAAATAATTTAACAAACTCCACCACCACCTCATAGCCAATACAAAGAAATACTCAATGTATTGAGACTATGGAAACACCATTTTAAAAAAAGTTTTACTCCAAAAAATATTCAATTGATATTTTTATCACCTCTGAATCACTAATATAGAATAACATTTAATATATTAGTGATACGAAAAATATTAAATACTTTTCAAGAGCTCAAGAAAATATTTTTCACAAAGTAAGATTTTACACAGTACAAAAAATTAGCTTATAAAAATGTATAGGAAAAAGTATGAGAGAATGTTTAATTAATAGAGACCTGATTTTTCAACATTTGGTAACCTTGTCAACCCCATGTAGGTAAGTCGCCCGCACACCTCCACAAGACGTCACTGAGCACCCTAGCTATTAGCGAGGTTCAACTAGCCACTGTACCACCATGTGCATGCTCGCTGAACCCTCGCCAACCACCTCAGTGAGTCACCTGCAAGACCCCCACAAGGTCCCCATTGAGGTACCAAAAACTTTTTTTCAATTAAAAACTTAACGATTTGGAAATCTACAAATACTCACCAATTATGAAAATCAAATGTAAGTAAAAATAACTTAAATATGCATACTACATGCTCCTAACCACCCTATGGTGTGTATAATATACAAACATACAAAAGTTTTGAAATCTACGTGAGTGTGTGAGATATTGATCACAAGCAAAGCACCGTACAAAGATGTAGACAAAAACATTAAGTAAAATAAATAGACTCCACATTTTGCATACGAGAACACCAACAAAGACTCAAAGGGACAAACAAGACTTACAATATCAACCTTTTAACTTCACACAACATAACTACTTGAGATACAATCTCTAAATTTCTCGTGAAAACAAAAAAAAATAAGACCCCTCAAAACTTGTTACGAAAATTGCTTTTCTTGGGTTCAAATCATATATTTTCATAATTTAAAAAATAATTGTTACACATGACAAAAGGTTAGACTACTCTTTCCCCCACAATGACCCCCTTTGCGCACCTTCTTATTTTTGCACCTTTTCATACTTGATTGAATAGTGCTAGTACTAAGGCATTCTCTGATTTTTATCAAGTAATTCCCTTTCAATTTTATTGTTACTTTCCTAGTTAATCTACGTTTTCTTCTTGTTGTCTTCTGCTGTGATTTTCTCATGGAAGATCTTTAGAATCAATTTCAAAGTTCGGAAATGCTAGATCTAGAAAAGGTCGATAACTTATGTGCAAATTATAGTACTTGCAAGTGTACGAATCACTCGTAGAAAGTGACAAGCAAACCTCCAAGGTTGGTCTCTCAAGGAATTGTATTGATTCTAAACAACCACTTAATCCAACTGGAGTCCAAAAGCAACTAAAAATACTAATTAAATAGAGTTCTAGTAAAACTAAAACTCTAAGTAACTAGAGTCTTAAACCTGATAAAACTGTAAACAAATTGTGGTTTATGGCGAGATCAATGGTAACGAACAATTAACGAAAACAATAATGCAAGTTCACAATTAATTCAAGTAAATTTCAAATATCAATGGAGGATGTATGGACGTTTAGTTTGGTTGGCCAGGCTTGCATCGAAATGTAATGGTGAAATAATAGGAACGTTCTAATAAATAATTTTTACCGGCTTTCCTTTTAATTACGAAAATTCCTATGATTGGGTAATTCTCTTTGTTGATTAACTAATTAACATCCTACGATCGGGTAAATCAAATAGCAATCAAATTATGCGCAAGGAAATATATGCCAATCAAACTAATGCTATGACTAAGTCACTAATTTGAAGCTTTGATTAAGTGTTTCGGAATAAAGTTAAGGTGATGTTCCTAAAACTATATTCTCAGATTTTTCAACATAACTATGAATCTCAAATTGGCCCATGAAAATTCACAATTAAATATCTAAACATGCTCTTAATCAAAAGATAAATTCATTTATTTTAAATCAATAAAACATTCACTAAAACAGTTCTAGCAAACATAGCAACACAAACTAAACATCCATAATAAAATTAGCCGCTCATGTTCATATTAAAATTCATAGACAAATTCAATGTGAACATACACTAAATGAAATAAGAAAAAAAATAGAATTCTATAACAACAAGGAAATCCTAGATCTAAATACTACTATTGGATGGGATGGCATTCTTCTCTAAAAGCTCTATCTTCAATCGTCAATGGTTTCCTTGGATTCTTAGAATGGATTATCTTGCTTCGTTGAGTGTGAAAAAGCTCCCAAAACTGGTTGAATATCTTATTTGCTCGCAAAATTGTAGTGTATAAAAGTTGTATGTAAAGAGGATTCTAAAGGAGGTATTTATAGATGTAAGGGTTTACACAAATCCTGATTGCAATAGGAATAGGCGCGCCGCAACATACATTTTTCCCGCCCCGGCACAACACAAAAATTGAAAATATTTGTTGAAACCCAAGAGCTCCCCGTCGCAGTATACATTTTACTCACCGCAGAGCACGTTCATGTTTACCCCCTTACATATGTGCTTGCTCATTATGTAAGGCTTACATATTTTGACTCGTTTTGCCTGTAACTCATGATCCGAGCGCCGTAAGTGTTCCATCCTTGCGTGTTTGCATTATTCAACTCATTTGACGCTAAAAACACCTGAAATACCCTAAAACGTACCCGTGTTTCCAAATTGATAGATTTATGAAAAATAGTCAAATAAACAATAATAACAAATCTATTTTTAAATAATTAAGCGCAATAAATCACGAAATGTTAGTGCTTTTTGAGCACTTATCACAACCCCCAACCAGCTTCTTGCTAGTCTCTAGCAAGAGGAGAGATCTAAAAAATAAAATAAAACAAATAAAATAAACTAACCTAAATCTCTTCCGTAGATTGTCACGGTTGCATTTAGCATATGCAACAAGCCTTTAAACCCCTAGGTGGCCCTATTGGACGAGTTATAGTCTCATGAGGGTTTCCAGTGATGATACCCTCAAACATTGTAACTAATAAACACTCTAAACATACTTGAATCAATTCATGCATATGTCTTAAAAATTGTCAATAATGAATGGCATACGAAATAGTTAAAAATGCATCTTTTATGGCCATCTCTACCATCACGTCAGAAAACACGCTTACGGCATATTTATTATGTTTTATTAAATATTTTAATTTATAATTTATATATTAGACAGTATCATACGATATAAAAATAGTACAATTATATAAAAATTTTATACGACCAAAAAATATAAATTTAAACCGTACTAGACAATTAACTTAATCTTAACTTCTTCTTTTTTATCTTAAATTAAAAAAATATTTTTTATTTTTAAAAATATAATAAAAATATAAAAATGAATTAAATATCAATTTAAATAAATTTTATAATAAAAAAATATTTTAAATATAAATTATTTTAGTAAATATATATAATCAATTTAATCTGATTATATTATACAACTTTTCACTAAATACTGTATAGACTAATTATAATATATATCAATACAGTTCAATTTAATATAATTATATTTAACATATTTGATATGATGTACCAAACATACCGTTAAAGTACAAAATTTTTAGGACAACAAAATATTTTAATTTTGTACCACATCAATGCCAAATGGTAGTTAGTTTCCCTTTCATTCTATACAGGCCAATTATACTGCACAACAAACGAACCATAAAATTTCTAATTTTTATAAATAATAGTATTAAAAGTTCCCTATTATAAATTATGGAATTAAAGTGTCTATTTCTAAATATAAACATAACTTTTACGATTTTTTTTTAAATTTTTATAGAGCAATGTTAAACAATACTTTAAAATCGAGTAGTGTTACATGATTCTATTTTATCTATTTAAATCATAAAAAAAGAAAATGATGTTATATTTTAGATCTCAAATCTTAAATATGATATTATCTATCTTATAGTTAATTAGATTTATTTCAAATGAAAATTTATCTCCATTGTTGTTGCTCAAAATGGTGTATAAGATCTTACGCAAGTGCACGTGTCGCAAACAAGTAATATAATGATAAGAAAGATCGTTCCCTTCGAGATTGGAATACTAGAAAGTATCGTAAAATTAACTATTAAAATCAATATTTGGTGTTTTTGTTTATTAAAATAAAATAAATAGTACGAGAGGACAAGAGTGAAAATACTGAAACAATGTTCAATGAGAAAGATATCAAGAATCGTAAGTAGATAAATCAGTTAGAATTGCAAATGTGACAAGTGATGTAGGCAAACTGCATTGTTGTAGCAAAGTGAACCAGTAACTAGAATTGCGAAAATTACAAAGGATTCTTCCGAATCTGCAATGTTTATATATTCTATGACTCAATGAAACATATTCCTACACACAACTGAATCTAAGAACAACGTTCCATGCACAAATTCTTTTGAGTTATGTGAAATAATTATATGTTCTTATATTAATTCCTTCACACTATTCTAGCTTCATCCAACTAAAATTAACCTTTCCAGATTCAATTTCAGTTTACTATCCTATCAATTGTTGATCAAGCAATCAATAAGAATAAATCAATAAATTAAGCATATAATAACTAGCTCCCTTTGTCAAGCAAAGCACAAGTTTTTAAGATTAAGGCACAAGGTCTACATACACTTGCACATCCACAACCCTAACTGAATGAAAATTTAGCCAATCATATTCATGAAATCAAATATTAATTCATCTATATTCCAAATCAGATCCATAGAGTTATAAAAATTTGAAAAACAATAAAAGGATAATAGAAGAAGGAATAAACTAATAAAACCCCCTTTAATTGATTCTCAATCAATTGGATTCCAAATCTCTAAATCTCTCTTGCTTTCTTCAATGATTATTCTTGCAAATCAAGCCTTCAATTGGTCTCTTTCCAGATCTCTCTTGCTGTCCCTGTTTTGCCTTTATTTTCTGCAAAATTTCTGCCCAGATTTTCTTCTTCTCTGCTATGCTAAATTCCCTCTTTTCTGTGCAGTTTTTGCTGCTGCAAAACTAATGTATATTTTTCTCCTCTGGTCTCTCCTGTTTCTGTCCAGAATTTTGCTATATATCCCTATTATTTGCTGCCCAGAATTCTGCTAGTTTGTTGCCGCCAGTCTACTTTAAATCAGCCCATGTTTTGTATATTAAACCCTAGGTTTAATTGGAGATAATTTCTTTTCGTGTTGACTTCCAAAATTATCCCTCAAAAGGTGAGTTAATGAGTGTCTAATATTGTCTTTTATTTTGAAAGTCAAAATCAGTTTTTAATATTTATTTCTAGATCAGATCTAATTTTTCACGCTGTTTTCCTGGTGTGATTTTGCTGCAGTAATGCTATAGCAAAGCTGGATGCTTGCATTTTTTTGTTGTTTTTATCTCCTTCAAAGGGCAATGAAAATCTAATGAGTGCACATCAAAATATAATTCTTTTTAACAGATTTCATGATTGTTTTGGATTTATTATCAAAGAATTTACTTAAATCACAAAGTCCACAAATATTGTATAAATGATTGTAATGTGCAAACATTCTCAAATGAACGAGTAAGTATTTATGAATAAGAGCTAAAAATACTCTAATAAATTAGAGTTATCAATTGTATCACAAATTTGTATTTAATTAGAGATTAAATCTCTATTATATCTTAAATTCAAAATTCATATTGTATCTTGCAAATCATATAAATAGGGCATTTAGCAGTGTATTGCAAACACAACAATCAATGAGAATTATTTCTTCCATTTGCTTTCTCGCTACTTTTCTTCTCTTATTTTGTTTAGTTTTATAACACGTTATTAGCAATATTATTTTTTCAAGACTTGTGGTTTTATATATGTGAAATGACATTCGCCATAATATGTCACAAACTTTTAGAAGTATAATGTCATATCACAAAATTCACAAGTTCTTGAATTTTCTTATTTTTTATGATTAAACTCACATATTATTTTCATTCTAAATCTATCAAGATTATTTTTTATATCTTAATCAATTTAATTGGGTATCATAAATTAATAATATTTATGTTTTATTTATCTTTTAAATTTGTTAAGTTGTTTGATTTATATATCAATATCTATATTTATATTCATATTATAATTTACTTTTAAATTTTTTAAGTTGTTTGGTTTATATATCTTCAACAATTTAAGATATCACATCATGCTAAGAAGCCAACAAACTCTGAAAATATCACATCATGCTTAGAAGCCAACATTTGCACTTAAAGTAGTGAAGAGGTCATCTTTTTCTAGATACCTCAAGAAATCTAGTGGAACAACCCAAATTTTCAAATTTATCACGAAGAGCTAAAACCTCCTCTTCTTTTGCAGCTAAGGCATGAGCAATATATGTCTTTTCACTTTTCAAGATCTCTCAACCTTCTTTCCTAGAAGTGAGATTCTTTAAAATTCCTCCTCTGATAGATCTGGACTAGCTATCTTACCTTTATTTATAAATGAGTTCTTTTATGAAGAAGGTGTTGAATTTCAAAAGCTTAGAATCACCAACAATCTCATTCACCTTCAAATATTCTCCTTTGAAAGTGATTTTAATAAAGATAACATTTTCTCTAAAATGAGGAGACAAACTACACAGAATTTTCTTAGCTTGAAGTTCTTCATCAAATGGATGGCCCAAATTTTACGAAGTATTAATGATGTCAGAAAAATGGTTGTAGAAATTGTCAAAAGTCTCATCTTCCTCCATTTGAAGAAGTTCATAATCTCTTTTAAGTCTCATCAACTTGGATTTGTTAACAATAGAGATACCTTCATGCGTAATCACCAAAATGTCCCATGCTTCCTTAGAGGTAATGCAAGAAAAAATCTATCTATATTCTTTAGGAGTAATAGCTCGTGTGAGTGCGTATAGTCCTTTACTATTCCAATCACACTCACAACTTTCTTCTCTCTTCTATTCGATCATCGGCTTAGGGAAAACTATAATGTCTTCAAGAGTTTTAGTAGTAGGCATATAGTCAATCTTTATTAAATACCAGACATGGTCTCCCATCAACCAGAAGAAAGCACGCAACTGAAACCTCCAATAAGTGTAGTTATACCCATTGAAAAGGGGTGGTCTACCTACGTTCCTTCCTTCCTTAGAGTTTATCCTGGTGAAAAATGACTGTGAATAAAGAGTACGAGAAACATATCAACATTGGAGCAATTAAGCCCAATAAGGGTGAACTTGCTCTGATACTAATTGAGAAAGTCTTAACTCGGTGGACAACTAAGTCTAGGTGATACATATACTTAAAGACTTGCCCTTCTCGTACAAGCAGTGGAAAAAATACACAAACAATAGCTTTAACACGTAATAGTAGATTAATAGGTAAGATAGACATCTGATAATAGAGTAAAGCAGTAAATACTTTTGAATCTCAATATAGTCTACATATGTTGGAACATATATCAAAGATACTATAATTGTACTAACTCATCTAGCAAAGCAAGCAAACACAACAATATAATATGGTAAACCTACTTAGCCTCCAATACTAAATGATAACATCCATGGGTTGCTTAAGGCAACCACTCAGCAGCCAAATCCACTAAATGAACATAAATAGCTATACATAGTTGATAAGGTAAACAACAATACCTCTATTAGTTGGGACCGGTCCTAACTGCATAGGTTGTTATCACCAGCTGTTATAGCAGCTACATTGATCTACATAAAATTTGGTTCACCTTCAAAGCCACACCATCATGTAGTATGATACTAATACCTATAATCAGTATGTGTGAAGCATATATATGATTTTTTTCCCATAAATAATTTTAGAAAAAATCTCCACCTCGTAATACTAATACAAAAATACACTCAATGTATTATTTTTACACAACTCTGTTTGACAAAATAATTTAACAAACTTCACTACCACCTCATAGCTCAATACAAAGAAATACTCAATGTATTGAGACTATGGAAACACCATTTTAAAAAACGTTTTACTCCAAAAAATATTCAATTGATATTTTTATCACCTCTGAATCACTAATACAGAATAACATTTAATATATTAGTGATACGAAAAATATTAAATAATTTTCAAGAGCTCAAGAAAATATTTTTCACAAAGTAAGATTTTACACAATACAAAAAATTAGCTTATAAAAATGTATAGAAAAAAGTATGAGAGAATGTGTAATTAATAGAGACCTGATTTTTCAACATTTGGTAATCTTGTCAACCCCATGTAGGTACCTTGCCTGCACACCTCCACAAGACGTCACTGAGCACCCTAGCTATTAGCGAGGTTCAACTAGCCACTGTACCACCATGTGCATGCTCGCTAAACCCTCGCTAACCACCTCGATGAGCCACCTACAAGACCCCCACGAGGTACCCATTGAGGCACCAAAAACTTTTTTTCAACTAAAAACTTAACGATTTGGAAATCTACAAATACTCACCAATTATGAAAATCAAATGTAAGTAAAAATAACTTAAACATGCATACTACATACTCCTAACCACCCTATGATGTGTATAATATACAAACATACAAAAGTTTTGAAATCTACGTGAGTGTGTGCGATATTGATCACAAGCAAAGCACCGTACAAAGAGGTAGACAAAAACATTAAGTAAAATAAATAGACTCTACATTTTGCACAAGGGAATACCAACAAAGACTCAAAGGGACAAACAAGACTTACAATATCAACCTTTTAACTTCACACAACATAACTACTTGAGATACAATCTCTAAATTTCTCGGGAAAATAAAAAAAAATAAGACCCCTCAAAACTTGTAATGAAAATTGCTTTTCTTGGGTTCAAATCATATATTTTCATAATTAAAAAAATAATTGTTACACATGACAAAAGGTCAGACTACTCTTTCCCCCACAATGACCCCCTCTGCACACCTTATTTTTGCACCTCTTCATACTTGATTGAATAGCGCTAGTACTAAGGCATTCTCTGATTTTTATCAAGTAATTCCCTTTCAATTTTATTGTTATTTTCCTAGTTAATCTATGTTTTCTTCTTGTTTTCTTCTGCTGTGATTTTCTCATGGAAGATCTTCAGAATCAATTTCAAAGTTTGGAAATGCTAGATCTAGATAAAGTTGAGGAAATGAGGAGGTTTCTTTTCAATTTTGTCTTATTGGAAAGAGCGTTGCGACTAGATTGGTTAATGTGGAGGCAATGATGGGGTTTTTAGTAGGATTTGGTGGAGTAAGGAGGTTCCAAATGCACTTATTGTGGTAAAAAATACTTTCGTCACTGATATTGTAGATGATGATGATGGTCAATCGGTGCTTGATAGGTGTCCATGGAATTTTGATGGGGCTTTGTTAGTGCTCCAACCTTTTGTTTCTGATATGATTCCTAAGGAGGTTTGTTTCTCTCAGTGTCCTTTTTGGACACATGTTAGAGCTCTTCCCCAAGGCTCTTTTATAGAGGCTAAACTTACGCCAATTGATAGTATCCTAGGCCTAGATTTTGTAGGTGGATTTATCATCCTCTAGTGGTCTATTTCTTCAAGATGGTCAAGTTGTTGTGAATTTGGTTATTACTAAGCCTATTGTGCCTGGATTTTAGAGAAGAAGATAAGCTTTGAATCCAATTTGGATTGACTTGTGTTATGAAAAACTCCCTATAATGGGTTTCAAGTGTGGTGTACTCGATCACGATACAAGATCTTATAAAAGGAAGGCTATGGAGGAGAGTGGTGGTATAATGCTTTTTGGCATTTGGTTGAAGTTGAAAGAGAGGATGAGTACTCTAAAATTAGTTAAATGATTGAGTAATTTTGAACAAAGATATGTTGCTGGTGAAGGTGTATCAACTATTGGTGAGTATAGGGTCAAGCAAGTTGACATGACTACTTGTGATGCTACTGGGGTCTCTTTATTTAAAGGCGATGAGGCTTCTTCTCAGAGTAATGTGGATGGCCCTGAACATATGGTGGATAGTGATGTGCAAGGTGGAGATAGTGGTGATATCGTGGATTCTGTGACTGCCTTGGGTGCTAACTCTTTTGTTAGTATTATAGGTTCTGATATAAAATTTAATAGTGCTAATCCTTTGCATTAGAATGATATGGAAAATAAGGATCCTAATAGTAATGCTATTCTTTTGAGTAGGGCTAGTAGGAAGCAAGTGACTGGGCATTTTTTTGGGTGAGGGGGATGCCATCGAAGAAAAGGTGGGAGTCTTCTATTGCTGGCAAATTTGCAACTGGTAGTGGTGCTAGTTGTGGCAGTGTTACGATGGATATGTTGAACTATGAGGTTGTGGATTTGGTTCCTGATGTGTAAATTTTAGTACTTGCAAGAGTACAAATCACTCGTAGCAAGTGATAAGCAAACTCTGAGGTCGATCTCTCAAAGCATTGCAGTGTTTCTAAATAATCTTCTTTTTTTAACTTCTTTAGAGTCCAAAAGCAACTAAAATTCTAGAACTACTAAAACACTAAATAACTAAAATCCTAAAGCAACTAAAACTATGAATAATTAGAATTGTAAATGAAATTAGTCATGAGAGCAAGAACAATAATGACAAACAAACAAACAAGAGAAAATAATTTTTCAAACTTAAACTAGCTTTAAAAGGTCGATAATTGATGTGCAAATTATAGTACTCGCAAGTGTACGAATCACTTGTAGAAAGTGACAACCAAATCTCGGAGGTCGGTCTCTCAAGGAATTGTATTGATTCTAAACAACCTTTTTCTTAATCTAACTAGAGTCCAAAAGCAACTAAAAATACTAATTAAATAGAGTTCTAGTAAAACTAAAACTCTAAGTAACTAGAGTCCTAAACCTAGTAAAACTGTAAACAAAGTGTGGTTTGTGGCGACATCAATGGTAACGAACAATTAACGAAAATAATAACGCAAGTTCACAATTAATTCAAGTAGATTTCAAATATCAATGAAGGATATATGGACATTTAGTTTGGTTGGCCATGCTTGCATCGAAAAGTAATGGTGAAATAACATGAACGTTCTAATAAACAATTTTTATCGGCTTTTCTTTTAATTACGAAAATTCCTACGATCGGGTAATTCTCTTTGTTGATTAACTAATTAACATCCTATGATCGGGTAAATCAAATAGCAATCAAATTATGAGCAAGAAAATATATGCCAATCAAACTAATGCTATGACTAAGTCACTAATTTGAAGCTTTGATTAAGTGTTTCGGAATAAAGTTAAGGTGACGTTCCTAAAACTAGATTCTCAGATTTTTCAACCTAACTATGAATCTCAAATTAGCCCATAAAAAATCATAATTAAATATCTAAACATGCTCTTAATCAAAAGATAAATTTATTTATTTCAAATCAATAAAACATTCACCAAAATAGTTCTAGCAAACATGGCAACACATACTAAATATCCATAATAAAATTAGCCGCTCATGTTCATATTAAAATTCATAGACAAATTCAATGTGAACATACACTCAATGAAATAAGAAAAAAAATAGAATTCTATAACAACAAGAAAATCCTAGATCTAAATCCTGCTATTGGATGGGATGACATTCTTCTCCAAAAGCTCTATCTTTGATCGTCAATGGTTTCCTTGGATTCTTATAATGGATTCTCTTGCTTCGTTGAGTGTGGAAAAGCTCCCAAAACTGGTTTAATCTCTTGTTTGCTTGCAAAATTGTAGTGTATAAAAGTTGTATGTAAAGAGGATTCTAGAGGGGGTATTTATAGATGTATGGGTTTACACAAATCTTGATTACAATAGGAATAGGCATGCTGTGGCATACATTTTTCCCGTCGCAATGCAACACAAAAATTGGAAATATTTGTTGAAACCTGAGAGCTCCCCGCTGCGGCATACATTTTCCTCACCATAGCGCGCGTTGCCTTTCCTTTCTTCATGTTTACCCCCTTACATATGTGCTGGCTCATTATGTAAAGCTTACATATTTTGACTCGTTTTGCTTGTAACTCGTGATCTGAGCGCCGTAAGTGTTCCGTCTTTGCATGTTTGCATTATTCAACTCATTTGACGCTAAAAATACCTGAAATACACTAAACCATACTCGTGATTCCGAATTGAAAGATTTATGAAAAATAGGCAAATAAACAATAATAACAAATCTATTTTTAAACAATTAAGTGCAATAAATCACGAAATGTTAGTGCTTTTCGAGCACATATCACAACCCCCAACCAGCTTCTTGCTAGTCTCTAGCAAGAGGAGTGATCTAAAAAATAAAATAAAACAAATAAAATAAACGAACCTAAATCACTTCCGTAGATTGTCACAGTTGCATTTAGCATATGCAACAAGCCTTTAAACTCCTAGGTGGCCCTAGTGGACAAGTTATAGTCTAGTGAGGGTTTCTAGTGATGATACCCTCAAACATCGTAACTAATAAAACTAATAAAGACTCTAAACATACTTGAATCAATCCATTCATATGTCTCAAAAATTGTCAACAACGAATGGCATACAAAATAGTTAAAAATCACTTAAGCTCAAAAACAGTCCAAATATCAAACCCATCTTAGTAATCGGATTTTGAACAACCAATCATACAACAAGCCCGTTAGTTACACTATCTGATCGTGTCATGCATGATATTCATAGATTACATTTAATATCTCACAAATGTGCAAGTAAAATATGAATGAAAATTTGCACTTACAAAATCCATAAGCTCATTTTTCAAATCCATCTCTACTAATATAGAAATTAAACTACTTAGAATCAATAGGACTTCATTAAGCTTGTAAGTTGTATTTTGGTGTGTGATTATTAAAGTACGGGAATGATATTCTCAATAGGATAAGAGTACTTTTGTTCCACAAAATCATTCAACTTTTTCTACACAAATGTTCTTTTTCATCCTCCTATAAATTCCATATGTCTCTTGGATTTTTTTGCTTGATTTTCTTTCTTTATTCTTGCTCTTTATTTCAATATTTTTTAAATAAAGCAAGATAAATACAACGTAATTGCTCATGAAAATCAAATATTACATTGAGCACTCTCATTACTAAGGGTAGTACAACGTATATCAATGTTGAGTTCACGGGTGTCACTATGGATAATAATACGGGAAGGCTTGAAAATTTCAAACGGTTCAAAGATGGCCTAAATCACTTTCTAAGTGGCATTTGATTCTATTATTTTGCTTTAATGGTTTTTCAAAGGAGTTCTAGAGATTGTTGAGATTTAAAATATATCCTGAACATGCACACATTACACAAACCAAAAATAGTCATACTAACCATACAAACTACCACATATACCACAAAATCCTGAAACTAGATGAATCTAACATTTATGTGCCTCTTTACTTAGGTAAAAATTTAATTTCTTTCATATACCACCGTTATTACAATCACATTAATATCATGGACTTTCAGATTGACTCAAGTTGACACGACACTATCCGAACAAAATTCAAGTGATAAAAGTTAAAATTTAAAATTTGGTCTAAATTCATGCATATGGAATATTTTTCCCACCCCCAACCGAGCATCTACATTGTCCTCACTGTTAAAAAGAAAAATAAAAGAAATTAAGTGAAGAAGTGAGAGAAGTTACCCCCCTTTCGTATGAGATTGTGTACATTACGCGTATGCTCTGATTTATTCTTCCTCGCTTTTCTCATCATGTAGCATTAAGTGTGCAAGTAACATGTATGAAACTTCTAAGTATATGCATCACAACTCATATCCAAATTTAAATTATAACTAAATCAAATGAAAAACAAAGACATTAAACAAATTAGAAGTCTTAAACAATCCAAAATAAAATAAAAAGTAAAAAAAAGAAAAGAAAAGAAAAAGAAAATTAAACTAAAGAAAAGAAAATGAAAATAAACCAAAGAAATTACAAATGGGAGGTTCAGTCCTCCATGTCTTCGGGTTGTTGTCATTGTCGGGTTGGTCCGTCAGTTGTCTAAAAATGAAGTCATGTCCCGGATGCTGCGGAGGTGGCCCGAACTGGGTGAGGTCTACTCACTCTGTGTCAGTTGGAAGCTCATCATTTGGTGGAATAGAGCTTGGTACTCATGTTGGTACTTCATTTGATCACTGAACCAAGCTTGCTGTTGCGTTTGGTACTCATGTATTTTATTAACCTTCGCTTTGAGATTTACCAACCTATCTCTTATAGAAGCATTCTTGGAAGAGGTTCCATCACCCTTCCTACTTCCTTGTCCAGCTTTTGTGCTGCTTGTCAAGTGTTGCATGTAGGCAAAGGTTAATGTTTCACCTGGTTGCAATAAGACCTCGCCCGTGTCGTATCGGATTCTGTGCTTGACACATAGGGTGGTGATAAGTTGGGGAAAGAAATAACTGATGTTGTGGTGCTCAGCTGAGTGATAAATCAATATTTGTCCTAATATTTTGTTGTAATTTGGCATTATTTTTATAGTTTATTTAAATATTTTACCCAAACTGAAGATATTTTGGTCATTTTTAGGTTTATAATTATTTAGGAAGAATTTACAATTTTTTTGGAATTTTTCTGGAATTTTTATGAATTTAATTAAATATGTGGATGTATACAGAAATAAATGTGGATGTAGTTAGCAATATAGATTCATACAAAAGGAACCGTGGATCCACTTAGAAAGCCCAATCAAGTCATCACTAGTCATCCTCCACGTCATCATCCACGCAGTACCATGACATCCACACTACACCAATCAGAAGAAGCCACGTGGAAGACAACACAGCAAACACGCTTTAGGCGTGTGCCATACGCGTGCCAGAAAAGCACCGCAATTTTCACCAATTAGAATTCGCCATGTGTCGGTTGTCTTCTCTGCTGTCTCCCACTTTTGGCGCCGCACCGTTCATCCAATTAAAACGTGACACGTTTCAATCACTACTGTGCATCCAGCGCCATCCAGCGAATCACACTATGCCATTTGTCTTTTTGTCATTTTCTTGCTATTGAACGACAAATTAAATGACGACATGTGGCGTACTAGGCAGCTTTTGATCGGTCAGATCTCTTCTTTTTGTAGTTTACCGACGAATTAAATAACGACACGTGGCGCCTTTGCAGCTTTTTGTCCCTCTCTTTTCTTATATATACGAGCTAAATTAGTGATCAAAGAGGAGGGAGAATTAAGATTTCTATATAATTTTTGGTGTGTTTTAAGTTTTGTTTTGGTTATTTCTCTTCTATTGTTTCTTCTATTTCTATTTTAATTTATTTTACAATATAATTTTACGATATTTTAGAGAAAAATATTACATTATTGTATAATATTTTGAGCTTTTTGAGGAGTAACATCAACAAATTTAAGAGTTTAGGTATTTATTTTATTATTAATATTTTTGTCTCTAATTTTGTAATATTATTACTGTAATCTTTATGCCTTTAGTAATTAAATTTACGAAAGTCAATTTAATTATGCTTGGCTAAATTTATATATGGAATTTTAGTTATGCTACCATGATTATTTTGGATTAATAAGTTAATTATTTTATATAAAAGTTTGATATTATTTCATGTTCATTTTTCTTAATAGCTTTAATTATGAATAATAGATGGATCAAATCACTATTTATGATTAAAGTAAATATCTATAAATTAGGTTGTTAGACACATCATCTGCATCTAAATTATGCCCTCTTGAACATGAATCTAAATTAATTACATGATCATTGTGTTAGTTTAGATGGTTATATAATTTCTCTGTACTCATTCCAATCATTTAATTAATTATCTCGATTAAAGAAATTGATTATTTAATTGTAATTGAAAGTTGCCATGATCATTGAAATTTCCTAGCTTTAGTGGAAAAATCAATAATATCAACTTATGAACAATTATTAAATTTAACTAATAATTCAAAATATGATTGGTTAGCCAGCTAAAATTTTCATTACTTATCTCATATTTTTAATTAAAGTTCTTCACTTATTTTTGAGTTTAGTTGTTTGATTAATTAACTATTTTATCACCATCTATTTGCTTTAAGCATTTTTGTTTATTTTGTATTTTATCACTTTTGGAAATAATTAATTTTAAAACCACTGCAACTCCGCGAGAGATCGACCTCGGAGGTTTACTTATCACTTGGTTATAAGTGATTCGTGCACTTGCGAGTACTATAATTTGCACATCACTGACTACACAACCCTTTGTTGTATTACCATCCCCACATCTATTGAGCGCTCGGTCTCTGATGCACAAAAACTTGATAACCAAATTTTGTAATTTATAAAAGCTCGCAAGTGCACGAGTCACTTGTAGTAAGCGACAAGTATACTCCCAAGATCGTCTCTCAAAGGAATTGCGGTGGTTTTCAAAAGAGTTAAATGTAATCCAAAACGTAACAATAAAATAAATTCTAAACACTCTAATCGAAGGTTGGTTTTGTAAATGGTTTCTAAAATCATAAAAATACTAAAACAATAAAAGTAAGTGCGTGAAAGTTTTGTTGAAACGATGAGATGAACGAGTGTGGGAAATTGGTTAGTAAACTAATCATGGATGAGTTGATTTATGTGGTTTTGACAATTAAGCACGAAAAAGTAGAATTTAATGATTATTTTCTCTAACCCTAGAAAATCCCAAATCAATGGTGATTTTTCCTTAATTAACTAATTAGCTTCTTTGATCTAGACCGTTAATTAGTTAATTAGCCTTAAACCTAGGAAAATAGTTTAATCACCTAATTCAAGACAAATCAATGCACTTAAACTAGGCTCATGCTCAAGAGTGCTCAATTGAATTCAGATGGCGTGAAATAATTGATGAACATACGTATTAAGAACAATGACCATGAATTAAATTAATTAATCATAAAATTATCCCCACAATCAATCATCCAATCATAGTTACATTACCAAAATCCCACACATAAAGAGTTTAGGTACTCATAATGAAATCCAAATCAATATTTTTCATTACAAATAACATTCTATGAATTCTTAAAGAGAAAACAAATTACAAACAATAAATTACCCCACTTCCACTTTTAAAACAAGTCCTTGATGTTGGATGATCACCTTCTTCAAGGTTGTTGATGGAGCTTCAATGGAGGAGCATTAATGGAGTAATTTTCTCTCTAAAGAATGTGTAGAAGAAGAAGAAAAGCACTATTCATGCTACTGTTCACGAGTTGGTGGAGGCTCAATTATTTAAAATCTGTTGGAGGCTGGAGAGGATGTTCTCTTTTTTAGGTCTTTTCTTTCCTTGTAAGGGTTTCCAATCAATCTGTAAATCTCGTGGCCCAGGAGGAGTCCAATCCGCGCGCACGCGCCGCGGCGCACCTTTTTCCATGCCGCGGCGCACATGTGATATTGATTTACGAATAAAAACAGAAACCTCCCTGCAGCGGCATAACTTTCCCTCACTGCGGCGCGCAATGTGTTCATGATTTTGGGTCCAAAGCAGAAACCTCCTCGCCGCGGCATAACTTTTCCTCGCCGCGGCGCGCAATGTTTTGATGATTTTCATGTTTCAACCCGAGAGCCTCTCGCCGCGGCAGACAATTCCTTCGCCGCGGCGTGATGTGTTAAAATGTGTACTCGCAAGTGTACGAATCACTCGTAGAAAAGTGATAAGCAACTTCCAAGGTCGGTCTCTCAAGGAATTGCAGTGGTTCTAAATAACTAACTTTTTAATCAAAATAGAGTTCTAATGAAAATAAAACACTAATTAAATAGAGTTATAGTGAAACTAAAACTCTAAGTAACTAGAATCCTAAAGCAAATAAAATACCAATTAAATAGAGTTCTAGTAAAACTAAAACTCTAAGTAACTAGAATTCTAAAGCTAGTAAAACTGTAAACAAGTTGGAATTGTGACGAGAACAATCATACGACAATCAAACGAAAACAAGATCGCAAGCAAACAATCAATTCAAATATCAATGGACGATGTATGGACGTTTAGCTTGGTTGACCATGCTTGCATCGAAACGGTATGGTGAGATAACATGAACGTCCTATATAAACTAAACTACCGGCTTTCCTTTTAATTACGAGACTCCTTTTGGCGGGGGTAGGTCTCTTTATTGATTAACTAATTAATTGCCTTTGGCGGGGGTAAATCAAATAGTAATCAAATTATGCGCAAGGAAAACATGCCCATCAAATTAATGCTATGACTAAGTCACTAACTTGAAGCTTCGATTAAGTGTTTCGGAATAAAGTTAAGGTGACGTTCCTATAACTAAATTCTCAGATTTTTCAACCTAACTACGAACATTAAATGGGCCCATGATTATTCATAATTAAATATCTAAACATGCTCTTAATCAAAAAGTAATTTATTTATAAATCAATAAGATACACCATACACAATTCTAGCAAACATGGCAACACAAACTAAACATCCATAATTAAACTAGCCGCTCATGTTCATATTAATATTCATAGACAAATAAAATATGATCATACACTTTAACAAAAAGAGAAGAGGAATTAATTCTATAACAACAAGAAAATCCTAGATCTAAATACTGCTTATGGATTGGATAGCGTTCTTCTCCGTAAGCTTTATCTTCGATCGTCGTTGGCTTCCTTGAATCCTTAGAATAGTGTCTCTCGCTTCGTTAGAGTGTGGCAACGCTCTCAAAACTAGTTGAATGTAGTGTTTGGGTCGCAAAATTGTGAAAAATAAGAGTTGTGTACGAATTGGTCGAGTTGTATTGTAAGGGGGTCTAAGGGGGTATTTACAGATGTAAGGGATTCCTGATTGCAATAGGAATAGGCGCGCCGCGGCATGCATTTTTCCCGCCGCGGCGCAACAAAAATTCTGAAAATAATGTAAAAATCCGAGAGCTCCCCGCCGCGACATGACTTTTCCTCGCCGCGGCGCGCGTTGTCTTCAGTTTCTTCACATGTACCCCCTTACATATGTGATGGCTCGTTATGTAAGGCTTACATATTTGTCTCGTTTAGCCCATAACTCGTGATCCGAGCGCCGTAAGTGTTCCGTCTTTGCGTGTTTTCATTATTTGACTCATTTGACGCTAAAAACACCTGAAATACACTAAAATATACCCGTGACTTCGAATGGATAGATTTATGAAATTAATTGAATAAACAATAATAATAAATCTATATATCAAACAATTAAGCACAATTAATCACGAAATATTAGTGCTTTTCGAGCACTCATCACAACCCCCAACCAGCTTCTTGCTAGTCTCTAGCAAGTGAAGCGACCTAAAATAAAATTAAAAACAAATAAATAAACTAACCTAACCTAAATCACTTCCGTAGATTGTCACGGTTGCATTTAGCATATGCAACAAGCCTTTAAACCCCTAGGTGGCCCTAGTGGACGAGTTATAGTCTCGTGAGGGTTTCCAGTGATGATACCCGCAAACGTCGTAACTGACACAAATAAAGACTCAAAACATACTTGAATCAATCCATGCATATGTCTCAAAAATTGTTAATAACGAATGGCACATGAAATAGTTAAACATCCCCTAAGCTCAAAAACAGTCCAAACATCAAACTCATCATGGTAATCGGATTTTGAACAACCAATCAAACCAAAAACCCGTTAGTTATACTATCTGACCGTGTCATGCATGATATTCATAGATTACATTTCAATATCTCATAAATGTGCACGTAAAATATGAATGTGAATTTTAGCACTTACAAACTCCATATGCTCGTTTTTCAAACTCATCTCCACTAATATAGAAACTAAACTACCTAGAATCAAAAGGACTTCATTAAGCTTATAAATTTGTGGCTAGGTGTGTGATTATGAAAGTACGAAAATGATGTTTTCATATGATAAGAGTACTTTTTATTTCACAAACATATTTTCAACTTTTTCCACTAATTGTTCTTTTTCATCCTCCCTTAAATTCATATGTCCTTTGGATCTTTTTGGTTGATTTTCTTTCTCTACTTTTCTTGCTCGTTATTTCAATCATCATTCAATTTTTTTTTTTTGATGAAGCAAGACAAATATAACATAATTGCTCATGAAAATCAAATATTACATCGAGTACTCTTATCACTAAGGGTAGTACAACGTATGTCAATGTTGAGTTCAAGGGTGTGCTATTGATAAAATATTGCGAGGAGGCATGAAAAGTTCAAACGGTCAAAATATGGCCTAAATCATTTTCTAAGTGGCATTTGTTTCTATTATTTCGCTTTAATGGGTTTTCAAATGAGTTCTAGAGATTGTTGAGACTTAAAACATATCATGAACATGCATACATTCCACAAATCAAAATAGTTATACTAACCATGCAAACTACCACATGTACCACAAAACCCTCAAATTAGATAAATCTAACATTTATGTGCTTCGTTACTTAGGTAAAAATCTAACATCTCTCATATGTCACCGTCATTACAATCATGTTAATATCATAGATTTCCGGATTGACTCAAGTAAACACGACACTAACCTAAAACACTTCAAGTGACAAAAGTTAAAAATTTAAAATTGGTCATATTTCATGCTCATGGAATATCCTTCCCACCCCCAACCTAATTTCTGCATTGTCCTCAATGTTAAAAAAGAAGAACAAAAGAAATAAGAAAAAAGTGTGAGAAGTTACCCCCCTTTCGTATGAGATTGTGTCATTACTCGTTATGCTCCGGTTCACTGTTCCTCGCTTTTCTCATGAAGAATTTATGTGTATGAACATATATTGAACCTCAAAGTGTATGCAACACAATTCAAACTCAAACCCAATTTTAGATTATAACTAAGTCAGATGAAAACAGAAAAACATTAAACTAAGTTAAACAATCCAAAATAAAATAAAAGAAAAATAAAGGAAAATAAAATAATAAAACAAATGAAAACAACGAAAGAAATACAATACTGAATGGGTGTCTCCCATTAAGGGCTTAGTTTAACGTCTTAGCAAGAGGTGACTGATCTCGTGTCAAGGGGGATTAAATGTGTAATTGTATTGTTTATCTCCTCCTTTATCTTTTTCAAAATGAGCTTTCGTCCTCCAAGTCGAGTTTTTGTAGTTAGAATGCTTAATGCATTCTTTGTAGGCATCATCCCGACTTAAATTTATCAGTTTGTCCTTCCCTCTCCATTCAATGTTTTGAGCCTCAATTCTGTTACTTATGCTATCCTGCAATTGAATGTTAGAAAGAATAGGGGAGGGTTGAAAAATTTCAAACTGTACAGTCTCTCCAAAAACTGTCATTGATAACTTCCTATGATGGACCTCAATAGTTGTCTTGGTCGTGGCCATGAATGGTCTACCAAGAATAATTATATGTTCCTTGTCCTTAAGAAAATCTTTGTCCATCTCAACCACCACAAAGTCCACTGGTACAATAAACTTGTCCACCTGTACTAACAAATTTTCCACTATTCCTTTTGGGTATTGAATAGAACCGTTTGCAAGTTGAAGGGTCATCCTTGTTTCTTTAAACTTTCCTAATCCTAGTTGCAAGTACACTGAATATGGCATTAGGTTTGTACCTGCTCCTAAGTCTAGCATAGCCTCGAATACCCTTTTGTCTCCCATAGTGATGTTAATGTTGAAACTACCTGGATCTTTCATTTTGAGAGGTAAGTGTTGTTGGATCATTGGACTAGCAATTTCTGACATTTCATTCTCTTTGCTTCTATTCTTTTTGATGATAAAGTTCCTGAAAATTGGATCATAAGTTGGACTGTTCTTAATAACATCTAAAAGAGGCAAATTACAGTTAATCTTAGAAAATAAAGCAAGAGTGTTAGAGTATTGTGCATCCTGATTTTTCTCCTTAAACTGGTGCATAGGTGGTATTGGTGGTCGGTATGGGTCCATTGACTTGTGCAATCGAAAAATGTTGGATGTTTCTCCAATTTCTTTCTTGCGAAGTTCATTAGGAGTGGTATTAGACTCATCATCTCCCTTGAGAGTTGAATTCTCACCTTCTAAGTTACCTGTACTAGACAACAAAACATTAGAATTATCAGGTAAATTTTTAGGTACCTCCTCATCACTTTGAAGGACTGTGATCGCCTTTGCTTGTTCAGGTTGACTAGGCAGCTTTCCTGTTTCTTGTTTGTACATTTGTTCCGCTAGCTACCCAACCTGTATTTCCACTCTCTTCACTGAAGCTTCTATAGAGTCCATCCTTCCATTACAAGAGTGTATGAAATTGTTTAGGGTTTCCTCTACGGTTGGCTTATTTTGTGGAAATTGTCGGTTTACATTTTGGCCTTGTATTTGGTTTTGGACAAATGGTTGGCTATTGTTTTGTTTCCATCCAAAATTAGGGTGATTCCTCCATCCAGGGTTGTAGGTATTTGAATAAGGGTCGTTCCTAGGTCTAGGTTGGTACCCTTGCATTAAATTAGCCTCTTCAGTAGTACCTGTATAAGGATCACCTGCAAAAGAACAAACATTAGCTCCGTGTCCATATGAACCACAAACTCCACATACCTCGTGTTTTGGCATCTGATTAACATTGGAGGTTGTGAGAAGTTGCACTTGTTTTGTCAATTCAGCAAGTTGCATGGCCATTTCATTGTTGGAGCCTAATTCGTGGACTCCAGCTCTTCTTCCTCTAGCGCTCTTTTGTTGAGAATTAGCTCCCAACATTTCGAATAATTCGTAGGTTTCATCCGCTGTTTTATCACCCATTGCTCCTCCTGCAGCGTTGTCAACTGTGAATTGACATTGTAGTGTCAATCAGTCGTAGAAAAACTGATTCTATAGCTGCAACGGGAAGTGGTGATGTGGACATTGTATCAACAGCAATTTGAATCTGTCCCAAGCCTTGTGGAAGGGTTCTCCGTCCATCTGCGAAAAAGTAGCAATTTTTGTTCTTAGGTCAGATGTCTTTTGATGGGAATAGAACTTACCCATGAATTTATTGTAAACATCGTCCCAAGTGACCAAAGAACCAGGTGCCAACGTCATTAGCCAAGACTTAGCTCTATCCTTGAGAGTGTATGAAAACACCTCATGCGTAGTTGATCTTCACTAAGTCCCTGCAATGGAAAAGTTTGCACAGTAGCATATAGTTCACGCATAAAATTTAAAGGATCTTCATTAGGGATACCGTAAAAGGAGGGAAGCATAGAATAATGAATATTTTTCAATTCATAATTCCTAGCCGCCTCTGTAAGTCGAATGCACGATGTGGCTGTCCCAATGATAGGTCTTGCAAACTCTTTGTTCATCATCTGCCTAGCTACGTTGTCACCCATTGTTGCTTGCAATTGTTGTTGGACTTCTTCCTCTTGAAATTGAATATCCAGTTTCTTTGATCGGTGTTTGACTCTATGTATGTTGTCAATGAAAGGAGAGAGTTCCATGTTAAGTGATCTCCTACCCTGCATGCACAAATAAAAAGCAAACAAAGATCAAGGCAGCAGTGAAATTTGAAAATTAAGCACTATTTTTTGATTTTTTTGATTTTTTGATTTTTTTTTGTATTTTTTTGAATAAAATAAATAACTAAAATAAATAAACAAATAAAAATAATTAAGAAACTCTAAAAAGTTAAAAAGAAAATTATTCAAAACGCCAATTCTCCGGCAGCGGCGCCAAAAACTTGATGTGTTAAAATGTGTACTCGCAAGTGTACGAATCACTCGTAGGAAAGTGATAAGCAACTTCCAAGGTCGGTCTCTCAAGGAATTGCAGTGGTTCTAAATAACTAACTTTTTAATCAAAATAGAGTTCTAATGAAAATAAAACACTAATTAAATAGAGTTCTAGTGAAACTAAAACTCTAAGTAACTAGAATCCTAAAGCAAATAAAATACCAATTAAATAGAGTTCTAGTAAAACTAAAACTCTAAGTAACTAGAATTCTAAAGCTAGTAAAACTGTAAACAAGTTAGAATTGTGACGAGAACAATCATACGACAATCAAACGAAAACAAGATCGCAAGCAAACAATCAATTCAAATATCATTGGAGGATGTATGGACGTTTAGCTTGGTTGACCATGCTTGCATCGAAAAGGTATGGTGAGATAACATGAACGTCCTATATAAACTAAACTACCGGCTTTCCTTTTAATTACGAGACTCCTTTTGGCGGGGGTAGGTCTCTTTATTGATTAACTAATTAATTGCCTTTGGCGGGGGTAAATCAAATAGTAATCAAATTATGCGCAAGGAAAACATGCCCATCAAATTAATGCTATGACTAAGTCACTAACTTGAAGCTTCGATTAAGTGTTTCGGAATAAAGTTAAGGTGACGTTCCTATAACTAAATTCTCAGATTTTTCAACCTAACTACGAACATCAAATGGGCCCATGATTATTCATAATTAAATATCTAAACATGCTCTTAATCAAAAAGTAATTTATTTATAAATCAATAAGATACACCATACACAATTCTAGCAAACATGGCAACACAAACTAAACATCCATAATTAAACTAGCCGCTCATGTTCATATTAATATTCATAGACAAATAAAATATGATCATACACTTTAACAAAAAGAGAAGAGGAATTAATTCTATAACAACAAGAAAATCCTAGATCTAAATACTGCTTATGGATTGGATAGCGTTCTTCTCCGTAAGCTTTATCTTCGATCGTCGTTGGCTTCCTTGAATCCTTAGAATAGTGTCTCTCGCTTCGTTAGAGTGTGGCAACGCTCTCAAAACTGGTTGAATGTAGTGTTTGGGTCGCAAAATTGTGAAAAATAAGAGTTGTGTACAAATTGGTCGAGTTGTATTGTAAGGGGGTCTAAGGGGGTATTTACAGATGTAAGGGATTCCTGATTGCAATAGGAATAGGCGCGCCGCGGCATGCATTTTCCCCGCCGCGGCGCAACACAAATTCTGAAAATAATGTAAAAATCCGAGAGCTCCCCGCCGCGACATGACTTTTCCTCGCCGCGGCGCGCGTTGTCTTCAGTTTCTTCACATGTACCCCCTTACATATGTGATGGCTCGTTATGTAAGGCTTACATATTTGTCTCGTTTAGCCCATAACTCGTGATCCAAGCGCCGTAAGTGTTCCGTCTTTGCGTGTTTTCATTATTTGACTCATTTGACGCTAAAAACACCTGAAATACACTAAAATATACCCATGACTCCGAATGGATAGATTTATGAAATTAATTGAATAAACAATAATAATAAATCTATATATCAAACAATTAAGCACAATTAATCACGAAATATTAGTGCTTTTCGAGCACTCATCACGGCGCGCCTTGCATGTAACAGTGTACATGGTATGTACATGTATGTACATGTATGTACATGCTTTGCTGATTCTCGATGTAAGGCTTACGTTCCTCAATGTAATGCTTACATTTTTAAACACTTTTGCTCTCTTTTTTCACGTTTCTTCCCAAACCTACTTTGACCTACAAAATAATAAAATACCCTCCAAAACAAGATTATATTGAGATTAAATGCGAAATAGATGCTTAAAAACATAACAAATAGTAGGTCAAAATAGTGTTCATCAGTCTCTATGGCAAATTGCAGAATAGCCTGCTCCCAATCAACAGTACTATAATGCCGTGTCGGCATTAACCGAGAACAGACAAAGTATTGCCAAATACGGGAATGGGTCTTAAGGTGCTTGGCTTGAAAAATGTTCACCATATCCCCTTTATACTCCCACTCAGCATATCCATCGGTTAGGGTATTAATGACCTCGTCGTAATCAACCTGTGTTAAGTAGGTTTCATACCTACTATTTTGTATGTCCCTCAACCTATAGTACAAGTTTATCACAGTCCTATTAAAGGGGACCTCAATGCCCCTCACCCAAACTAATCCATCTCTAGGTTCTGGGACATTTGCATAGAATTCTTGGACCAACAAACTTAAGCCCGCCTCTGGGGCGTACGCAAATTTCCTCCATCCTTGCACCTCAATTATATCAGATATTCCCATGACACCCACTTGGCCAAAATCCATCCCTCTCTCATTCACAAATCCCTTGTTTCTTTTGGCAGCACCTTCGTACCGCTCTTGTGCTTCCCAACTTATAAATCGAGAGGCATCATAATTGCGATTTTCAACTACTTTACCCTTCCCCTTAGAACGATGACCCTCACCCTCCTTTCTTTTTGGAGCCATTTCAATTCTTAAACTAGAATACTTCACACCCACAAATTAATTTCAGAATTCGCAGAAAACCCCAAAATTATTACCCTCTTATCCAAAATTTTCACTTAATTCTAAATTTCAAACAAATTTCACAGATTCCAGGAAATTATTACTAAATTGAAATAGAAATGTGACAAAATTTACCTCTTGGGAATGCGATTGACCCCTTGAAAAAAAACCCCCAAATTTGCTTGAAACTCTAATTTTTGAAGATGGAGAGAAACTTGATTTTTAGAGCAAATCTGATGAAATTGATGGAGAAAAAGGTGTTAGCAATGTTAGAATGAAGAATTGATTGAGGGAAGTTTCAATTTTGGTGAGGATTTAGGAAGAAATTGGAGAGAAGAGTAGAGAGTGTTTGGGAGAAAATGAGAGAAAGTGAGGGAAAAATTTTGGGAAGAAATTTGAAATGATTTTGATAAGTGCTCGAGTGCCCTTTTCTGGCTATTTTTCAGAGGCGCGCCGCGGCATATATTTTTCCCTGTTGCAACATGGATAAAATTTTTGAATTTGTGCGTGAAATAGAATGTTTCTCGCCGCGGCATAAATATTTCCCGCCGCAGCGCGCACATTTTTTTTTGAAAATTCTAGTTTAAGATAGAAAGTCCCTCGCCGCGGCACAAATTGTCCCCACCGCGGCATGGATAGTTTTTTTAAATTTTTTTTGATTTTTTTGGAATTTTTGAAAACAGGCAACGCTTTCACCCCCAACCAAGACTTGGGAATGTCCTCATTGCCTTGAAAAACTTTTAAGAACAAAAATATGATAAAAGCAACGAAAGAAATAAAAGCAACGAAAGAAATACAATACCGAATGGGTGCCTCCCATTAAGGGCTTAATTTTAGTCTTAGCAAGACGTGGCCGCTCTCGTGTTTATGAGTCGAGGAGACGTATTGTTTTGATGCTTTTCTAATTGGTGTCTCCTTCCAAGTATGGCTTGACACGAGGCTCGTTTACCTTGAATGGTTCTTGTGTTTTGGGATTGAGCAACTCGACTACTCTATGTGGAAGTACATTTGCAATTGTATATGGTCCGCTCCACCTAGAATGAAGTTTTCCTGGAAACAAACGCAAACGTGAATTATATAATAGAACTTTCATTCCAGGAACGAAATACTTATCGAGGAGCCCTTTGTCGTGATAGTGCTTAGTACGCTCCTTGTAAATTTTGGCATTTTCGTAAGCTTCGTCCTAAATTTTCTCAAGTTCGGTCAATTGGAGTAGTCGTTTTTTCCCAGCTTTTGCCATATCCATGTTGAGCTCTTTAATAGCCCAATAAGCCCTATGCTCTAGCTCAACGGGTAAGTAACATACTTTACCAAAATTAACCGATAGGGACTCATACCAATGGGCGTTTTGTACGCTGTACAATATGCACACAAGGCATCATTCAACTTAACTGATCAATCCTTCCTTGAGGGGCGCACTGTGCGTTCCAATATTCCCTTTATTTGTCGGTTACTCACTTCCACTTGCCCCAAAGTTTGGGGATGGTATGAGGTAGCCACTCTATGAGAAATGTTATACTTTTTCAAGAGCCCATCGAAGAGTCTATTGCAAAAGTGGCTGCCTCCATCACTAATGAACGCTCTCGGTGTTCCAAACCTGCTAAAAATGTTATCCTTCAAAAATTTAACAACAACGTTAGTGTCATTAGTTCTAGTGGGTATCACTTCTACCCACTTTGAAACATAGTCAACTGCAACTAGAATATAAGTGTACCCAAAAGATGGGGGAAATGGACCCATGAAGTCAATTCCCCACATGTCAAATAATTTCACTACAAGATTAGACGTCAAAGGCATTTCGTTACGATTACCTATGTTACCGGTCCTTTGACATCTATCACATCTCATACAAAACATGTTAGCATTCTTAAACAAAGTAGGCCAATAAAAACCAGATTGTAATACCTTTAGGGCCGTTTTCTTACCACCAAAATGGCCCCCGCAATGTAGCTCATGGCAAAAGGTTAAGATGCTCTCATGTTCCTCTTCGGGCACACACCTCTGGATGACTTGATCTTGACATAACTTGAACAAATACGGGTCATCCCAAAAGTATTGCCTGCAAACACTGAAAAACTTTTTTTTTTCCTGAAAAGTAATGTTAGGTCTCAAAAACTTGATGTGCAAATTACAATACTCACAAGTGTATAAATCACTCATAGAAAGTGACAAGCAAACCTCTGAGGTCGGTCTCTCAAGGAATTGTATTGATTATAAACAACATTTTTCTTAATTTAACTAGAGTCCTAAAGTAACTAAAAATACTAATTAAATAGAGTTCTAATAAAACTAAAACTCTAAGTAACTAGAGTCCTAAACCTAGTAAAACTGTGAACAAATTGTGGTTTGTGCGAGATCAATGGTAACGAACAATTAACAAAAACAATAACGCAAGTTCACAATTAATTCAATTAGATTTCAAATATCAATGGAGGATATATGGACGTTTAGTTTGGTTGGCCATGCTTGCATCGAAAAGTAATGGTGAAATAACATGAACGTTCTAATAAACAATTTTTACCGGCTTTCCTTTTAATTATGAAAGTTTCTACGATCGTGTAATTCTCTTTGTTGATTAACTAATTAACATCCTACGATCGGGTATATCAAATAGCAATCAAATTATGCGCAAGAAAATATATGCCAATCAAACTAATGCTATGACTAAGTCATTAATTTGAAGCTTTGATTAAGTGTTTCGGAATAAAGTTAAGGTGACGTTCCTAAAACTAGATTCTCAGATTTTTCAACCTAACTATGAATCTCAAATTAGCCCATGAAAATTCACAATTAAATATCTAAACATGCTCTTAATCAAAAGATAAATTCATTTATTTCAAATCAATAAAACATTCACCAAAACAGTTCTAGCAAATATGGCAACACAAACTAAACATCCATTATAAAATTAGCCGCTCATATTCATATTAAAATTCATAGACAAATTCAATGTGAACATACACTCAATGAAATAAGAAAAAAAATAGAATTCTATAACAACAAGAAAATCCTAGATCTAAATACCACTATTGGATGGGATGGCGTTCTTCTCCAAAAGCTCTATCTTTGATCGTCAATGGTTTCCTTGGATTCTTAGAATGGATTCTCTTGCTTCATTGAGTGTGGAAAAGCTCCCAAAACTGGTTGAATCTCTTGTTTGCTCGCAAAATTGTAGTGTATAAAAGTTGTATGTAAAGTGGATTCTAGAAGGGGTATTTATAGATGTAAGGGTTTACACAAATCCTGATTGCAATAGGAATAGGCTCGCCGTGGCATACATTTTCCCATCCACGGCGCAACACAAAAATTGGAAATATTGGTTGAAACCCGAGAGCTCCCCGCCAAGGCATACATAAAGATTAAAACAAACTCTTAATCAAAAAGTAACTTTATTTATTTTATGCAATAAAATTATTTACCATAACAAATCGAGCAAAAATTGCACAATAAGCTAAACACCCATGATAAATTCAGCCAATCATGTTTGAATTAATATTCATAGATAAAATCAATTCAACATACATTCTTAAGAGAAAAGAAAAAAAATCAAGATTATAATAACAACAAGAAACCTAGATCTAAATACTACAAATAGTTTTGATGGCATTTTCTTCCCCAAAAGCTTTAACTTTAATTTTCAATGACTTCTTGTATCTTTAGAATTGATTCTTTTGCCTCTTAGAATGCGATAAAACTCCAAAAACCCTAATAAGTTTCGTAATAATTTGTAAATTACGTTCTATGTAAGTTGAAAACCTAATGGAGTATTTATAGGTGTAAGTGTTACATAAAATTGTGACACCCATAATTGAAGGCTCACCGTGGCATAATGTTTTCTCCACTGTGGCACACAAAATTCCCTACCATAGCACAAGTTTTTTTCTCAGTCCCATACAAAACCCGAGGGTTGTCCACCGCAGCACGAGCTGTTTGTTGTGCCTTTGTGTGTGCCCCTTACTAGTTATTTTCTTATGTAAGGCTTACATAATTTGGTCCTTGTTGCTCCTAAGTTGTAATTTGAGTGCATGCAAGTATTCCGTCTAAGCATGTTTACATTGTTTAACTCTTTTGAAGCTAAAAATACCTGAATACATCAAAACATACCCTTGATTTTGAAATAATAGATTTATGCAAATAATTAAATAAAAGAGTTATAATTAAATCTATTTAATAAAATTTGAGCGCATTAAATCATGAAATATTATTGTTTTTTAAGCAATCATCACAATTCCCAACCAGTTCTTGCTAGTCTCTAGCAAGTGAAGTGATCTAAAATTAAAACAAAATAAATAAACTAGACTATACTTGTGAGAAAATGAGAGAAAAATAAAGAGAAAGTCGGAGGTTGTTCGTGGGTTTTGAAAGAAAGTGAGGGAAATTTTTTTTCAATTATGTTTTGAAAAGACCTAAGCACCCTTTTTCTGTAAAAAAAAAAAAAAATTAACGTGTGCCGCAACGTAATGTTTTCCATGCTGCAGCACAAAGAAATTTTTACATCCTAGCCAAAAAACTCTAGACATGGACTCCACGACATGCATTTTTATCTGCCACTACACAAATACTTGGCCATTTTTTTTATCTTTTTTATTTTTTTATAAGAAAATAAACGCAAAATAAATAACACCTTGAAAATAAAAATGGACAATGTATCCACCCCAATTGAAATTGGGCAATGTCCTCATTGCCATGAAGGATTTAAAACAAAATTAAAACGAAAGAAAATAAAATAAAGTATCGAATGGGTGCCTCCCATTAAGGGCTTAGTTTAACGTCTTAGCAAGATGTAGCCACTATTGTGTTGCTTGGAATATTGGAGACATATGCTCTCTATGCTTTTCATGTTGCCATCTTCTTCCAAGTATTGCTTGACAGGATGTCCGTTCACTTTAAACTGTTCTTGTCTTTCGGGATTTAGCAACTCCACTACTCTATGTAAAATAGTTGATTTTGTGAAATAAAATTTATTTTTAATTAAAAATAATAAAATTTATAAGAAAATAGTATAAAAAGATAGTATAAAATTGTAAGAAAATGGATTTTAGGGATGGATGGTTAACTAATCCTTAGGAAAAACTATAATTATGCATGTTGTTAGCATCTAAATAAAAAAATAAAAAACTATCAAATAATGTGGCATTCCACCACCATGTCATGGTACAAGTATTAGGTGCCATAGAGGCAAAGCTATTAGATACAGCGTTGCCCTCTCTCTATATATGTGTGAACAATGAAACTCTATAAGAGAAATCTTCTCTAAACATTCAGCCCAAGAAGAATACCATCGATATAGTATTCAAAATGAATGATTCCGAAAAAAGAGTGACAGCAGTGAGGCTCAACCTCAAAAGCATATGAGACCTCAAGAGGGATACAAAGGATATTGAGGTCCAAAAAATACCTGCATAATCAACAAAGTGTATAGACCCAAAAGTAGCACCGTTCGTGTTGACCTTTATCTAAAACCAAGGTGGCGTCATCCAATTAACCTCTACAATCCATGGAGCCTACTGTAGAATACCTTGTATCCATAGATATAAAAGTACCTAAATATCGTCCGTTGTATCGCCCATAGACCTACATTGTGGCAGACCCACCTCATGAATGAACTGCTAAAGTACCGCAACAAACATCAAATTCAGAGTCATGATTTTGTCCACAAATCGACATTCATTCATGGCTGTCCATATCACCCAAATGACTAAAAGAATATATGTCTTCCATAAGTTATCGAGCTATAACCAAAAATTTGTTGCCATAGCGCTTGCCCATAAATCTAAAATGGAAGAATATGTGCAAGAACATCTGCCAAAAAAGTAGCCTAAGAGGTCCCAAGATGCACCTGTAAAAGGACAACTCATATAAAGGTGAGAAATGGTTTCCTTGATTAAACCACACAAGGAGAATCACAAAGGGAAAGAATGTCCCATCTTCTTCGACTGTCAATTAGTAGGGAGCTTATTTTGAATAGCATGCCAAAATAAAAGTGATCATGAGGGTGGAATGAAAGAGGCCCAAATAATTATAGCCTAACTCTTAGGTTTTTCGACCACGCATAGTGAATCTTAGGCCTCAGTCATCCTGACTCCACCTTTGATTGAGCGTGTCAAAAATATGGTGTTCATACTTGTCCTGTCGACTATCAAGCATACCTCTGAGGTAATTATCCATTTGATTAAAGTAACGCCCAGCCAATTATCCCTACAAAATTGTAATGTAGAATTCCTACTAACTAATCATCTCGACTCCTCCAAAAGAGCCAAATAATAAGGCCATAAACTTGGCCAGACGGAAGAATCAACATAGTAACCTCTGTTGGACGTCTCTGATGCGAACCATGAACTCGAACCTTAAAACCCATGAACAACGATGTGCTTAAGAACTCCAAGAGAAATGTCCAAGGAACCAATGACAAATTGAAATCGATCTCAAAGAACTAATTTTTAGATCAATAGCAGCACCTCGATTCTATAGATATTATGCACCATAAACCAAAAGTATTATGAATGCCAAAAGGGTTACAAAATCTTGATAAGTCGGTTGAAAAAGGAACGAAAAAGGCAAAAAGTTCTCAACTTTGATAAAAAAATCAATATTATTCAACTTATGTTCATTTGCCCAATTATGGGGCTTAAATACATCATAAAAATGTCATAGAATTTTTCAAAATGGAAAATAACCTAAAATTTATGGAAAAGGCTAAAATACCAACGTGGGTTAAAGCACACATTTAATCTTGCCGCGGCGTGTGAAAAAATTCTGGAAATAAGCCACAACCCAAGACCTTTATGCCACAGCGCACATTTATTCGAGCCACGATGTGCACAGCCCTTCACTAATTTGTGAGGCCTCCATGCTGTAGCGCACATTTCTTTGGATCACGTCTTGACTTGCTTTTTGCTAGTCTCACCTAAGAGCTATATGCCACGATGCCAATTCTTCATTTCATCGCTTGCCTGATTCTATTTTCAAGAACACGCTGATTTCATTCATTACTCGTGCCATAACTGGTGCTCCTTTTGTGGAAACCTTCATGAATCATCCCATTCAATGCATCCTTGAATTATTTTTCCTTCAACCTCATGACGGGTCCACTTAGAAGGTGGAATGATCCATGATTCCCATTAGTCTCCCTTATCCAAGTACCGTTTGTGTAAGTAAAGCATCGTGCTAGAGTTCCCTATGATAAGTATCCAAGGGAACTTTCTTAATATTGCTACATTTTATAAGTCAAAGTCTTGCAAATCGAGACCCCCTCCTCTTATGGGCAAAAAAAATCCCTCTATATAACCTGAACCAATTTAAACTTATTTTCTTTACCTAACGAGAAGAATTTTTAGATAGATTTTTTCAAATTATTCAAGATTTCCATCGGCCATTTATATATCTAAAATGAGTGAAGGAACATGACATGAATAACCAAAGATATCAAACATCTACTCGCTACCAAAGAGAGGGAGAGTCATTTTCATGCTTCTATCCTTGAACAAATTTTATCAACCAATTCATGAAACCAACAATTCCTTTCAACCCCTGAAATAATGTTACACCTGAAAAGTGAAAGGGCACTCCTAATCAAACATTTACTCCCTACCAAAGAGAGGGAGAGTCATTTTGTCCCGAAATGAACCCAGTCCCAATGCATGTTTTGGCCTATATTGATCGATAGTGGTTGCCTACAGGTTATTGGGAATAAGGATTGAAAAGTGATGAGTGCTCGAAAAGCACTAATATTTCGTGGTTTATTGCACTTAATTGTTTAGAAGTAGATTTATTATTTGTTGTTTATTCGATGAATTTCATAAATCTATCCATTCAGAATCACAGGTATGTTTTAGTGCATTTCAGGTGTTTTTAGAGTCAAAATGAGTTGAATAATGTAAGCACGCAAAGATGGAATACTTACGGCGCTCGGATTAAGAGTTACGGGAAAAACGAGACAAATATGTAAGCCGTACATGTCGAGCCAGCACACATGTAACAGGGTACATGTGAAGAAACTGAAGATAATGCCCGCCGCGGCGAGGAAAATGCATGCTGCGGCGGGGAGCTCTCAGGTTTTTACATTATTTTCAGAATTTGTGTTACGCCGCGGCGGGGAAAATGTATGCCGCGGTGCGCCTATTCCTATGGCAATCAGGATTTGTGTAAACCCTTACATCTATAAATACCCCCTTAGACTCCCCTTTACAAACAACTCGAACAACTTTGATACAACTTTACACTTTACAATTTTGCGACCAAACAAGAGATTCATTCAATTTTGGGAGCTTTGCCACACTCAACGAAGCGAGAGAAACCATTCTAAGGATCCAAGGAAGCCATCGACGATCGAAGATAAAGCTTTTGAAGAAGAACGCTATCCCATCCATAAGCGGTATTTAGATCTAGGTTTTCCTTGTTGTTATAGAATTCTATTTTCTTTTTCTTTCGTTGAAGTGTATGATCATTTTTTTTTTGTCTATGAATATTAATATGAACATGAGCGGCTAGTTTTATTATGGATGTTTAGTTTGTGTTGTCATGTTTGCTAGAATTGTGTATGGTGTATTTTATTGATTTAATATAAATGAATTACCTTTTGATTAAGAGCATGTTTAAATATTTAATTATGCATTATCATGGGCCAATTTGAGATTCGTAGTTAGGTTGAAAAATCTAAGAATATAGTTTTAGGAACGTCACCTTGATTTTATTCCGAAACACTTAATCAAAGCTTCAAATTAGTGACTTAGTCATAGCATTAGTTTGATTGGCATGTATTTCCTTGCGCATAATTTGATTGCTATTTGATTTACCCCAACCGAAGGCAGTTAATTAGTTAATCAATAAAGAGATTTACCCCGACCGCAGGCAGTCTCGTAATTAAAAGGTAAGCCAGTAATATTGTTTATTTAAGAACTTTCATGTTATTTCACCATACCTTTTCGATGCAAGCATGGCCAACCAAACTAAACGTCCATACATCTTCCATTGATTTTTAATCCATATTGAATTGATTGTTAAATTACAATTTTGTTTTCGTTTAATTGATCGTATCATTGTTCCCGTCACAAATCAAACACCTTTTTACAGTTTTACTAGGTTTAGGACTCTAGTTACTTAGAGTTTTAGTTTCACTAGAACTCTATTTAATTAGTGTTTTATTTTTGCTAGAACTTGATGAGTGCTCGAAAAGCACTAATATTTCGTGATTAATTATGCTTGATTGATTGATATATAGATTTATTATGACTATTATTTCGATTATTTTCATAAATCTATCCATTCGGAGTCACGGGTATATTTTAGTGCATTTCAGGTGTTTTTAGCATCAAATGATTCAAATGATGAAAACACGCGAAGACGGAACACCTACGGCGCTCGGATCACGAGTCACGGGCAAAACGAGTCAAATATGTAAGCCGTACATGTCAAGCCAGCACATATGTAAGGGGGTAAGCATGAAGAGCAGGAAAGCAATGCGCGCCGCGGCGACGAAATTATGCGCCGCGGCGAGGGTCTCGACAATACATGTAAAGCCATGTACATTCCATGTACACTGTTACATGCAAGGCGCGCCGCGGCGAAGAAATCATATGCCGCGGCGAGGGGCTCTCGGGTTGCATGCTAGGAATCCAAAAACATTTCGCGCCGCGGCGAGGAAAAGTTATGCCGCGGCGGGGAGCTCTCGGGTTTTTACATAATTTCCAGAATTTGTGTTGCGCCGCGGCGGGGAAAATGTATGCCGCGGCGCGCCTATTCCTATGGCACATAGGATTCGTGTAAACCCTTACATCTATAAAAACCCCCTTAGAGTCCCCCTTACATACAACTCGAAATAACTTGACCAATTCATACACAACTCTTCCTCTTCTCAATTTTGCGACCCAAACACGACATTCAATCAGTTTTTGAGAGCGTTGCCACACTATAACGAAGCGAGAGACAATATTCTAAGGATTCAAGGAAGCTAACAACAATCGAAGATAAAGCTTACGGAGGAGTACGTCAACCGATCCATAAGCGGTATTTAGATTTAGGTTTTCCTTGTTGTTATAAAATTAATTCATCTTCTTTATTTGTTAAAGTGTATGATCATATTTTATTTGTCTATGAATAATAATATGAACATGTCTGGCTAATTTAATTATGGATGTTTAGTTTGTGTTGCCATGTTTGCTAGAATTGTGTATGGTGTATCTTTTTGACTTATGAATAAAATACTTTTTGATTAAGAGCATGTTTAAATGTTTGATTATGAATAATCATGGGCCCATTTGATGTTCGTAGTTAGATTGAAAAACCTAAGAATTTAGTTAGAGGAACGTCACCTTAACTCTATTCCGAAACACTTAATCAAAGATTCAAGTTAGTGACTTAGTCATAGCATTAATTTGATTGGCATGTTTTCCTTGCGCATAATTTGATTGCTATTTAATTTACCCCCGCCAAAGGCAGTTAATTAGTTAATCAACAAAGAGACCTACCCCCGCCAAAAGGAGTTTCGTAATTAAAAGGAAAGCCGGTAGTTTTGTTTATATAGGACGTTCATGTATCTCACCATACCTTTTCGATGCAAACATGGTTAACCAAGCTAAACGTCCATACATCCTCTATTGATATTTTATTGAATTGATTGTTTGATTGCGATCCTGTTTTCGTTTGAGTAGCGTATGATTGTTCTCGTCACAAAAACAAACACCCTTTTTACAGTTTTACTTGCATTAGAATTCTAGTTACTTAGAGTTTCAGTTTCACTAGAACTCTATTTAATTAGTCTTTTATTTTCATTAGAACTCTTTTTAGTTTAAAAGTTAGTTATTTAAAACCACTGCAATTCCTTGAGAGACCGACCTTGGAAGTTGCTTATCACTTTACTACGAGTGATTCGTACACTTACGAGTACACATTTTAACACATCAAGTTTTTGGCGCCGTTGCCGGGGAATTGGCGTTTTGAATAATTTTCTTTTTAACTTTTTAGAGTTTCTGATTTATTTTTATTTGTTTGTTTATTTTATTTATTTCTTTATTTTATTTATTTATTTTTATTCGAAAAAAAAAATCCAAAAAAAAAAAAAATCAGAAAATAAAAAATCAAAAAAATAGTGCTTAATTTCAAATTTCACTGCTACCTTGATCTTTGTTTGCTTTTTATTTGTGCATGCAGGGTAGGAGATCACTTAACAAGGAACTCTCTCCTTTCATTGACAACATTCATAGAGTCAAACACCGATCAAAGAAACTGGATAATCAACTTCAAGAGGAAGAAGTCCAACAACAATTGCAAGCAACAATGGGTGAAAACGTAGCTAGGCAAATGATGAACAAAGAGTTTGCAAGACCGATCATTGGGACCGCCACATCGTGCATTCGACTTACAGAGGCGGCTAGGAATTATGAATTGAAAAATATTCATTATTCCATGCTTCCCTCCTTTTACGGTATCCCTAATGAAGATTCTCTAAATTTTATGCGTGAGTTATATGCTACTGTGCAAACTTTTCCATTGCAGGGACTTAGTGAAGATCAACTACGCATGAGGTGTTTTCCATACACTCTCAAGGATAGAGCTAAGTCTTGGCTAATGACGTTGGCACCCGGTTCTTTGGTCACATGGGACGATGTTTACAATAAATTTATGGGTAAGTTCTATTCCCATCAAAAGACATCTGATCTAAGAACGAAAATTGCTACTTTTTCGCAGATGGACGGAGAACCCTTCCACGAGGCTTGGGACAGATTCAAATTGCTGTTGATACAATGTCCACACCACCACTTCCCGTTGCAGCTACAGAATCAGTTTTTCTATGACGGATTGACGCTACAATGTCAATTCACAGTTGACAACGCTGCAGGAGGAGGTATGGGTGAGAAAACAGCGGATGAAACATACGAACTATTCGAGATGTTGGGAGCTAATTCCCAACAAAAAAGCGCTAGAGGAAGACGAGCTGGAGTCCACGAATTAGGCTCCAACAATGAAATGGCCATGCAACTTGCTGAATTGACAAAACAAGTGCAACTTCTCACAACCTCCAATGTTAATCAAATGCCAAAACACGAGGTATGTGGAGTTTGTGGTTCATATGGACACGGTGCTAACATTTGTTCTTTTGCAGGTGATCCTTACACAGGTATTACTGAAGAGGCGAATTTAATGCAAGGGTACCAACCTAGACCTAGGAATGACCCTTATTCAAATACCTACAACCCTGGATGGAGGAATCACCCTAATTTTGGATGGAAACAAAACAATAGCCAACCATTTGTCCAAAACCAAACACAAGGCCAAAACATAAACCGACAATTTCCCCAAAATAAACCGACCATAGAGGAAACCCTAAATAATTTCATACAATCTTGTAATGGAAGGATGGACTCTATGGAAGCTTCAGTGAAAAGAGTGGAAATGCAAGTGGGGCAGCTAGCGGAACAAATGCACAAGCAAGAGACGGGAAAGCTGCCCAGTCAACCCGAACAAGCCAAAGCTGTCACAATTCTTCGGAGTGGTAAGGTCGTTAATAAAATTTTACCTGAACTTTCTAATGATTTACCTTATAGTGCAGGTAACATGGAAGATGACAACAATGCTTCTAAGGAATTGGAGGAAAGAGGTGACAAGCATGAAGAGCCTTCAAAGGCAACAATTGGAGAGTCATCTAATCCACCTACACTACATAAGTCATCGGAGCCATACCGACCACCGATACCATTCCCACACCATTTAAAGGACAGTAAGCAAGATAAGCAGTTTTCTGATTTGTTTAACATGTTATCTAAAGTTAATATAAATTTGCCATTGTTAGACGTAATTAGGAACGTACCTTCGTATGCTAAATTTTTCAAGGAACTAAACACTAAGAAACGAAAGTATGAGCTTAATGAGAGAGTGATTGTATCTGAAATTGCTAGTGCGGTGCTTCAACGTAACCTACCCCCTAAGTTAAAAGATCCAGGTAGTTTCATAATTGATATTACTATGGGAGATAGGAAAGTAGCTAAGGCAATGCTTGATTTAGGCGCTAGTATCAATTTGATGCCTTACTCGATTTTCTTGCAGCTAGGTTTGGGAGAGCTAAAACCAACAACCATGTCCCTTCAACTTGCGGACAGATCTGTTAAATATCCGAAGGGCATGGTTGAGGACTTACTTGTACAGGTAGATAAGCTAATCATACCTGTTGACTTTGTGGTTTTAGACATGCAGGATAATCCATCTTTGGACAAGGAGCACACCATTCTTTTGGGTAGACCATTTATGGCCACTACCCAAACCATTATTGACGTCCAAAGTGGAAAGTTGACAATGACAGTCTTGGGAGAGACTGTTCATTTTAAGGTTTTTGATTCATCTCCTTATCCTTCCATTTCTGCTATTGATGAATGTTCTTTTGTGGAATGTTTAGATCCAATAATTCATGATACTTTTGAGCATGCTAGATTAGATGATAAATTGGAAGTAGCACTTACGATTGGAGAGATTGATGATATCTTAGACTATGAGACTAGGGAGTACAGTGAATTGTTAGACAATGCCATATCACTAGATGACACTAGTACACCCCTAGATTTATTGGATGTCCCACACAATGATGAGATTGCTCCACCTGAATTGGAACTTAAGGAACTACCTAAGCATCTAAAATATGTGTTTTTGGGAGAGAATGAAACATACCCTGTTATTATATCATCTACACTCACCCAAAACCAAGAGGATAAATTGATTGGAGAGCTTAGGAAGTATAAAAAGGCTATAGGTTGGAGTATAGGGGACATTAGAGGCATTAGTCCGGCAATGTGCATGCATAAGATAAATTTGGAGGACAATGTCAAACCTGTTAAGGACGCACAAAGGAGACTTAACCCGATCATGCAAGAGGTAGTTAAGAAAGAGGTTCTGAAACTCCTAGCAGTAGGGGTAATTTATCCAATTGCTGATAGTAAGTGGGTTAGTCCCGTTCATGTGGTACCTAAGAAATCTGGAATAACCGTGGTTAAAAATGAGAAAGATGAATTAGTGCCCACTAGGATAATTACGGGTTGGAGGATGTGTATCGATTTTAGAAAACTGAATTTGTACACGAAAAAGGATCACTTCCCCCTCCCCTTCATTGATCAAATGTTAGAAATACTAGCTGGGCACAAATTCTATTGCTTTTTGGATGGCCTTTCAGGTTATTATCAGGTACCCATCGCTCCGGAAGATCAAGAGAAGACTACATTCACATGCCCATTCGGAACTTTCGCTTTTAGGAGAATGCCATTTGGATTATGCAATGCACCCGCCACTTTTCAAAGATGTATGATGTCAATTTTTTCGGACATGGTGGAGAAATTCATTGAGGTATTTATGGACGACTTTTCAGTTTTCGGTAATTCCTTCGATGATTGCTTGCATAAATTGACTTTAGTATTAGAAAGATGCATTGAATGCAATTTGACGCTTAGTTGGGAGAAAAGTCATTTTATGGTCCAACAGGGCATAGTGCTAGGACATGTGATATCTAGCAAAGGAATTGAAGTTGATAAGGCTAAGGTAGATTTAATTGAAAAATTGCCTCCACCTACATCTATTAAGGGTATACGAAGTTTCCTAGGACATGCAGGTTTTTATAGACGGTTCATTAAGGATTTTTCCAAAATTAGTCGTCCATTATGTAATCTGTTATCCAAAGACACTTTGTTTGATTTTAATGATGAATGCCTTGTTGCTTTTAATGCTTTAAAGGATAAGCTTACTTCTGCACCTATAATTGTTGCTCCTAATTGGTCTTTACCGTTTGAAATCATGTGTGATGCGTCTGATTATGCTATAGGAGCTGTTTTGGGGCAAAGAGTGGATAAGAGATTACATGTTATATACTATGCGAGTAAGACACTCAATGACGCCCAAATTAACTACACCACCACTGAAAAGGAGTTATTGGCTGTGGTATTTTCACTTGATAAATTTAGGTCTTACTTGGTAGGAACTAAAGTTATTGTACATTCGGATCATGCTGCTTTGAGATATTTGTTGACTAAACCGAATGCTAAGCCTAGACTCATTAGGTGGATCCTGCTTTTACAAGAATTTGACCTAGAGATCAAAGACAAAAAAGGAACTGAAAATGTAGTAGCTGATCATCTGTCTAGGTTGATTACTGAATATGAACATGTTGAAGGTGAAAGTAAGGATACAATCATTGAAACCTTCCCTGATGAACAATTGTTTACAATAGGTCCGAATCCATGGTATGCTGACATCGTTAATTATTTAGCAAGTGGTATTTTGAGACCTAACATTACTTTTCAGGAAAAGAAAAGGTTTTTCAGTGTTTGCAGGCAATACTTCTGGGATGACCCGTATTTGTTCAAGTTATGTCAAGATCAAGTCATCCGGAGGTGTGTGCCGAAGAAGAACATGAAAGCATCTTAACATTTTGCCATGAGCTACATTGCGGAGGCCATTTTGGTGGTAAGAAAACGGCCTTCAAGGTATTACAATCTGGTTTTTATTAGCCTACATTATTTAAGGATGCTAACATGTTTTGTTTGAGATGTGATAGATGTCAAAGGACCGGTAACATTGGTAAGCGTAACGAAATGCCTTTGACGTCTAACCTTGTAGTGGAATTATTTGACGTGTGGGGGATTGACTTCATGGGTCCTTTCTCCCCATCTTTTGGCTACATTTACATACTAGTCGCTGTTGACTATGTTTCAAAGTGGGTAGAAGCGATACCCACTAGAACTAATGACGCTAATGTGGTTGTTAAATTTTTGAAGGATAATATTTTTAGCAGATTTGGTACACCGAGAGCGATCATTAGCGATGGAGGCAGCCACTTTTGCAATAGACACTTCGATGGACTTTTAAAGAAGTACAACATTTCTCATAGAGTGGCTACCCCATACCATCCCCAAACTTCGGGGCAAGTGGAAGTGAGCAACCGACAAATCAAAGGGATATTGGAACGCACAGTGCGCCCCTCAAGGAGAGATTGGTCAGTTAAACTAAATGATGCCTTGTGGGCATATCGTACAGCGTACAAAACTCCAATTGGTATGAGTCCCTACCGGCTGATTTTTGGTAAAGCATGTCACTTACCGGTTGAGCTAGAACATAGGGCTTATTGGGCTATTAAGAAACTCAACATGGACATGGAACAAGCTGGAGAAAAACGATTACTTCAATTGAGTGAACTTGAGGAAATTCGAGACGATGCTTATGAAAATGCCAAAATCTACAAGGAGCGCACTAAGCGCTATCACGACAAAGGACTCCTCGGTAAGTATTTCGTTCCCGGAATGAAAGTTCTATTATATAATTCACATTTGCGTTTGTTTCCAGGAAAACTACTTTCTAGGTGGAGCGGACCGTACACAATTGCAAACATACTTCCACACGGAGTAATCGAGTTGCTCAATCCGAAAACACGAGAACCGTTTAAGGTAAACGGGCATCGTGTCAAGCCATACTTGGAAGGAGAAAATTTGCAAAGTATCAATTTAATACATCTCCTCGACAAATAGACACGAGAGCAGCCACGTCTTGCTAAGACGTTAAACTAAGCCCTTAATGGGAGGCACCCATTCGGTATCGTATCTCTTTCGTTGTCTTTATTTCTTTTATTTCTTTTTCATTTATTTTCTTTTATTTTCCTTTATTTTTTATTTTTATTTTATTTTATTTTGGATTGTTTAACTTTGTTTGATGTTTTTGTGTCTTCAATTGCCTTAGTTATAATTAAAAATTGGGTTTGAATGTGAATTGTGTGCATACACTTTGAGGTTCAATATATGTTCATACATTCTTCATGAGAGAAGCGAGGAACAGTGAACCGGAGCATAGCGAGTAACGACACAATCTCATACAAAAGGGGGGTAACTTCTCACACTTTTTCTTATTTCTTTTGTTCTTCTTTTTACATTGAGGACAATGCAGAAAATAGGTTGGGGGTGGGAAGAATATTCCATGAGCATGAAATATGACCAATTTTAAATTTTTAACTTTGTCACTTGAATTGTTTTTAGTTAGTGTCGTGTCTACTTGATTCAATCCGGAAATCTATGATATTAACATGATTGTAATGAAGATGACATATGAGAGATGTTAGATTTTTACCTAAGCAACGAAGCACATAAATGTTGGATTCATCTAATTTGAGAATTTTGTGGTACTTGTGGTAGTTTGCATGGTTAGTATAACTATTCTGATTTGTGGAATGTATGCATGTTCATGATATGTTTTAAGTCTCAACAATCTCTAGAACTCATTTGAAAACACGTTGAAGCGAAATAATAGAAACAAATGCCACTTAGAAAGTGATTTAGGCCATTTTTGGACCGTTTGAACCTTTCATGCCTCCCCGCAATATTTTATCAATAGCACACCCTTGAACTCAACATTGACATACATTGTACTACCCTTAGTGATAAGAGTACTCGATGTAATATTTGATTTTCATGAGCAATTATGTTATATTTGTCTTGCTTCATCAAAAAAAAAAAAAAATGATGATGATTGAAATAACGAGCAAGAAAAGTAGAGAAGAAAATCAAGCAAAAGATCCAAAGGACATTTGAATTGAAGGGAGGATGGAAAAGAACACTTGGTAGAAAAAGTTGAAAATATGTTTGTGAAATAAAAAGTACTCTTATCATATGAAAACATCATTTTTGTACTTCATGATCACACACCTAGCCACAACTTTACAAGCTTAATGAAGTCCTATTGATTCTAGGTAGTTTAGTTTCTATATTAGTGGAGATGAGTTTGAAAAATGAGCATATGGAGTTTGTAAGTGCAAAAATTCACATTCATATTTTACTTGCACATTTATGAGATATTAAAATGTAATCTATGAATATCATGCATGACACGGTCAGATAGTATAACTAACGGGTTTGTGGTGTGATTGGTTGTTCAAAATTCGATTACCATGATGAGTTTGATGTTTGGACTGTTTTTGAGCTTAGGTGATGTTTAACTATTTCATGTATCATTCGTTGTTAACAATTTTTGAGACGTATGCATGGATTGATTCAAGTATTGTTAGAGTCTTTATTAGTTTTGAGTCTTTATTTGTGTCAGTTACGATGTTTGCGGGTATCATCACTGGAAACCCTCACGAGACTATAACTCGTCCACTAGGGCCACCTAGGGGTTTAAAGGCTTGTTGCATACGCTAAATGCAACCGTGACAATCTACGGAAGTGATTTAGGTTAGGTTAGTTTATTTCATTTGTTTTTAATTTTATTTTAGGTCGCTTCACTTGCTAGAGACTAGCAAGAAGCTGGTTGGGGGTTGTGATGAGTGCTCGAAAAGCACTAATATTTCGTGATTAATTATGCTTGATTGATTGATATATAGATTTATTATGACTATTATTTCGATTATTTTCATAAATCTATCCATTCGGAGTCACGGGTATATTTTAGTGCATTTCAGGTGTTTTTAGCGTCAAATGATTCAAATGATGAAAACACGCGAAGACGGAACACCTACGGCGCTCGGATCACGAGTCACGGGCAAAACGAGTCAAATATGTAAGCCGTACATGTCAAGCCAGCACATATGTAAGGGGGTAAGCATGAAGAGCAGGAAGGCAATGCGCGCCGCGGCAACGAAATTATGCGCCGCGGCGAGGGTCTCGACAATACATGTAAAGCCATGTACATTCCATGTACACTATTACATGCAAGGCGCGCCGCGGCGAAGAAATCATATGCCGCGGCGAGGGGCTCTCGGGTTGCATGCTAGGAATCCAAAAACATTTCGCGCCGCGGCGAGGAAAAGTTATGCCGCGGCGGGGAGCTCTCGGGTTTTTACATAATTTCCAGAATTTGTGTTGCGCCGCGGCGGGGAAAATGTATGCCGCGGCGCGCCTATTCCTATGGCACATAGGATTCGTGTAAACCCTTACATCTATAAAAACCCCCTTAGAGTCCCCCTTACATACAACTCGAAATAACTTGACCAATTCATACACAACTCTTCCTCTTCTCAATTTTGCGACCCAAACACGACATTCAATCAGTTTTTGAGAGCGTTGCCACACTATAACGAAGCGAGAGACAATATTCTAAGGATTCAAGGAAGCTAACAACAATCGAAGATAAAGCTTACGGAGGAGTACGTCAACCGATCCATAAGCGGTATTTAGATTTAGGTTTTCCTTGTTGTTATAAAATTAATTCATCTTCTTTATTTGTTAAAGTGTATGATCATATTTTATTTGTCTATGAATAATAATATGAACATGTCTGGCTAATTTAATTATGGATGTTTAGTTTGTGTTGCCATGTTTGCTAGAATTGTGTATGGTGTATCTTTTTGACTTATGAATAAAATACTTTTTGATTAAGAGCATGTTTAAATGTTTGATTATGAATAATCATGGGCCCATTTGATGTTCGTAGTTAGATTGAAAAACCTAAGAATTTAGTTAGAGGAACGTCACCTTAACTCTATTCCGAAACACTTAATCAAAGATTCAAGTTAGTGACTTAGTCATAGCATTAATTTGATTGGCATGTTTTCCTTGCGCATAATTTGATTGCTATTTAATTTACCCCCGCCAAATTTTGAGACCTAACATTACTTTTCAGGAAAAGAAAAGGTTTTTCAGTGTTTGCAGGCAATACTTTTGGGATGACCTATATTTGTTCAAGTTATGTCAAGATCAAGTCATCTGGAGGTGTGTGCCCGAAGAGGAACATGAGAGCATCTTAACCTTTTGCCATGAGCTACATTGCGAGGGCCATTTTGGTGGTAAGAAAACAGCCCTAAAGGTATTACAATCCGATTTTTATTGGCCTACTTTATTTAAAGATACTAACATGTTTTGTGTGAGATGTGATAAAACCATCCTGTCTAGGAGCACTCAAAGGTCTATATTATAGGACATATGTCATCTAATGATGGAATGCTTTGTAATTTTTTGTGTTCACAGAAGTGAATAAGGATGGCACAACCAACTCAATTAGGTAAAGTTCAAGATGTCACCAACCTTGGTGAAGAAAAGTTGCTCATCGTGTCCCAAAATATGATTTTCAATTACTTCGGGATTCTGTGTAATATCTCAATAATCTCTCAATTGATTTCCAAGTGAGTTAAAGGTGTTTGAACCTTTAAATGCAAATGAGCGAGTGAAAAAATGTAGTATTTTTATATCCACCCTTCAGTCACTTCAATTTGACCTTCTTCTCAAAAAGGTATCTTACTGATGCAACCATCTATCCAAATAAACAAGGGCATCAAATTCTAATTGGTTAAGTTCGTCAAGAAAGGAATCTTCATTATACCATTTTTGTATGTTAGCAAGGTGGCCGAGGTAGCCTCAATATTACGATCCATATTACCAAAGACATCCCTATTACAAACCTTTATAGCCAACTTAAGAGCCTTAAGCTTACCAATAATTACTCCCGTGGGACTAACATAGACAAGATTTGGCAAGGTGGCACATTCAAAGTCAACAAAACATGAGATGCTCAAGCCATATATTTACAATTTCAAAAAAATAGTGGACAAGATGTCAAGGAAGAACTCGGAACACAACCCACAATCTAAGCAATATTGTATGCAAGAGAGATGGCCTTTGAATAAGTTTAAAAGACCCATTTAGTATCAATCCAGCCATAAATTTAAACTTCAAAGCTCCCTAATACACTAATCTTGTGATGAAAAATTGCATTTTTGTCTAAATTTATAATATCACAAATACATTAATTTAGAAAGCTTATGTTATTTTCTTTCGTAAATATAAAATAAATAAAAAAAATATGATGGGATAAAAACTTAAATATTTATTATGATCAAAATTAAGTCATGAAAATAAAGATTGATTAATTTATAATAGAAAGTTAAATGGTTGTAGACAAATTTTAAATATTTCATTATTCAGTAACTCTATGCGTGCATGTTCCTAAAATAATCTCATTATATCTTACAAGAGTTGAGAGTGAATCTTATGCTTTTGAATTATTGACAAAGGATTTGTTAAAAATAATATTGTGAGCCTTATTATAAGAACATGAAATGTTTTGCATTCAATTTATCTCACCATTTTATTAATAAATTTTTTTCAATTGTAACTTATACTTTTGGCAAAATTAAGTTGCATCATTTTTATTGCACAACTCAACACATTCAAATAGGCCTACCAATAAATTTAAATATATGTGATTGAGTTTCAATATTTATTTACTATTGAATATGTTGTTCCCTATGTAGAGTAAGCAAGCTTTCTAAATCATTTATGCCATTAGGGAAAAAAAGAAGATATAATGGCATGAAATATCTAAGAATGCATCTATTTTTATGCAGCATAAAGTTCAAAAAACTACTCGATAATATAATATTATATATTATAGATGCATTTATTAAAGATAGTAATAAATTTAACCGTAAAATGCTTGAACAGTGATTGATATTCCTATAGAAAAATAATATGATATAACAAATATTCGTAATTCGTCTAAAGTATGCTAGTTATAATGGTAAAAAAAAAAAAGAAATATTGATAGGATAAAAGAAGCTAAGACTCTAAGAAAATGATATCGAAAGAAAATTTGTTTCAATTATTCATTCCAATAGAGTCTTAGAAACTGGATGAATAAAATGATGTCATTTCTATGTACAGAAGAAAATATTTATATTTCAATATTATTATGCAACATACTTCCTTTGGAAGCCTCTCTTGATAGAGGGCCAGATGATGAGGATCCTCAATTAAATTCAAGTTCTTTAATGTCAATAAAGTAATCTATCGACTAAATACAAAAACATCATTTTAAGCAACTATTACACGCAATTATGTACAAAGTAAAAGTAACATAATGTTAACACTTGAGATAATTTCCACTCAATAAAGGATTAGTTGTCCAAATTCATAAAATGCAAAATATATGGAACACACATGAATTTATATGAAGAAATGATTAGTTGTTCAAATTCATAAAATGCAAAATATATGGAACACACATGAATTTATATGAAGAAATGATGATTGTAAGATGCAAAAGTTTTGCTCTCCTACATATACAATTATTTTATAATATAACTAGTATTCATATAATATTAATTTATATAATTATTAATTTAAATAAATTAATTGTATTAATTGTCAATAAAAGTATAAAAAATATCATATTAAATTATTGACATATATTATTAAAAAATAATAAGAAATACTGAATAAATTCTAAAAATATCTTGTGCGTTGACATGAACATTAAATTATTCAATACTTTACCTGTTTTATGACCTGTTCATTGTGCATTGACAAGACACTTATTTTAACGTAACATAATATTGTCTTGAAATTCTTGTCCATCATCTACTTATATTATTGGAAAAAGACTTGAAGCATTTTTATAAATAAGATATATACACATTATATATTAATTAATATTTGATTTGAAAAATATCTTATATTGCTCTTCTTTATTATTGAATAGTAATATAGTATCATAACTAGGAAATATTATTAAGAGTATATATGCTTGATGAAATTTATACAATAATAAATATGTTTTGTTTTGAAGAATGTATTGCAATCAATTTGATATATGAATAATATATTTTACGTTTCATAACATAAGCTATCGTTATTGAGGTGTGTTTGTGTCTAGCTAATTAATTTATGATTACTGACAAAACAAATTAGTTTTGAAGAACAACAATATATATAACTTGCAAGTTAGTAGTTTCATGTGAGGATGTACAGGTGATCGAAGCAAATATATTTAGTTTACAACATTGAATTTTAAAGAAATTATGCTATATATAAAGTCAATACTAAACATTCTCATTACCCACCATGAGGTATGGGTTTTTACTTCAACATTTAAGAAGATTTTATAATGATGTTAAAATATGCCAACTTAAAAATACATAATATTTAACTGTATTTTTCATCAAAGGAAGCATATATTTATACTCGTTGTACTATTTTTCTTTTGCCGTGTTTTTGTTCCACTTGATTTTTCTAGCAAGATTTTTATGAGACAACTTTAGTGTAATTTATGAGAATAATGTATTCTTTTTTTCCTTTGCCAGTTTTTTTTATATGGTTTTCCTAGAGATTTGTATTATCTTTGAGAGTCCTATAAATAGGACCTATAACATTGTATTCACAAAAAAATAATAATAATTATTTCTTTTATTTTTTCTCTCTTTATATATATTTATGATTGATATATTTGGGGATAATTACATAATTTTCTATAAACTTAAAATCCTAAACTCAAAAATCTAAGCCTAAACTAAAAGAATTCGTAATTATTACTCAACATCTAATGAATGATGTCGCCCAACTTATCATTCTTACACACATGTATGTATATATATAATTGAATGCAGAAACTTGAAAACACACTAAGTTTGTATTAATTAAAGAATATGAAACTATATAATAGGAGTTCTACTTATAGAGTTGCTAGATCCATTCATGGATGTACAACTCAGCAGAAGGCTAACCAGAATTAGTTACAACACTAACTAATTTTGAGTACAGAACTATCAGTTTGAATTGAAAAGAAAGAAACTGAGTAATGAACACAACCATAAAAGGAAACGGTGACATAATCCATGAAGCAATCCACAACACACTGTGGAGACATACGCCAAAAACTTAGAAGCTACCGAAGAAAGTACACATCCAAATCTCTATACATGGTATCAGCTAAAAAGTGAGCATACTCTAGCTTGCTTAAAAAACGTTCCCAGTCATCAGAGAAACTATCTGCAACCTCTACTATCACACGTATCTTCAATAAAAAACCAAAAAAAAAAAAATGCAATCAACCAGGCCACGTTAGAAACCTAAATGGAACGCTTGTGATGGCATATTATTCCCAACGAGATTTAGGTTCCAAGTGCCATTTTTCATAAGTGAGTCATACTCACACTTCATTACAGCTTTCCATCAAGGGATTGAAGAGCTTCAGTAACAGAACATGGCTCAGGTAGTATGGTGGCTAAAAATTCCAATGGTTTGTAGCCTGCTTTGGCACTCGTGAGGAATTAATGGGTGGTTGAAGCTGTGGGAAATCAGGAAAATTAAGTGACAACTGGATGCCTGCTGGATTAAGAATAATAACTGATGGAACTGCACCTGCCTGGGAAGATAAAGATGATGGAGTATGAGAAGGAAATAAAAAAGCAGCTCGTATACTTGACATAGAAGAGGAGAAGGTAAAGGTGATGGAGTAGTATGTGTGAGAGCAAGTGTAGACAAAGTAGGTGAGGACAACTGGTGCATAGAAGAGTCATTGTCACACATTTCATCTTTGCTACAATTATCAAGATGTGGTTCACAAGTCCTTGTTTTCTAACCTTATGTGGTTAAAGCTCCCATCCCGTATTTTTCAATAGTTCGCGTAGGGGATGTTATAATAATCTCCATAGAGTCAGCAGAGTTACGGGTGGGAAAGGCATTGTACACTAGCGTATGAGAAGAACCATTGGGTACGTACAATATGATAAAAACTACTATTATCTGCAAGACTATCTGAGCAAGTAGACAAGATAGATGCAGCACAAGTAAACAAACACAAAGGCTGAGGCAAAGCATGCCACGAAGACACATGCAGGATAGAATAGATATCTAAACAAGTAGGAGCATAAGCTGACAAATCTAAAACTACACCAACCTTATTGATAACAGAACCAACATAATTTTGTCCTAATAGAACATCAAGAACCATAAAGAAAGAAGTAGCTATATGACCTTGCTTCAATTTGACAAATGAGCCTCTTGAAAAAATTCTTGCTATGCTTGAAATTAACATTGCAAGCGAAACCATTAATCTTTGAAACAAAACTGCACTTTCTTTCAAGAAATTATGAAAGTTCTATGGAGATGACCTTTTCCAACCATGTGACTTAGCAAAAAAATTCTTGTGAAAACCACAGTGATTACTAACACTACCTTTGGCAAAATTAGCCAATGGCCTGAAAAACAGATTCTTGAATAGGTTCTTCTAATGCCAAAAGCAATCTTTCAAACTGTTCAAGTTGATGGTGCAGCAGAAACACCGAATATCTCACTTGAGTCATGTTGAAGATGGTAACAAAGGTGAGATATCTAGTGAGCCTTTGAAGTCATTTCCACAGATCACAAGATCAAATACTCTTGATTCCATAATAGTGTCTAACTTTCATAAATAACAAATATAAGGATCCAAACACTAATGAATTTAACAAATCAATCGAATTACTTACATCTAATGGTGAATATGTTGGTGCAGAAAAATAAAACAAGAGTGAAGTTCAGAACATTATTGCTTGGGTTGCAGTTTAGGTCGCTCTTTTTAAAATATTTTGCAACTTTGCCTCCTACTATAAGAAGTCACAACCTCGTCGTCCCATAGATAAAACAGCCTAAAAATCTGTACTTGTCTCGGATCTTCACTACACTATTGAAGATAAGGATAAAACAGCCCAAAAATCTATACCTATCTCAGATATTTATTGTACTATTGAAGACTGGATTACTACACATACTAAAAAAAATGTTGCTCAGAATACAAGAAAAGAATTTGTGTTCCAAAAATGTTTATGTATTTTTGTTAATTAATATTATGAAAGAAATAGAGCTCGAGAGAGTTTTTTGAGACTGTTTGCTGCTTTCTGAGTTGTGTAGAATAAGGAGCTACAAGGTTGTATTTATAGCTGAAAAAAAGACATACATAACGGTCAAAACATGAGAAAAAGGGAAACGTGGATGAGTAACGGTCATAAAAAAATGATCATGGGAGTCGTGGATAAGAACTGGCTCGGTCTGGATAAGAACAAAATTTTTGAATAAGTCTTATCTTACTATTAGGAAAAATTAATTAAATAAAATAAATTTTATTAAAAAAAAAGTCATGTATTAAAAAAAATTCAATTTAAACATACCCTTTATTATGCGTTTATTTACATAACAAAGTCTAGTATATTAAGTATTAAAAAAAACAAAATATAAGGAGAAAAAAATGCTTTAGTAATTTCAATATTCAATTTAAACAGGTCATTAGGGACATACCCTTTACCAACAAAAAAATATCATTCTTAGTTATTGTATACAAATCAGCCCCAATAGTTTGAGTAAATCTAGCCTTGTTGAGAACATAACATGAAACTAATTTTTTTCTTATCTCTAGTGTTTGCATAACATCATTCAGGATAACAGTCTTTCCAGAGGTAAACTTCAATTCTACCTCACAAGTACCAGCAACTTTAGTGGAGTGGGAGTCACCAAATAACACTTTCTTATCCTCAGTTTAGAATAGGATTTGAATAATTCAAAGTCATACCAAAAATGGTGAGAAGCATCAATATCTACCCACCACCTCTCGAATCCACCAACAAAGTTGATTTCAGATATCATAGTTATAAGTTGTTCTTCCGTAAAGTTCGCCTATGGAGTAGGACAAGGCCTGCTTAGACAATTCTAGCCAAGTGGCCAGGCATATTACAACTATAACATATAAATGTGCCATTTCTATCATTTCTTGTAGGGGTTTGTCCATTCCATGAAGGATTTATACTACGATTTTGGTTGTTGTGATTCTAGTTCGTATTGCGATCTTGATTCTTCATGCTCCTCCCTTTGGGTTTTACAATTATAGAGGTGGATTTTTTATTAGCATTGTTGTTAGAAACAACAAGTACTTCATCTCTTTGATCTGGCATTCGAGCTTCCTTCTCAATACGAAGACGAGTAATAAGATTTTCTAGAGAAAATTCCTTAGTTTTGTGCTTAAGTACATTTTTAAAGTCTTTGCATGCAGGGATAATTTATCAATAATAACAACTTGAAATTGTTCATCTAAACTCATGCGTTTAGAAGTTATTTTATATGCTATCTATTGCAGTTCATGTGACTAAGCTTCCACAAATTTATTGTCAGTCATTTGGTATTTTAGGTATCTACTGATAACATATTTCTTCGTTCTAGACTCTTCAGTGTTATACTTCTTCTATAGTGCATCCAAGATTTCCTTAAAAGATTTATTAGACTTGTAATAGTCATACAAATCATCAGCTAGACCATTAAGAATAAAATTGTTAACATAAAAAATAATTTTTCACCCAAGTGTTTAAATCTTTTGTTGTAGCTTCAGTAGGTGGTTTAGGCAGAACATGTTTTTTCAGTTTTAAGTACAGATTGAACCTTTTTCATGGTAAGAAAAAATAGGATTTTTTTCTTGCCATCTTTTAAAATTAACCCCTAAAAGAAGAAGAGTTTGTTCAGATCAGTAGTAGCAGTTAGAAATTTAGCAGACATAGCAGATAGTTATCATCTTGAAATTGTTGGTGCAGAAAAATAAAACAAGAATGAAGTTACCAATATTACGACTTGGGTTGATTTAAAAGACAAGGTCACTCTCTTTAAGACATTTCGCTACTCTGCCCAAGTTGTGCAATCAGTCACATCCTTGTTGTCCCAAAGATAAAACAACCCAAAAATTAGTTTCTGTCTCAGACCTTCACAATACTGTTGAAAATTAGAATACTATACCTGCTAAAAAAATGTTGCACGAAATACAAGAAAAACAGAAAAAAAAAATTTGTGTTCTAAAATTGTTTATCTGTTTACGTCAATTAATGTTATGAAGGAGAGAGAGCTCGAGAGAGTTTTT